>NW_017562253.1:183393-290240 GCF_001854935.1 Bemisia tabaci | reverse complement strand
AAAATTTTGGGAGGAAATTGAACCTGGAATTAGACCCTTATTTGAATTCACTCAGGTACCAACGGACCTTGGTAAAAACGCCGATAATTTTTTTTCAGTGTACCCGCGGATCTCCTCGATGCGTTATCTTTGAAGAGGGCGGCAATAAGTGAAATCCGGTCATGGATTTCCCTGATTTTCATGTATGCTCGAAGTGAATGGCAACATTGATACGTCAGAGAAGTCAATCCTGAGTTGAAGTGGTTACGTTACAGAGAATGACCGGAAGTCAGAATAATAAATTGGATTTCCGGTCTAGTTACAGTCGACCAATTAATACAAATGCGCGCGTTTTACCTTTTATGGACGTCTGCACTCACCCATTGTGCAGCCATTATTAATCTCCGCGAAAAGTTCCGGTGCTCTGCTCCGCTCTGCCGTCCTAAGAAAAAACGCCGTATGATCATGCGGATGTTGCCAAATTTCCTTTTATAATATATTTGTTTTTTCGGAAAGTTATTATTATTTTTCCTTGAAATTTTCAGGTACTTTAAATTAAACTACGAATGTGATCCCGTGAAAAATTGGAAGGAAAATATTCACAAGTTTCCCTAAAAATGTATATTTTAGCAACGGAAATTCGGCAACGTCTAAAGGTGCATGCGATGTTTTTGCTTAGCGCGGAAGCCCTCCGCTTCGATCTTCCTAAGCGTTTTAGCTGAACACAGTCTCCACATCAACACGCATATTGATGAATCAATTTCAAATGTATTTCAAGAGTTACTATCTTCAGAAGTTAGTGAGAAGGGAATAACTTGAGCTAGAATCATTATTTTAGAATCGTTCAGAATCATTTAGAATCGGACAGATATGCCGATTTTTGATTAGTTCATGATTTTAGGCTATCATCATGAAACTCTCACAGCCGTAAGTGAACATAAGCTCCTCATAGAGAAAAAAAAACTTCGTGCGTGAGACTCAGAGTTCAGAAGATTTTCGACTCATGCATCCAAGAACTTGAAAAGCAGCTGTATAGATATAATTTTTCTCTCAAATATTCATTTCCAAAGAGACTCTCAGATATTAAGTAGCCGAAAGCTCGCTACAAGTTGTAAACTCCAAGCTCCAAAAAAAATGAGATAGCAAAAGAACACCCTATAAGGTATTTAAAACTTTGAAGTTTAATTGCAAGCAGGTGGAAATAAATTATGACATTCACTCCGTTTCATTTTTCGTATTTATTTATTTTTTTCTGATTCCTTGTTTTTCAAGTTGGCGCCGAGGCGGTGAAGAGGGGCGGGAAAGTTTCCGTAATAATTGAAAAAGTTTCTGAAATATGATTTTAATAGTCAGCCATTGAACGAAAGCCCCATACTCGCGAGAAAAAGACACTGACGAACAATGTAATTAAAACATTGTCTTAAGCGTGAATATTATGTTCTAGTAAAAAATCTCGTCTGCTGCCGCGATGAAAAGAAGTTGCGAGACCGGGAAATACTTGAAAGGAGGAAAATAAGCGCAGCATGGTTGTCGAGCGGAAATCTCTCCCCTCGGGTCGATATTGTTGAATCTTTATCGAATGACTTTCATCGATACCTCCCTATCTTCACAACACTATATATCGATCAAGGCCATTCGATAAAGATTCAATATCGATTACGTTATCGAATGACCTGAATCGATAACTCCCTATCTTCACAATGCTATATATCGATCAAGGTCATTCGATAAAGATTAGACAATCGAGCGGCTGTAAAAATTATCCGGGACATCGATTGTCACATCAATTTGATAAACATTAAATATACAGTGTTTGCACCATTCCTAGAAACATATTTTGATGATAAGATTTTATGGATACCTAAGTAATAATATACCATACTAATCTACGGTTTTAGTTAATGAATCAGAATTGATCGTCGAAAACACAATTTTTCTACACGTTGGATAAACATCTAAAGTTGGTTTCACGCAAATTAACCTCCTCCTGTCACACAAATTACCTATAAGTTTGTTAAACAAATTCAGCATACACAGGAAAGTATTCAATAGTGAAACGTACTGATAGTAGTTTGGAGCTCGATGTGATTCGACTTTAGTTTTTGAATGGCGAGGTAAATGGATCGATGCAAACAAATAACGCTATTTCCTCAATTTCTAAATTCTGCAATTCGGAACTACCACTTCCGGCTCAGTTTAGAAACAACGTATGCACTATTAGTTTTGCTATATTTACACCAGTGTTTTTATGGATGAGCCAGAAATTGTAGTTCCTAATTGCAAAATGAAGTCCAATCTCTGGCTCAATTTAGGGACAGCATACGTGCCATAAGTTTACCTGATCAGAGAGGTGCTACAATGGATGAGCCTGAAATTGTACTTCCTATTTGCAAAATGTGGTCCACCTAACGCTGATATGAACCTGCTGGTCGACGGATATAGCAATGGACCACTCGTTAAACAAGGTACGAAGTTAAGCATAATGATAAATGTTTCTTAATTAACGTAGGATACGATTCAAGCAACAAAAATTACTGAGCATATCCCCTAACCAAGATATTGAATGTTTCTATACGCGTGAATTCAAACCTCCCGCTCATGAAAACACAATGTCTACGTACGTCAGATCGTTACTGTGGCACTCTCTGCGATACGAAAATATGACAATCTCAATCTTGACGCTTTGGCTCAGCTATAGCAAATTGTTTACACTTTGAACAACAAGGATGGGAAATGAACAATGTTTGATTGAGAAGCCTGCCTAAACCGTTGTAGTGCGCGATTTGACTCACGTAGAGTATTGTGTTTCTTGTAACTGGGTAATTTACATTTCCCGTCACCAATGTAAAATTAAAACGTTGATATCTTAGTTAGGAGTTGATTTCAGTAATTTTCAATGCAAGAATCGTGTTTTACGTGAAATTCTGGTCAAGAAACACGTATCAGAATTCTTAAATTCGTACCTTGTCTACTGGTCCATCGGAGTCCTTTTACATTTGCACCTGGTCGAGGGCGCGAGGGAAAAAATCAGCCCGGAGAAACACGAGATCAAGAGTGAAGAGTCTCGGGTCGAGATACAAATGGAAGAAATAAGATGAAGGAGATAAAAAAATGATAAAAGAAGAAGAAAAAAGGAGCGGAAACCAATTCTACGGAATAGGAGGCAAGTGATTTAGTAAGAGAGGTTAAAAAGCCATAAATATTCAGAGGTGTGGCTGGTGCGGAGCAAGTGGCAAGTGTGAATTTGAATAATGTAAAGAGCAAACTTAGCCTAGGCTTAAACGGGTGGGGGTGGGGGATGACATGAGGGAGGAGGAGGTGACATTGGTGACGCCGCGCCAGGCCGGGTGAAAAATACCGTGCCCGCCGGCACACGCAGCGTCGCATTATTTCAACTTATTCTTCTTGTTTTTCCCATCACTTTTCCGTAATTTCCCTCGACCGATTCCAAATGACCAAAGTACAGTCATCATACCCACGTCGAATAACTGTCTTCTAGTTCTCAGTTCGTGATTTATGCACTGAGAAAAATTTACGGGCTATATAGACGTACCGTTCGTTCCGGGCTCAGAGGCCGAACGTTTCGGGCGCTGCAGCCGTAGCTCCGATTGCTTTGGGTGTTACGCCCGGAACGCGGACGGTAAGTCTATATGGCCCGTAAGTACGGTTTCGACGGCCAGAGTTTTTTTTTTTTTTTTTTCAGGATGTTGATCAAAAAGTAAGGGTCCCATTTAAATTTTTGATAGGCTAGTTTTGATCGTGAAAACATAGCTTGGAACGAAGGTAAAAGAAACGTAAGTGTGCTCTTGTCGATCTCTTTGGCCGAAACGTAGCTTTTTGTTCCCACCACTAGAGCTGTTGTGCGAAATTTGAATTTTCAACAACTTTGCAGTCTTTGCCGAAAACAAATATGACCGTCTGTTGTTGATAAAAATGAACACCAGTGCGAAAAAATTCGTCAAGTATGAAAAGTCATGTGCGTTTAGTGAGATGACTCTTTTTAAGTTTGATCAAAAGCAGGCGGTCATATTTGTTTTCGGCGAGGACCGCAAAGTTGTTGAAATTCAAATCACGCGCCGCGGGTCTGGCGGCAGGAACAAAATTCTGCGTTTCGACTAAAGAGATCGGCAAAAGCATTCCTTCGTTTCACTTACCTTGGCTTAGAACCAATTTTAACAAGT
This sequence comes from Bemisia tabaci, assembly GCF_001854935.1. Classification (NCBI taxonomy): domain Eukaryota; kingdom Metazoa; phylum Arthropoda; class Insecta; order Hemiptera; family Aleyrodidae; genus Bemisia; species Bemisia tabaci. The sequence goes on along the minus strand of NW_017562253.1, from coordinate 286,080 downwards.
AACAATGTATGTAACTTTTTGGAAGTTGCTTGAAGAATTTAAAATCTTTCACGGTATATCTCAACGGTAGGATGTCCCACTTTGAAAATCACCTCCGAATTATGATGATAGTAGCCCCCAGATCGTTGACCCCACTTACAAAAATAAATATTCAGCGAAGAAAACAAATCCCAAAAAAATTCCTTTGGGTTGCGCAAAGCCAAAGACTACCCCCTGGCCTTGGGCAGAATCCTGCCTTTTTTAATCCTTATTTTTGAATAGTATTACTTTTTTTTATTATTTTTGAATATAGTGGGGTCAACGATTTAGGGGGTACCATCATCCAAATTCTAAGGTGACCCTCAAAGTGGGACACCCTACTCGGCAGGTCTCTGAAGAGCATTCCACAACAAGTTCTATTTAATGTGAGTCAACTTCTCATCAGTATTTGGACAGAGTTAAACAGAAAGGAACCGAGCCACATCGGGATCGAACCGAGAAAAAGAGGTTTAAAGTTTAGCTCCTGCATGAGACTCAATGTGAAAGATGAACTTCAAGTTCAAATTCTGCAAAATTTGCTCCAACAAAAACTGTGAATTTTTGGCGATAGATAGTAGAGCAAAGGTTGAGTTTAAAACCACTCATAACTCAATTTTTTTCCAAAATGTGGGTTGGTTCCTTTCTGGTTAACTCAGTCCATTTTTCCTTTACTGAAAAATTGGATGAACGGGCTTGTTCCCTTTATAGAATAAAATCGTGAACTTTGAACACACAGTTTTCATGCGAATTTGCATTAAGCTCATGATGAGACTAGTCGGACAAAAACGTTGCGATGCTCTCATCCTAATGCCGGTCACTCTAATGCGTGGGGAAGAGAAGAAAATTTAAAGTGAGTACAGCGTTTTCGCGTAGATACAATTTTATGCGGAGAAATAGCTGAGAACTTTGCACTATGAAAAGTCTGAAAATGTAAATCTGGCAGCAGTGGCTCGTCCCTTCTCGCGAGCCCCTTGGCAGTGCCGAAGGCGAGAATATTTGATGGCCGACGCCGCGCCTTCTGCTCGCCATGTTAGGCAATCTGTAGGAGCTTTATGCATCACTTTGAGCGGGCGTTGATACTTTATGCTGCCGCAAACGACTTGCCTGATGTTTTAATGACTTGTCAACGAATTTATGGCCGAATCCTCGATTCCTCCGTCGCGACGCCTATAATTTTACATTACCAGGCGCCCCGACGCCGCCGACGCCTGCCGGGATGCATTATGAAGCAGGTCAGGCGCTGCCCGTCTTCGGGCTATTGTTTCCCTCGAGGGCGGTCGCAATAATCAATTCTACCCGGGTCCGAGATCAACACCCATAAAAATCTTGATTGGGTGAGACACCGGAAAAAATTGGGATGTTGAATTAGAATCCTGATCGGTTGAAAACAAAGAAATGCAACGACGATGTCTAAACGTCTGTTTCAACTGACCTTATGGCCCGGTTACACGATGAAATTCCCGTCAAATTCCGATCAAAACGATGGCCAAGATGGCGATCGAGAGTTATCTAGATTGATGAGTAAAATTAATTAAAACAGCGTGTTGATTGAAATAAGCACGGTTGTGTGGAAATCAGATGAAGGATGAGCCCCTCAGTTCCATCATCTTACCATCAAATTTTTGCAGGCCGCAGAAATTTGATGGTAGATGGTGCGCACCAGTCACTATTTGATCGGAATTTGACGGGAATTTGATCGTGTAACCAGGGCATTATGCCGTTGATTTTATACATCCTGAATTGCAAGAGCTGTTTTCCTCAAGAAAAACTTCAAAATGCTTCCGTGTGGTGTGTTTTCGGCGGACCTACTATTTTTGGCTCATTTTTGGAACAGCATATCTTCGTTTTCCATGAAGAAAACGTAACTTCATTGTTAAGCTCACTGCAAGGACTGTCTAAACTGTTATCGCGAGGTTGCCGCACATTTGTTTTCTTTTTTCTTTTTGTCTTTACTCTCAATATGTTATTTGGGATATGATTTGGATTGTTATTTATAATTGCAATACCCAGGTAAAAATTGGCGATAGGAGCTGCGTTTCAAAATACCATACGAGTTCTTAAATCCGACTAAAGAAGGCCATTGAAAATTATATAGCTGGCTGTAGAAAGCGGAGCAAATCATACAGACGGGCTATACGAAGCTATACAAAAGTATACAGCCGGGCTATAGCTCCTATCGCCGGGTTTTACACTCTATCGCCATTGGTTATAAAAGGCTATAAGAAATTGTGTAGAAATTTGTGTGCTTTTGAAATCATTAAGTTTGATACGGAACTACCTTAATATTTACAAAACACACATTATATTTTCCTTTAAAACATTTTTTTTTTTCATCAATTAAAAAGAGAAAAGTCCATACAGAGTGTACAAACATTTCAAAATCACGAGTTGAAAGACGCTGACTCCGCGCGATTAAATATTAGAGCCTAACACAAAGCGGAGCGGCGACGCACTGGCGCCTACAAACCTAACAGGGATACTTCACGCATTGCGCAATGCGTGAAGTATCCCTGTTAGGTTTGTAGGCGCCAACGTGCCGCAGCGTGCCACGGCGTCTGAAGCAACTATTTCACACCGGATGTATTGCACAGTATCATAAGCAATTGAAGGCGCTCCAACATATTAAGAATGACAGGCATCCTTTAAAAGTACGGAGCTTCCCTCCCAAAATAAATCAAGATACTACGGCACAAAAAGAGAGCGGTAGTCCAAAAACTAAGTCCTAGTATCCGTGTTTAGTAACGTTTAGCATAACATTTATTGTCTGGCTGTTATGCTTGATCGCCATCGGCTATGAAAGGCTATAAAAAATTGTACAGCCGGTTGCAGAAGCTATTGGAAATCTTACAGCCGGCTTTGGGTCTATAGTATTTTGGAACACACATTCTACTGCCAATTTTTACCAGAGTAAAGAACAACTATTCCCGCGTTATCCATAAAACCACCTATCTGCTTAAGGGAACTAATGGCACATATAGTCGTTTCCCTCACGAAAGAACGAAACTGCATATCAACGTTGCGAGTTTGTACTCACATTTTACGCAACCCTTCGGAAACAGTCTGCTTTCCGACTGAAAATTAAGCTGAGTTCTCTTCTAATTTCCAGCAAAGTCAGCAAAATTTCTGTCAGAAAATTTGCGTACCTATATTGTAAAAAATCGAAATGTGCGAGTCAAGTTTCCAACCTTGGAATGAAGTTACGTTCGTTTGTCTGGGAAACGAAGATGTGCTGTTTCAAAAATGAGCCAAAAATATCAATTCCGCCAAAAGAAAATCACACAACTCTTCGAAGAAGCATCTTGACAAAATTTCTTTAAGGAAAATAAAACGTGATCAGGGGTTGACACATTGAGATCCACGATTGTACGTGACCGAATTCCGCTTATTTGTTTAAATTTTTGAGGAATATTTTTTCTAAGAAAAAAAATCGAAAGCAGAAAACATTTGTCTGCTTCATTCATAGAAAACTTTACTTTCGGGTTTGTAAACGGTAAACCATATACTCGTTGAGGGCCGTATACCACATACTTTCGATCTAAATGCTGCCTCGCAGTGCCTTTGACGTCAGTAATCTCGGTCTAAAATAGGATATATTTAAGTACCCGATGCTATAAGTCAGCTTTCTATTTGAATAAAAGCTATATACTTTCGGATATCATCATTAATCTTCGGTCTGATTATGACTGATGAGAAACGTAATAGCCAAAATGAATTTTCACTGATTGAAAATACCTTAAAATAACTTATAATATCCATCGTTGTTTAGGAACCTCTTGAAATAAGCACGGCATGTAAGTATCTACGAAAAAATGAAGCTTAGCACGAAAAAAACTTAAAATTAATATACTGTTGGTAGAATTTCATGGTAAAATGTTTAATCCATTCTATGCAAAAACGCTTAAAAGGTCAAGCTAGACCAAATTTATGAAAGTTTGGAGTTTGCTGTAAAAAAGTAGCCAACTTTACATCCATTGTATGCAAAAACGCTTAAAAGGTCGAGCTAGACCAAATTTATGAAAGTTTGGAGTTTGCTGTAAAAAAGTAGCCAACTTTACAAAAATAAGGAATTAAATTAACATAAATTAAGTATACAAATGTTTGAATATGTAATTTGCATGTTAGGGGCTGAAATTGTATCAACGAAAATACAAATGCAAGTCCTATATCCTAAAGGAATCGTATGTGCAGGTTTTGCGTGCAATACAGCTCCTTTTCATTCAATTAATTTTCACGCGAGTCTACCCATCGGAGAATTCTGTAGATCACTTTAGAGGTAGCTGCGACAAAATCCTGATTCCCCTAGACATAGATACAAAAGGTTTTCAGATTTTTTCATCATTGTTTTTTTAATTCTCTAATTTATTTTTCCGACTGAAAATCACCCAGTTTGAGTCGAATCTTCTCGGGTTTTTTAATGCTGTATTTTAGCCTTGTTTTCCCGTTTTTCCCCCTTGTTATTTTTCTCCTGTTCCTCTTAAAATTAGGGTCCTCCTCTTTGAACTTTACCCCTTTCAATTTTGTGTATTTTTCTGAGGTTATAATGAAATTAAATTGTGACTTTGCTGATAAGCCCAGTTTTTAAGTTTTATCACAGATAACTCGATTTTTCCTGAAACTTACAAGAATTTGGCAACTAACTGAAACGGATGTCTGGTTGTCATTGTGTTTGATGAACCGTGGAAGGGCTGGGGCTCCATTAATTAACGTCTTGGCAAAACAATCTGGTCGGAGCCGAGAGTAGTTGACTTACCAACAGCTGGGGTCCTCGAGTTTGGGCCTGGCGAAGGCGACGAAAGGGTGATTAATGCGAATTAGCCCCAACCGGCGTCTGAAAAATTGTTTCCTCACTTTGATCCCCGTCACGCAATTCAAGAGTCGTGCCCTTTCTTCAAAGAAATCACTTTCATGCTCCTGTAGCCGGCCCCGGCCGTGCAACCAATAACTCAGCGTAGGGTTTTGATGAGGAACCAAAAAATTAAGCCACACACTAAAAACCTACTGTGCTAGCGAAGAGAGCGTGTCAGCGGAAGAAGTTGGACATCAGAAATTCTAATTATTAATATTATACTTAATTTTTGAAAGAGAAGGTCAAAAACAAATCTTCATCGTTAAAGCAGCTGACAGTCAAACTACTCACAGAAATGTAAATATTAATTTTTAATCTGTATTTTTTATCCGACACAAGGCTTAGAGCTCATCCTACTGATATGATACTGCTGTGACACAACTGTCGTAGTCGCAGGCGCCTGGAAGCAACTATTCCTGCTCGGTTAATGTCCGGGTTGTATTCAAAATAATGAAGGCGTTTTGATCTGGCGCACTGAATGACATATTCTATGGTGGTGTGCTTCTGTGCTGCCGTTTTATGTTCACTTTAAATAAGATCCATGGTTTTGGTTTTACGAGGTCGAAAGGCAAAAGTGGAAGCAGACACTTTTCTGCCGTTATAACGAATAGAGCAGAAACTGACAAATTTCCGAAATCGAGTTTCTTTCAAAATTCGTCTAATCTCTTCCAGGCGATATCACTGAAATACCTGAAACAGCAAAATTCATCTTACAAGACATATGAGAAAACCGCAAGTTCGCAAAAAATGACGTAGTTTTAGGCAAGTGACATTATTCCTCCAGAGAGTCAATGAAAACAACGCTTTCAAGTAAAATGCCGCCCTCTTCTGCAAATTTCTAACCTGAATATGTGTTTGTTCTGTGTCCAAAACACAACTACGAAAGCATTCAGAAGATAGCACATACGGCGGTCTTCCTTAACGGTAGCCTATAGCATAAAATAAAAAAAAAATACCTTTTTCATGTAATTGAAATAAAATTCGTTTATTTTTAATTATCCGAACGATTTCTAGGAGTCTTTCGGATGATTAGTAGCAATTTGACAAAGAACGGAAGTTTCATTCAATAAAATTTTCCGGTTGGAAGTTTCGAAGCCTGTTTTCTCAAAACTTCATTTTTGCACTGACTGCTCTCTTTGCTATCACAGCTGGAAAGGTTAACAAAAAAAAATAGCAATGCAGAAAAAAAAGTGACACTAAAAAAAGTGAGGAAGAAACTCATATGAAACAAATTACATAAATACATAGCAATGAAATAATGAATAAAAAGGTAATAAAGTTAACGTGAATTTAAAAAGAAGTTATGTTGAAAGCTAAGAATAAAAAAAAAGAATGAAAACAATGAAAGACGCATGAAATCATAGGGGGGAAATTATTTTCCCACAGAGGGAGTAAAACCTTACCTCGGCCTCACCAAGATCACTTTGAATACCGTTTTAACAACAGGAATGATGCAACGCGACAACAGGGCGCAAAAATCGAGCGTTGACATCGATACAGGCGCTGGATGCAACTATTCGAGCTCAGTGATTGTCCGTGTTGCGTGCACGAAAATTGAAGGCGGACTGCCGTGCAAAGTACACTCACGCTGCGCTCAGCCTAAACTTCAGCCGTAGTACGGATAGATGTAAGCTATGATTCTACGATCAAAAGTGATGCTAGATTACAAAGCAAATGCTCGGAAAAATTCATATCAGCGTGTTGCTCAGTTGTTAAATAAATGAAACATGAGAGAATAGTACACAACTTCTGCGACGTACTTCGGCTGATTCTAGTTTAATCAGTCCATTTCACCTGGCTTACGTGGACTGATTTTTTTTTTTTGGGGGGGGGCATAATTTGGAGAAAGGAGATGGAGGATCTGCATGGTCCCCCAGCCCAGGAAGGGCCGTGCGCCCCAACCCGAAAAAAGTTTGAAAATAAGGTACCCCTATAATCTGCCGTGTTAAGCAAGAACGCCGTAAATCCATCAATATTTTCCCGCGTTTTTAACTTTCATAAAATAAAGACTATTTTACCCGTGCGCCTCAAATTTTCAGGTTAAGTTCCTGACAGTATTTGCAAAAGAATTCTGTAAATACATTGTCCCAACGTATACAAGTTTTTCTGCTATGAAACATTGTTTCCAAAAAATTTAAAATGGCTTTTACGACGTTTTTCCGTTGGGCGGCAGTAATGGAATGTTCAGTTGTGCGCACGCCTAGAATATCATAATTTTGAATATTAAAAGGGGGCTCCGGGCCCCCCTAGCTTTCAACTCGACCACTGTTTTCTCCTGTAATTACACCTCCTGGACACTTTTTTCCGGGACGGAAAACCGGCAAGGGAGACGGGTTAAGAGCGAATCAGGCGGAAGATACGGAGCCGAAATATATGCTAACAAGTTGTTGCTGCGCTCCTCCGTAATTGCTGTCTACTGACTTGCTACGTGTGTCGAATACTCAGCGGAGGCAGTTACGTCGGCCCAGAGTGTTGTCGTTTCATTACGCTGCACAATATCGCCGCCGGGGCGGGGCGGGCTGTCGCAGAGGGGGAGGGGGGTTGATCCCTGTCACATTATTGCACTGATAAAACACTGCATTGGAGGGCCCGCGAGTGCCACTTTTATGCAGTTTTCACTCCGGAATGAAGAATAAAGGATAAACACCCACTTTGTAACCCGTAAATCATCGTTTAACGTCGATTCTCTGATTTTCTATTCCCGCATTTTCGACCTCGGTCCCCTCTCCCTCCTTCCCTCGAGCCTCCCTGCGGGATAAACCCCTCGTAACGCGCAATGCACGGCGAATCGTGCTGCTGGGAGCATGGAAAAGTAGTGCAGCTAACAAGTAGAGAGACAATTTGGACTTATTTCTGCCAAACGGAAGTATGTGCATTATGACTTTGACCTCCGGAGTTTTTTCTCCCTAAGAATATCGAATGACATTGCTGTGATTCGTACCCCGTTGCCTGAAGTCAATGATTCGCCTTCAAATGGCCGGGTATGCAAAATGACTGCCGTGACGCTCGAATAGTGGTATCAGAATTTTGGATTAAGTTTACGGATGTATTTGAAGGCGCTCTTTTGTATTCATTGTGAGTGGTATTGTACAATGATGTTGACCAAATAGTTCATAATTTTATGTTTTAAATCGAGCCGCATATTCGAAAAATGCCGAGGAATATTATTTTGAAAAAATAATAAGATTGTTTTTGGTCTCTACGTCTCATTTTAAAGAAGAGATAGGCGGCTGGATTAGATTGTGTATTTTAAGTCCCTTAGTTTGGTTATCGTATTCTGTAGCGAAACCGAAAAATTCGCCATTTACAAGATCGCAACTTACTCAAAAGTGGTTGTGAATTTAAAAAGTTTCGCACGGCTAAAATGAGCTTTCCTTGATTAACTGTGAATAATCATAATTGAAGAAAAGGTATTTTGTCCACCGCTCCATTAGGAAAGCGTAAAACATGGATGGATGGAGCATTAATGACCAACTAAATCTTATCTGATAAGGAATTTTAAGGTTGAAACCCTTTTTCCAGTCTTAAATGATCCAAATCCGCCAACAAGTTTAAAACACTAATTGCAAAAGTCCGTATCTCCTGATGAAGTGTCAATTCTTAGTGCCAAAATCGCGAATCTCGGCATTTCTGCCGTATTTTCAAACAGTTGGAAAAATTATTGAAACTGCTGATGGAGTTTGAAAAAACATCTTATTCTTGCTATCCTCAAGAATTATCACCCTTCTACCGACAATAAAGAGGAATGCAGAAAGTTGTTTTACTCTCCTGGAAAATCGTTTTTTCCGAGATTCGCACTTCTGCACTTTCACCATCGATAATGTGCTTTAGTATCATTTAATTAAACATTTGCACAGGCAGTGATTGCGATTGTTCCGTCAGTAATTTTTTTTTCTCATTAATTTTTTCACATCCATTCTCAGGTATATATGTTGCAGGCAATTAGCAATCGCCGGCAAATTGCAATCTATTCGTGTTGAAGCAACAAATTAAATCGTTTTAAAGTGAAAAAAAACGAGATTGGAAGTAGGGATTACTATGCTTTGAATTCAAACATACGTTATTAGCCCCTCCTTCTTGGATACTTGGTGCCAGCTAGCACACTCGCAAGTTCGTGAAATGTCATCAATAATCTGTGTTAGGTTCGGTTAAGCAACTAAACTAACTCTTTGGCAAAGTGGAGAGTATCGCTGGATTTGAAGGCGTAAAGAAATCTTTACTATATCGATGTTATCGTAATTACAATTTGACGAATTGCAAGTACGGAGCTTGCAAATTGCCGGCAATTGCTGACTTCCTGCGACTGATACACTGATAAAGATTTCAGAGATATTTATTTCCATCTTTTAGTTTACATGTACTTTTCTCTCTTCTGATCAGCATGTGTGTTTCTTTTTTGTTTGTGGTGCAACCCTCGGAATTCTCGGATTCAAAAATCGATGATCTTCCTGGACAACACAATCCGTCAATTAAAAAATTAGGATCGTTCAATTAAACGGGACACTTGATTCACTTAACTGAATCTTTAAATTAACTGGAAACTCAAATTTACCACAAATCCTACTCAACCGAGAACCTGATCTAACCCTGCTAACCAAAACTTTACTCAACCGGTGATCTTACCCACCGGAAACTCAAATCAATCGTCCAATCGTCCGGCCGAATTTCACTTAACCGGAAATCGACAACCGTAAACTCTGCTTGACCGGAAACGTGCTCCAATCGAAAACTTGACCCAACTGGAAATTCGATCCAACCTGAAATTTGACCCTTCCCAAAATTCAAATTCACTGGAACCGTAATCCATCCGTATATGACGTGACCGGAAATTAACCCAACTGGAAACTGTTTCCAGCCGGTAACGTGTCCCTGTCGAAAATTTGACTCGACTGAAAATTTGATTCGATCGGAAATCTGACCGACCGGAAACCACACTCAACGGGATTCGTTATCCACCCGAAATTTCACTTGACCGGAAATCGAAAATCTTGATTTCTACTCAACCGGAAATGTGCCCCAATCGAAAACTTGACTCAACTGGAAATCGACCCGACCGGAAATGTGTTCCAACCCAAAATTTGATTGTTCTCGGATGGAAAATAACCAATTTCAATATCAATATATCATTGATTTTCCTAAAAAATCGCAAAAATTCGATGTAAGCGATTGATACATCGACTCGTTAACGATAAAAATCGATTCTACAAGAAAAAATACGTAGGTGTTGGTGTACTACAGTCATATTAGGCGCATTTCGTCATCCATGAATCAATAATGAAGAATTTAAATCTCAAAAAATCGTCGATTTTCCGTAAAGAATCTTATAAAATCGATATAACCGATCGACATATCGACTCGTCAACATTAAAACTCGATTTTGCGTGTAGAAATACGTAGGAACTGGTGTGTATAACATGTGTAAACAACGATAACAACCCCGTAGACACATCAATTCAACAAGAAAATAGCGAAAAATAAGGCCGGAGTTTGACCCCTTTGCCCACCCGTAACTCGCAAACAGCTCCTGTAATCATCTTGAAATTTTTTCCTGAGTTTTCTGTTATTATAAGCTTCCGCTTAAACTTTGGTTCAATGGTCGAATCGAATACCGAAAAGGGGGCGAAATTTTGGGAGGCTCTTTTCATCAGAGACACGGCAAGCTTCCTAGGTCTACAAATTTTGACTATCTACCCAGGCATTAGGCATTTGACAAAGTTCCTGATTTGACAAGTATTTGGACTGCTTTTAGCAGAAAGGAACCAAGCCACATCAGCTATTGCCAAATTTAACTGGTCACTTTAATTTTTTGATAGAGAACATTTATGCGGATTTCTCTTAAAAGTTTAAGGAATTTGATTCGTATACTCTGCAGAACATTCACTGAAATTTGCACAAATATCCGCACAACCGTTTTTACGTAAAAAATTAAATTGTATGTGTATGTGTGTATGTATGAGCCGCTTTTACGGCGCGCTAGGGCGCTCTGCGACGCCTATTCTCCACAGGAATCTGTCATGGTAGAGATCCTCCGGAAGGTGGCATCTCTCCATCTCTTCATGGATGCCCTCTACCCACCGTTTGGCTGGACGCCCTCTCCGTCGCCTACCTGGGGGGACCCACTCCAACACCTTCTTCGGCAACCTGGTATCAGCCATTCTCTGCACATGCCCATACCATACCAATTGCTTGGTCATGATATCGTGCACAATCGTCCCCTCAACGCCCATTATCTCTCGGGCACGTTCATTCCTGACACGTTCTCTCCTCGAGATTCCAGCCGATCTTCGCCAGAAATCCATCTCGGTCGCCTTGAGCATTTCTTGGGTCCGCTTCTTCAACTGCCACACTTCACTGCCATAGGTGATAATAGGCTTGACAACCGACTTATAAATCCTCTTCTTGTTGTCTTTGGAAATCCTTTGGTCCCAAAGGATCCCATTAAGCATGGCGATGGCTTTCCTTCCTAGAAGATTACGGTCCCGAATGGCCTGATCCAGCTTCCCATCCGAAGTCAGGTTCACCCCCAGGTACTTGTATTGTTCGCAACTTTCTATATGTTGACCATCCTCCAGGACTATGCTTTGCTGAGCACCTCCGACTGACATCTTTTTTGTCTTACGGACACTAACCTCGAGGCCCCATTTGCGGTACTCCTCCACCAACTTTCGGGTCATATACTCCGCGTCATCGTGATCTTGACTTATGACAACCTGGTCGTCAGCAAAGCATAGCGTGAACAGTGTTTCTTGGTCATTTAGAGGGACGCCCATGCCGGCACACTTTCTTTTCCATTCCTTCAGAACGTGCTCTAGATATATCTTAAACAGCGTCGGTGACAGACAACATCCCTGCTTAAGCCCCTTGGTGACAAAAAAACCGTCTGAAAGCCTTCCTTGGCACTTAATTCTAGCAAAAAATTAAATTGCCCAATTAAATTTGGCAATATCTGATGTGGCTTGGTTCCTTTCTGCTTAAGGTGGTCTATTTATTACAGTATGTACTTTAAAATTGTCTTGTTACATCAGACCTGAAAATCTTCTGCTAGGAAAAGCTGCCAAGTGTCCTCTCATGGTTCAACTTAGATTGACTCTAACCATTGCTCATTCGTCTGTTTCAGCGCTACCTAGAGAGCGCCCGCAAATAGCTGGTGATCGGGATCGGCACTACAAAATGGGCGATGTGATCAGTTTGAACTGTACCTCTGGAAGATCCTCACCCGCTCAGGCCCTCCAATGGTTCCTCAACGATAAAGAGGTCAGAAATATTTACTGAGCTCAACTTAATCTTCGAAACGTCGCACAGTGCGGAAGCCCATGGACAAAAATCGAAAATTGACTTTCAAATTTTCCAATTATTGTTATATGATATTCGTGATCAGGACACTAATTCTGACATGAACGGTTACTTTTTTTGTATTTTCTTCCAAAATCCGTTTAAATATGGATTTGAACTAAACGATAATTCGATCGCAAAGGAACAAAAATCGAAAATCAACTTTCAAATTTTCCGCAATTATTGTTATGATATTCGTGATCAGGACAATAATTCTAACACGGGAATAATTCTGTAACGGGATCTTTATGTCAAGAAAATTGAGACTTTGAGTTTACAGCGGGCTGATTGTTGTAATTGATAGACAAAGCTATAGACAAAGAAGACATTGGGAGTATTAAGCGATGCCATTGGTTGAAATGGTTGATTCCAATAGACTAAGAGAGAAAATGATGGACTAACTAGAGTGTCTCTCGTGGGTTGCCGTAAGCAAGTCTATTACCTACCTGTTTTGACCATTGCAACCACCCGCTTCCAACAATAGAATCCCTCCGTATCCCCTATGTATTTTTTGTCTAAAGCTTTATTTATCGATTTCAACAATTAGCCCGCAGACCAAAACCATGTTTTACCACTGATCGAATCGTTGAGCTTTTCGCGGGTGACATAAGAGTTGAGTGCAATTTGCTAGTTTTTATTTTGTAATTGGACGCATTTAAATCAAAAGGAACTACAGTCATTGTGATATGAGCCCTGCCATGTATGTATATACTTGTGGATTGCACGGCTCATGGTGAAATGGATATAGTTCTTTTTTTATTTAAATACGTCCAAGTTGTCCGCTTGTTAGATGTATTCACAATAGTAAATTAGATGAAGCAAAATTTCCTCCACGGATAAAATTTCAGCCTGAAAAAAGAGCTTAATTGGACTGCATTTTGCAATTTGGACCTATAAATTCTGGCTCATCTAAAAAAACACTTATGTGCATAGAGAAACTAATGGCACATACGTTGTTTTTAAACCGGGCCGGAATTGATAGGTCCAAATTGCAAAATGCAGTCCAATTGAGGGGCTTGGAGAATGGAGAACAAGGCACATTAGTGCAGTTTTTGAAAACATTGAGATATTAATGATTTTAAGTTAAGCTAGTCGTGCTTCTGTGAAAAATTCGCTCCCGAATTCCAATTTTTAAGCATCAAAAAGTCACGTGAAACTTTTTCCACCCTAAGGATCCATGTAATTTCGAAACTTCAAACACGTATTTCTCAAAGTAGCAAAAACTGCATTCACGTCCATAGTCTTCTAATCCCCTCCATTCTCCTTTCTAGCAAGGCCTGTGTATTGAACTAAGGATATTCATAAAGTATATTTTGGGTTCAATCCGAAATTTATGTCGAATAGCAGGTTTGACTTGGATTCTTGGTTTTGCGATCCACGTCCTTGACGATGCGTTTCGTGGGAATTTGAATATGCATGAATTCCAAATTCAAAAAGAGAAAACACTGAGCGTAAAGTAAATTGAGTACTAACTTCTGATTATATTCGAAACTCGAGAAAGTCGCAGCTCAGAAATATTATGAGGTTCGAAAATGAAAGAGGAGGAAGGCTTTCTTGAGATGCCTAAGAATGAGCTGAATAGAGAGAGCGTAAGATGACCGACCCAACTTAGGATGTTGGCAAAACTCATTTCGTCCACTGTCAAGATGTATATTCGAGGACTTTCCTCCGAAACACACATTTCGGTATCTCTCGGGACGGGGCAAAAGCCGGTCGCGTTTAAAGAGGAAAGTTTATTAAAGTTGCAAGCAAACCACTACTCCATGTGATATCGAGTTAATTAAGTTTTGGAACAGTTCTGAAAATGTAATTAAAATAATTGACAAGTTGTTGGCCGGCAACGACCGAGAGGAGAGAAAAGCCAATAACTAAGAGGATTTTTGCGAGGAAAATGTCCGAAAAATATAGAAATACCCCTTTAGCTTTTATGCAGAGGGTTTAAGATCTCTCAACATTCCCTCTATCCATGCTTTGAGACCTAAATCAAAGTTTTGGATCTTTTATAGAAATTGGATCAGAATTCAAAGATAAAATGCTACTCCAATTTCCGGACTTTGTGGAAGTCCAGAATGACCAAACTTGTAAGTATATTCCTCTCGTACATTCTAATTTTATAGATAATTATTCTAAAGGAGATATAATTCACTTTCATTTGACAATGTAGGAATGAGGTTTCGTAAGCATTGATAGAGGAAATCTGATTGTACTATAGTTCATCTTGCAAAACTAGCTGCTATCAACACATAAATATTTTATATCATATTTTGATGACACTATTCAGACGTTAAATAGCTTGCCCCTGCCTAACCTGGAAAATGAAGGCGAATCGAATTACTTCAAAAATCTGTCACCTACCGGCCAAAGTATCACAAGCGCCATGCGACGTTTCAAAATTTCCGCCGCAATTTTATTTTTTTTACAGAGAAATTGTTCAACGAAGCTGTCCGAAAATTTCACTGAATTTTCTTTATAGTAAATGAATATACATTTTATAAAAAATAATATTCAGTAAAATTTTCAAACAGATTCAACCAACAATTTCTACGTAAAAAAATAAAATGACGGCGGCAACTTCGACGAGCTTTTTGGCTTTTTTCAACAGAAAATGTTACGGACGACAGTTATTTCCTCTCGAATTCACCTCGAAATGAATATCCTGTTTTCACAGGTGCGGCCCGTCTGGTTCGAGACTGCAAACCACACGCACGGGTTGATGACGTCGACGAGCTCCTTAAACGTGAAGGCACAAGAGAGTCACTTCATCAACGGCCGAATGTTGGTCACCTGCAAAGCCGCCATGCCCAGGCGGCTCGCCGATCTAGGAGCCTCCGATTCGGCGCACCAACAGCATCGAAAAGCACCCCTGGAGACTTCCATTTATCGTGAGTCTTCTCAAACTATTTGGTTTTTCAATCCTACTGCCGCACAGTGAATCGAGTAAATAGAAGAGGTTGGGCAACATAAGTGGAGAATGGACCACTAGACAAGGTACGAATTTAAGCAATCTGATACATGTTTCTTACCCAGAATTTCACGTGGAAAACGATTCACACAACGAAAATTACGGAAACCAACTCCTAACGAAGATATTAACGTTTTTATTTCACATTGGTTACGAGGAATTTGAACTGCCCGCTCACAAGAAACTCAAAACTCTACGTGAGTCAAATCGCCCACTACAACGGTTTCAGCAAGCTTCTCAATCGAGCAATGTTCATTTCCCATCATGTGTTGTTCAAACTATTAGCAATTTTCTATAACTGAGCCAAAGCGTCAAGATTAAGGTTGCCAGATTTTTATATCGCAGAGACTGTCATGATACCGTTTAGCGCGCGATGTGAATCACGTAGAGCATTGTGTTTTCATGAGCGGGTGGTTTGAATTCACGCAATAAGAATCATTAAATATTTTCTTAAGGAGTTAATTTCGGTAATTTTCGTTGTGTGCATCGTGTTTTACGTAAAATTTTGGTTAAGAAACATGTATCAGAATGCTGAAATTCGTACCTTATCTAGTGGTCCATTTGCATGCACATTTTTATTGCTTCATCTGACAGTGCTGAAAGAGCTGATTTCTCTGTATTTTTTAGAATTTTTTTCTGATATGGGAAATAGTATAAAAATATATTTAAAAGTGAGAAAATTCACCGCCCAGTGACGTCATCTGGCGGCGTCTCCCATTTAAACACACGTATTTTAGTAGATTAGATAATTTTGTCATATATTTTCCAATAATTGTTCAATTCATGAACCAAAGGTATCCTCGAGTTCAGTTCACTCAGTAGTTTCCACTTGAACACGAAATTCATCAAATTTCAGACGCCTGCAAATTCTCTATTCACAAAACTTTGAGGTTCTGAAAGTGGTTTTATTGGTTTCATCGTAAATTTGTCTCTTACAAGCATCCCTTGAACTTTAAAATGTGACGAAATAAACATCGATATTTGCAGTTTTAGTCAACAATTTCATGTCCGACCTCTCCAATTGACTCGATCCACTATGTACTGGTCTTCTGTGGTGTAGTGGTTGCAGCATTTGCTGAGTGAACAGGAGATCCCGGGTTCGATTACCATCCAAGCGACCCAAGTTTGATGGTCTCAAATAACCGTTGGCTGGGGCTGGGCGCCGATTAGGAACCAAGAAAAATGAGGCTTTAATTGTAAGCGCAGGATTATCCCCCTGGAGATACTTGAACGAATTGAAAAAAAATCCTCCCAGAATGATCCCTGCTATCGTCGATCGTTGGAAAAATATTTTTTAAAAAATGATAATGTTAAATAAATGAAAATAATCTGTTGAAATTTTCATAAAATAAAAGTCATTTCTAGATATTTTCATGAGAAAGGTATTTATGTATAAATGTAAATATTCGGAATAATATTTACGAGAGGTAAAATTTACGTCGAAAAGTCCGTAGAATCTGTAGTAGATCTACTTTGATTTTTTTAACACTTGAAATGTTGAAAAAGAGTGTTTTGAAAGCCTTATGAAAATCTACGGGGTTTTCAGAAAGTTACATACATTTTACGTAATATAGACCTAAAATAGACGTACTAAGGATAAGTACCTTTTCACGTAAATCATAACATTTGTTGGAGAGTATATAAATAGTACTCTTCAATAGTGAATGCCACCATAGGGAAGTGTTTTTCAAATTAATTTTTCCAGAAACTTTAAAAAGTTACAAGGTTTTTTTTTTTCTTTTTTTTTTAATCGGAAATTCTCGAACGCTGTCTCCCTTGTCGTCATGCGTTAAATTAATGATTGTTACATTATTGTTTGCTAAACTGAAAAGTTGCCTACTGTTTTGAAAATACACGTAGGTCATGGGTTTGAATCTCAATGGTGGCGATATAGCTCCATAGAGTTGGCTTCATAATTTTATTGAACCTCTGTAAACCTCCTCCACCCCCTTCACCCTTACAAAAAGGAATGAGAGCCAATTAAACTCTCGGGGGAAAAATGAAATTTCGATTCAATTAAATATGACTATCAAGTATCATTTGTAGTGCCTGGTTTGTAGGAGATCTGGATTCTAAAATAATTATACTTAATTTTCTTCCTCCTTTTGCTTTTCATGTTTAAACACATTCTATAAAAACTCGGCAAGAGAAATGGGAGAGAATTAATCGTTGATAATACTTTACCTCAGCTTTTAATAACGTAAATTCAGTTTCTGAAGTTTAATGTTTTTGAGAATTTTTGTAATACCGCAGAGTGTTACATGCGGTTTGGTATATTTTTGGGAGGCAAACTCGTGCATTAAGTAAATAAAAAGTAGAAGCATCTCATGCCAATTGTTAAAGCAATCCAAACCGCGCCTCAAACAAAATTACCCAGTGTTGGCCGAAATAAAAAGTTATTCTAGCGCCCTCTCTGACAACGGGGGGCAACAAGTCAAAGTTAAAAGTAAATTAACAAGGGGAGCTAAGCAGTGAGTAGGAACGCGCTATGAATGAAAAATAAACAACCAAACTTTTAGACTTTCTCAACTTCAAAACACGTCCGTTTAAATTCTTCATTTCACTTATTTGCTCTTCCGAAACTATTCTCGGCGCAACGTTTTCTTAATTATTTTTATTGCAAACTTTCAGACGTCAACCAGTTGAACACGTTTATAATATTTAGGCCAAGCGCGGGGACTTGATTCTAATGAATGCGAGATTTAGAAACAAGAAAATCGAGGGGAGCCGGTCTCAGTGGGTTTGTGTCTTACCGTGAGAAATTTTAAATTTTCTCTGTTGAGTATGATCGCACTCCTAAACTCGGAGTTTCATGTTGTGAGCAACATCCTAAAGTTTTTGAGATGAGGATAAAGCGCCTGTGTAAAAGCAGTCAGTCTGACGTTACAACGGGTCACTTGACAGGGTACAAGTAAATATTTAAGCCTTTCATTTCATATGCGAGAAAAATAATTTTCATCGCAAAAATCCAAATTTTCCGCAAATGGACGTATAACTCATCATGACAGAAAATCGTCACGAGATTTTCCGGGAATACTACCGTAGATTTTATTTTAATATAAGCAAGCGTAAATTTTCTAGCAGTGACCGGACAAAGAACAAAGAAATCCTCAGCTGTTTAATTTCTACTCAGAAAACTTGCGGCCGAGTACGTAAGTATGTACACCGAAAATGAATAAATCATCAACAAATTATGAATATTCCAGTAAAAGTACGCTTTTTGTTTTTTAATGACCCATGGAAATGGCATTTGGGAAGGGGTGGATTTTCGAGTCAAAGGAGGTTCTGACCCTTTGGCTCTGGGCCCCAGCTACAATCACCAAGCCTCATCAAGTTGTCTACGTTTAGAAGAGCTCAAAATCAAAAGGAATAGTTCAAAATTGAGAGGCCGTCCCGATCATAAAAAATACCCGTCACAAGAAATGGACCAATGGCGAGGCGTGAATGATCGATTATCGACACTTCTCCATTTGAAGGTATCTTAAAGAATCGATTATTGAGATGTTCGTTGTGAACACCCTGTTTATCGATCCTTTTCCGTAGATTCAAATGGCAGATCAATCGATAATCGCAAAGCACGCCACACCACTAAAATGGACCACTGCACGGAACGAAGTTAAGCATTCTGATACATGTTTCTTAACCAAAATTTAACGTAGGACACGATTCAAGCAAGACAAATTACTGAAATTAACTCCTAACCAAGATATTTGATGTTTCTTGACGCGTGAATTTGAACCTTCCACTCATGAAAACTCAGTGGTCTACATATACGTGAGTCAAATCGCTCACTAAACGTTATCGCGGCAATCTCTGCAATACAAAAATACTGCAATCTCAACTTGACTCTTTGGCTCAGCTATAGCAAAATGTTTACACTTTGAACAGTAAGGGTGGGAAATGAACAATGTTTGATTGAGAAGCTTGCCTAAAACGTTGTTGTGCGCAATTTGACTCACGTAGAGTATTGTGTTCCTTGTAACTGGGTAATTCAAATTTCCCGTGACCAAAGTAAAATTAAAACTTCAATATCTTAGTTAGGGGTTGATTCAGTAATTTTTGATGCAAGAATCGATACACGGACTTTATGTCCACTTTTTTTACGTTCACAGACTTTTCGTCCACAATTTTTACGTCCACAGTTCTAAAGCCTACCCTATATTGTTAAGCCTATTACTTAGACGTCCGCTAAGTTAAAACCACAAATGTAAAGTCCACTAAAATCAAATTCAAGCGTCATATTTTAGTCCGTGTGTAACATTATATTGACAATATCGAAATGAGAAAATTAAGAGAGAGTGAGGTGTTGTTATCGTAACTCATATATTCAATGAAATGTTAATTTCTTCTTTTGATTCATCTTTTCAAATTGTCTTTGGTAAATACTTGGTTTCATTTCTATCCTTGAAATTTCCGATATAAAATATGCCAATGTACATTCTTTTTTTTAATGAAATTGATTACTTCATTTTAAAAACATTTACATTTTTAAAACGTCGTAAATATTTGTAAAACCTTTTCCAAGCAATGGCATCGATATGAATCTCAATGAGCCGTAGTTGTGATGAAAGAAACTATAAAAAAATTAATAGAAGAGGAAAAAAACTAAGAAGCACGCAATTTTTTGTTTTTAACTTATTTGTACATCGACCTCCTTGAGTCAAATACGTCCAATTTTGAGAGTTTTGTAGAGCTTACACTACGCTGCAGCACAGTAAAAACCCAAAACATAAAAGAATAAATTTGAATGCTTTGGAAATCATTTTTGACACGGCACCACTGTTATATTTACAAAAAACACATTCTATTTTCCAGTAGTGCATATTTCTTTTTCATCAGTTTAAAAGGGAATAATCAATGCAGAGAGTGCAAACATTCCAAAATCATGAGTTGAAAAACGCTGACTCCGCGAGTTTAAATATTAGAGCCTAACACAGAGCGGAGCGGCGTGTTAGCAGCGCAAAACGCGCACTGGCGCCTACAAACCTAACGGGATACTTCACGCATTGCGCAACGCGTGAAGTATCCCGTTAGGTTTGTGGGCGCCTATGCACGTGTCACGTTGGTTGCCTGCCGCGCCGCAACGCTCTAAGCAACTATTTCGCTTCAGAGGCGTTGCACAGTATCCTACAAGATTGAAGGCGAACGAAATAACTAGTTAAAGAGGACTTTCACTTTTAACTGCATCTGTTACTGAAAAATGTTTAATTTGTCATTGGAGCGTTTCCTAGGCCCCCGCTTTGGTTTTCATCTTATCATATCCGTACAGTGTACACATGAACATATGTTTTTATCTGCTCTTAGAGTCTGTTCTCTTTCATGACTTGATTCGTGAATGAAATGTTTTTAAGAATGAAGGTCATTTATTTTTGAGGTGGTTCGGGTCATTTAAATGAGAAGAAAAAAATGTGGACATAACATGTCCACAATTTGGACAATTTTGGACATATTCATGGTTGGACATTAAATCATGTGAACTTAATAAAGACTGGATTTAACGTTTAGTGGACATAAATAGCGGTGGGCATTTATTTAATAGACGAAAGGTAAAACAAAAGGTAAAGGTAGGACATAAAGTCCTCGAAAATGTTTGTGGAATTCTTAATATATCTCAAATATTTTTTGTGAAATTCTGGATGAGAAACATGTATCAGAATGCTTAAATTCGTACCTTGTCTAGTGGTCCATCATAATCTTTGAATACGCCCCACAATTTAAGACTTCGGCCGTGAGTCTCCTGGAAGGAAAATGCGTAGAAAAACGAGAAAAACTCAAGAAAATACATCAACTCAATGATCAGCGGAATTGAAAAGACGTAATCCTGTGGGTGGGATAAGCATTGTTGCCAATGGAAGAAGAGACACCATTTGATCATTATCCTCGTTAAGAAGTTCCATACCCTGTAACCGAATATCTACACGAGATGTAGCAATGCTGTGGATGGTAGGAGGAACACTTTCCCTGCTTTGAAATGCTTGAGATCAGAAAGACGGGTTCTTCCACGTCTTTTAAAATTGGGGTTTCGCATTAAAAAGTTGGCGCTGCAAGAATTTGATACCATCAAACGAGAGGAGCTCCCGACACGTCATCTCGAGATTGCCGCTCATTGCAATTATTTTAAATCCCGCCTCGATTCGTCGTTCGAGCGAAAAATAGCAGAGGTTATGACTCTCAGGGCCGTATTCATGGTCTCTCTTTACACTGAAAAAAAAAATCTCGGTGTATTTACCAAGAAAAGGGTAAAATTACCAAGAATTCAGGGTTCTGTTATTAAATGTCTGAATTCTAGAACTGGTGATAATATATTTTCTGGGATTCAAATGTAAAGAGGAGTGTAGTGACCATTCACATTCTGTTTCATCAGTTCGTGTCAGACCCTACTGCTCAAAGTCATTAGTTTAATCTGTAGAGCAAAATCCAGTCATCACATTTACACTGAAATAAAAGTTACGGGCTAAATAGACATATCGTTCGTTCCGGGCTCAAAGGCCGAAACTTCCGAGTGCTGGAGCCGTAGCTTCGATTGCTCCGGGTGCTACGCCCGGAACTTTCGACCTGTGAGCCCGAAACGCGGACGGCATGTCTATATAGCCCTTAAGCACGGCTTCCACGGCCGAAGTTTTTTTTTCGGTATAAGAAACTTCGAAACATCGAAGTTCCAAGCGTCATTGTCTTAATCACGCTGAAAAAAAACTCCGGCCGTGGGAGCCGCAATTACGAGCTATATAGACCAACTGTCCGTTCCGGGCTCAAAGGCCGAAACTTCCGAGTGCTGGAGCCGTAGCTTCGATTGCTCCGGGTTCAGAGGCCGACAGCAGCCGGAATTTTCGGCCTTTGAGCCCGGAGCGGACGGTATGTCTATATAGCCCGTAATTGCGGCTCCCACGGCCGGAGTTTTTTTTCAGTGCACGTATACGTATATCACCCCATCCAATCTCGTTTTTCACGGAAAAGAGCGGAGTAATTCCAATTTGGCAACCACCTGCGGTAAGTAAAAAACCCCTCCTCCGCCGATATCCGTATGCAGACTCATTGATTTCATTCCATAGATTTACATGACATACCTACCTTTCGTGATGATTATGCAAATTCCAAGCGGATACGCGTCTTCCGATAAAAGAAAGGTGCATGAAATTTACTTCGAGGGTGTTATCTCCGGCTGTTTAAATCGAGCGAGCGCCGGGGAAATCTCCAGAGAGGCAAAAAATGCTCGCGTAAAAACCTCTCAAAAAGTGACGGTGGGCGGAGAGGGTGACGTGAAAGTATTCCTCACTTCTCACTCCTTTGTCTTACTCAATTTCTGTTCCAGTGAGAGGCAGCGCCGACAGTCCCCGGCAAAGGACCGCCCTCTGCGTCTCGCTCGCCTTGGCTTGGCTCATCCTCAAACTAACTCATATCAGTTGTTTGTAATTAGTTTACTATTGATCCGCTGTAAATAAATATCATTTGTTTATTTCTTTAAACGTGCCTTTATTATTTCGCACCTCCACACACCGGATCAAATCCAAAGGAGGATTCGGACAACATCTGGAAACTTTGAAAGCTTATATTCCTGAATATATGAGACAAAAAAGTTTAAGAGTGGCTGCATTGTTTTTTGTCGTGAAATTTCCTCTCAGAAACACCCCCAAAAATTGTATTCATGACGAAATAAACATGAAAATTTGAAATTTTAGCCCGAAATGTCATGGATGCATGTAAAAAAGATGGAACAAGATGTGGTTGAAGATGCTCTATAATTTTGTAACGTTTTACACTAGCCGTTTGCTATTGAACGTTTCCGAGCAATTCTTTGCCGCAACAACTGTTAAAGGACTTGATATCAGTTATCCTGAAAAAAATTACACAATGTTTATAAAAAAAAGAAAGAAAGAAAGAAAAAAAAAAAAAAAAAAAAAAAAAAAAAAAAAAAAAAAAAAACAAGATAGAAGACTCCAAATACTTTTGATCAACCCTGGCCTGGTTGCGGCAATTACTTCTGGATGATTTAAAATCGAACTGCATTGAAGAAAATGGAACAAAGTCACATCAACGACTGCGAAGCAGAGCAATTTATATTATTTTACAGGAGATCGGTTGTGCGAAATCATTTGAAAATTTTAGAAAATTTGATTCACGTCGCAGAGGAAACTCCCTTTGATTTTTAAAAGAATCTGCACCGCCGTTCTCCCGTAAAAAATAAATAATTTATTGAAATTTGGCGATGGGTGATGCGGCTTAATTCATTTCTGCTTAATGCAGCCCAATTAATGAGTGATTTGACGCTGCTGTGGTGATTAGTTTCCCGGAGACTCCAGTGGAGAGTGACCGCACGGCGCTCCCTTCAATTCTGTAAACCATCCCTCTCTCGTGATTATCTGAACTCCTCGATAAAAATAGGTGTATTTTTCAACACTTATGGGAAGGAGTGAGGGCAAATATATCAGCAAAGAGTTACAAATCATGCAAAGGGACCTTTTTACTTCCCTCATATTGTGCCTCCATGGTATTGGAGGACGTATGGACGTATGGACACTTTACACGAAACTATGACGTGGGGTACTTGCATGTTTATGAGGAGCTTTGAACATTTCAACGTGTAATAATTAGTCCAGGATCCAGTGGAGCAAAACAGCTGCCCATTTAATTGTATACTTCCGTACATTTTTATAGGTTAACGCATATTAGTATATACGGCATATAAACATATCATTTGGAGCGGTATAATCCGTGCAGCCGTGGAAAAAAGGACCCTCAAAGACCACGCTTTGGCCGTATTATTTCTTGTTTCTGTCTCCAATATTCATTGGAACTTGAAACAGGACGCCGCGCGCACTTGTTTGAGAATCAAAAATTCAGAGCGCCTTCATTTTATCGTGCATGCAACACCAACATTCATCGAATTAAAATTATTGCATTTAAGCTTCAATGGACCACTACCACCAGATAGGGTACGAAATTAAGCTCCATATGATATGTTTTCTTGTCGAAATTATGTTTTGAATGTGCGATGGAAATAATCAGGACTTGTAAATTTAACTGACAACTGGAAAAAAACATTTTTTGCCTCTATCTTGCCCAAGGCGTCCAATCGACATTTAGAACATCAGAAATCAACCTAAAGTAGATGAATGCTCAAAATTTGTGGATTAATGCCACCCATTTACTCGATCCTACTTCCGCTGACAAAGCGTGTAAACATGTTCCAGTGAATCATAAATCTTCGTACATTCATGCATATGATGTTAATTTTTTTTCTCGACAAAAAATTCTTAACTTTGCTTCATTTTGCAACGCTGGGAAAATGGTGAATGATGCGTCATTTTCTGATAACTGAGAATGAAAAGTGCATTCTGCAAGTTTCGGCTCGGTCGAGGAGCAGCTCATCTACCAACTCCGCGTCAAACTCTAAATGATTTAGTCGCAGTTTACCGCGAATTTTATCTCCGCTCCATTTTTTTTCTTTTTCTTTTTATATTCCATTCGCATGAATCATGAAAACTTATTATTCTGTCTATAGGTTGAGGTAAGTGTTTTTCTAGGTTGGCAAGATTACGTTAGCATTTCCTCGTTTATAGAGGAAAAACTATGAAATTTGTTGTACGATAATAGGCAATCTGAAGGAATAAATAAGTGCATTTTAATTATAACCCGTTTACTTTGGGATATAGAACTCATCTTTTCACTGAAAAAAATAGATCACTTGAATTTCCCGTCAATAATTTTCCTCCTGAGTCAAGCATGAAAATGAGTTGAGCTTGCGCTTCAAATTCTGGTTATTGGATGCCTAGATCCTAGTTTTATCGACAAGGAGTTTAAAATGAACAAAAAAAAATAAGTTGAATAAGAGGAGAATTCACAACGTTGTAGTTAAAAGTATTTTCTTACATATGGATGTGAAGTTTGGCAGTTGAAGAAACATATTCAGGGTATGGTAACAGAGTTGGACTGGCCATAAGGCCAATCTGCCATTAGAAGATACGCCCTCCTCCCCCTCCCCCTCCCCCGACGCGTCGAAGACGCAACCCTCTGCCAGATGTAGCAAAATAAGATGAGAGAAAAAATTAAGACCGAGAAAAAATAGGGGAAATTCATAAATGAACGGGAGAAGAAAAAGTAAGAGTAAAGAAAGGTCCTTGCACGCATGATAGTGGTGAGTGAAGGTGCTGGAACTATAAACCGGAAATAAGTCCCCAGTGGCGCCTGGGTCTACAAAAATGCTAGAAGATTAATGTTTTGGTTTTTTTTTTTTTTATTTGCTAAATTCAGATTTTGTATCCGTAGCTCAATATTTTGAAGAGGAGAATGTGAAAAATTGGGACTTACTGGTTTAATCAAGCTTTAATGGATGACAATCATTTTACTCACAAGGAGACATTCGATTAAATAAAGTGCAAACTTACGCTATTACGCTTTTAGCTTTCGCTATTCCGCGAAAAATTGGTCCTTCTCCGTCGTAAAATTAGCTTTGAGGCATTGAAAATGTGTCTCAATTTTTTGAAAAGGGATGATGGGCATCAGGAAATGAGGAAATCAAAATAGCTCTCGAACTTTTGTCAAGTGTCAAAGTACCCACACATAAAATCTCCAAGATCGGCGCAAAATTCTTTTCTCTGACTTTTTCACCTTCTTGGTAACATAAACACACTTTATCACCCCTCCCCCTCCCTCATCTGCAATGTGTCACTCTCTCAGAGGAAGGAGTATAGTCAATTTTTAGACGTGCGCTCTTTTGATCGTTTGAGGGACCTCTGAAATTTTTTCTCTTTTCAAAATGATAATCGATTAGGGCGCATCCCATCTTCGCTCTCTTGCTGATGGAGCCCTTGAAGCACCTATACAAATGAGACAAACGAAACTAACACAATATGGAATTAGAGCAAATGGAGGGACGGGCTTTGACGACGGCGCAGAGCTACAACTATTCGTGCTTGCGGGATGTCTTTGTTGCATCTGCAAAATTGAAGGCGCGATGGCGCGAGCTGTAAATTCGCGATGTTCCGCAGTTCCGCTTTATGATCCCAATGAGGTATTGTGAGAAAAGTTACGAAACGAGGCTCGACTAATACAGCTCCCCTATCGACGGCTGTGTTGCTCATACACCCTTGAAAACACCACTACAAATACGAATTAAACAAACTGAAACAAACACAGTATGGAAATAGAGCAAAGCAAAAGGAGGCGCGTTGATGACGGCGCGACGCAGAGATACAACTATTCGCACATGATGGATGCCCGCATTGAATCTGCGAAATTGAAGGCTTGATGGCGCTACGTGTGAACTCAGTATGCTCCTTTCTATGCTACCGGTGAGGTGTTGCTCAGATTCGGGAGACAAATTTAAAAAGCTAGGCCCGATTACGTCTCGAGTCTGTTGTTCCTTAATTTTTTCTTCTTTTTTTCAATTTGAAGGTTGATTCTTTTTTTTTATGTACTTTCAGACCCACATCTACCGGTCCCTTACAACTCGCGTGGCACGTTTTTTAACACGTCTCTAGGACACCCTGTATACATAGGTTCATGAAAATTTGAAAAAACCTCTAAAGTGAAGGCAAGAGTCAAAGATTTTCTGAGCCGTCTGCCACTTCATCTGCGGCAAAATACAATGCTCGCAAGAGCGAGGGGCACAAATCACTTGTAAATTAAGGGTTTTAATGTGAAGCGCCTAATTGTCTCAGACCTCCATTTCTCTCATTTTCCCTCTCTCACGCCGCCAGCCAGCCGGAATTCTGTCATCTTCAAGGAGTACAATTGCGGCAGTAATTTTATTCCCGCCTCTCGCGAATTCGGGAGTCAATCCTCGTTTCCGCTTACTTAACTCCCGGAGTTGCGAAGTTGATTTCAATCTTTGAACACTTCCTTTAATGATAAGTGCTGCCTTTAAAGACAATATATCTCAAATAGTGAAATCAGGCACTTTGTCAAATGCCTAGGCAGATGGTTAAATTTTGACGGTCTACAAAATTGTGTGAACTTATGGCGAAGAGCTCACGAGTTTTCAATATTTTTTGGAAAAATAACTTATCAAACCAACGAACTCTTTTTGCCTCTCTCTCTTCAATTTCTTCTCATATTTTTGATGTTGAAATTCAAAAAATTCTGTATTTTATGACATGCTGAAAATTTCGAGATGAGTGTCTGTTCAGGAGCTGCAAATCGTTAAAAATACTTTTGAGTGATGCAAATTTTTACTAAAATGTTTTCTTTACAGGAGCAATTAATTATTTTGTCTAAAATGAGGAAAAGAATCAGAATATCAATCTCAGTTAGAATGTTTGACTATTTACCTAGGCATTTGACAAAATGCCTGATTTCAACATTTGCCTGCGACATATCGATTACAGAAACATAAAATCACGTATCTCCATTGCCATGTTTACAAATTTCTGCGTCTGTTTTATTCTTTCGGATACACTGAAAAAAAGTTACGGGTTACAAGACCTACCGTCCGTTCCGGGCTCAGAGGCCGAAAGTTCCGGGTGCCACGCCCAGTACTTTTGGTCTCTGAGCTCGGAACGCGAACGGTACGTCTAAATAGCCCGTAAGTACGGCCTTCAGGGCCGGAGTTTCCCTTCAATGTAGAAACACACCAACCTCATAGCTTGAAATTCATACAGAAAATCGACGCCGAAATTACCAGACCATGCACCTCGTTTGCGGTGTTCAAAAATCTCCGCTCCCATTTTATAATTTCAAAGGAGTATACATCGATATCATTCTTTTAACTTTTCGTAGAGTTTTCTTCGCACAGAGAAGAGAAACCATGGAGGTTTTCAAACACTGGCGTTAAATATTTTTCCAATCAAAAAACACAGTATGACAGGAAGTCTGCTATGTCGCAAATCGATATGGTAATGTCACCGTCAATATATTGCTAACAGAGAAGAAAAATGAGGGGAATTAGCAAGAAGTAACGTTGACTAGCTTTCCGAAAGAAGGGAAAAATATGACGGAAAGTCTGTTTCAACGCAGTAGCGTTGAAAACGGCGATTCGTGGTTTTAAACTCTCAACTCTGCCATCGATACAAATTTACAGACCCTGCCCTAACATTCTCAGCAATGTAATCGGGTATAATCGATTCTCGGAGTGGCTAGGTGCTTTGGCAAGAATCGATTATTCAACACAGGATTAAATAGAGGAAAGCCAGTGTTGCCAAATTGCTGTGAGATTTTTCCAAAATACGACTTGGTGCGTTTCTATTAAAGTCCGTCCATTGAATGTTTCGTCTAACTCACCAAATATAGTCCTCTGGTCCAAAAAAGAAAATAATTGAGAGATGTAAATCAAATGGACCACATTTTGCAAGTAGGAACTATAAATTACAGCTCAGTTTAAAAATAACGCAAGTACAAGCAATTTCCATATGCACATAAGAGTTTTTTCGGATGAGCCAGAAATTATAGTTCTTAATTGCAAAATGAAGTTCAAATTGCCTCTTTTCGAACAACTTTTGTTGGGTGGAACAAAAAAGAATTCAGAGTGCGAGCCTTTTAACATGTGCTTCACCAAAAGGGACGGACAAGTAAAGCGACTTTGAGAGGAAAGAGGTTCAGGTTCAGTTGTGGCTCACAATAGCGAAAGAATGTAGACATGCTTTCTCAAGCAATACCAAGTGCTTGACTGAAATGCATCGTGGCGTAGATTATTTCCTCGAGCGAGACTCTACGTCCAGTTTTCAAACGTTAGTGTTATTTTCTCCGCCTTTTTATTCCTCCATCAAGCAGCACGCAAATGTTTGAGTAACATAATTTGTGAGCATAAACAAAACTTAGCCACATTATTTCACCGGTGACTTAGTTGCGGAGAAATGTCCATGAGATCTGGACCCTTCCTCCCCCGTGCTCGAAAAATTTTCTGCAAAAAATATCATTTTAGGTTAATTTAGGAATTTTTCACCATTGAACCACCTCCTCCTTATATAAAATATTTTATGAACTCCTATCCCCCAAAAAAAATTCTGACCACGCCACAGAAGAAGTTTGAAAAATGTTCAATGCTTCCTATACTTGTGTTGTTGAACCATTTGCTATATTTTACAGTAAGGTAATAATAGCTGAATATTCGATTCCCGATAAGTATACGTAACGCAGTTTTTTGCCAGATTCTTTATTCAGATTCAACGCAGACTCATACCTCTCCCCCTTGGAAGATTCAGGGCTGGATTAAGGGGGTGGCCACATGGTCCGCGGCCCATCACGGCAAAATGTAGGGGGCGGAAAATTTTGCAATCTTTTTGAATGTAGGTATCAAAAAAAAGAGAAAAAAATCGGATTCAGAAAATAAATTACAAACGAGAAAAGACAACAAAATCCCTCATTTCCTGAGAGTAAAAGTATAGTAACTTCTAATTTTATTATCTTTCGGTGATACAAGAGACAACGCCTTTAATTAGTCGAGTTAAGAGAGAAACCAAACACGCAATTGGACCGGAACGGCGCGGCGGTCGGCATGAAACGCATAGCGCCTACAAGACTGCATGAATACTTTACGCATTGCGTCAAACACACTGCGGTCAGCAGCAGTCGGCTCGAAACGCATAGTGCCTACAAGACTGCATGAATACTTCACGCATTGCGTCAAACACACTGCGGTCAGCAGCAGTCGGCTCGAAACGCATAGTGCCTACAAGACTGCATGAATACTTCACGCATTGCGCCAACACAGTGCGGTCGGGCAGCGGCGGAAGTTAAAATTATTAACCCCCATTTATGTTTTTTCTTTCATAATTTTTTCGTTCGTTTTTTATGAATGAAAGGTCTTGTTTAAACAGGGATGGATTTACGGAACTGAACTTTTTGTTAGTGTTGACAGGGCTTTCACAAAAAATGTCGTAGAGGTGCGCTCTTGGTGGAGGGAAATTTACCCGTATGGGTGGCAACAGGGATGAGAGGGACAAATGTGAATCCTTGAAAATCCAACGTTTCCAACGTATCGGACCGAACTTTTGGGCTAGGCGTTAGGTTAAGTTAGGTTAGATTAAGTGACGTTAGGTTATGTTTTTATGTTAGCTTAAGTTACTTTTCTAACAACACAAAAATCCGATTATCCCACAGCTATTGTCGTAGAGGATCGTGCATGAGTGTGCTCTTGGTTTTTAGAGATTTTGGCGTAGGTGGCAACAGGGACGAAAGGGACGAATGCGATTACTTAAAAAGCCAACGTTTTCAACGTCTCGGACCGCGGGTTCGGGGCGGGCGTTAGGCGCCGGGGCCGGCCGCACTTTTAGCGCATAACCTCGGCGAGGAGTGCGAGGACTAATTGAGGCCCCTCGCTCCTCACACCTCCCGCTCGCCACCGGAGTATACTCGTGGGCACTATAGTGCTTTGTTAGGAGAATAATAACTCTTATGCACCTCGGAAAGGGAACCGTGTCCAACGTCCGGTGTCTACGTGTTTGCTGTATTAATGTAATTATTAGTTGAGCTCCCGGATGAAGGCACCGGACCCCCCCCCCCTCCCCCGGTCCCTCGATGAACTTCCTTTTATCCCACTTATTGCCGCCTTGCAATCCGGGATTTAGCCGCGGAGAAATCGACAATGTGGACGACTTTAAACTACTGGCCCAATTCATCTCGTTTACGTTCTAAAGCTGCTATTTTTACATTTTTTAAATGGGGGTACAAATATCGTCACTTTCTGGTCAAAGTATCACAAGCGCCATGCGACGTTTAGAGATTTCCGCCGCCTTCTTATTTTTTTACTGAGAAATTGTTGGATGAATCTGTTTGAGAATTTTACTGAATTTCATCGGCAGCCAACAGAAAATTTAGTGAAATTTTTGGACAGCTTTGTTGAATAATATCTCTGAAAAAAGTTAACTGGCGACGGAAACTTATAAACGTCGTATAGCGCTCGTGATACCTCGGCCGGATATCGATGGTGAAACTGCAGAAATGCGTAAATCGGTTTGCAGCGTTTGGTGATCTTTCTTCTCTATGTGAAGAATATTCTGTGAAAATCTTAAGCTATAATGTTAGTTTAGTCTCTTTTTGAAGAATAAAATAGGAATATCATCGATATTCAAGTTAAACCTCCGCCTCCAAAAGACATATCGACGTTGTAAGTCGGCAATCACATAACTCGTTTGTGGTGTCTGAAAATCTTCGCCTCTATGTTATTTTTTTAAAGGAGGACAAACTGACATCATTCCTTGAAGTTTTTGCAGAAGTTTATTTGCATAGAGAAGAAAAATCACGGCAATTTTGAAGAATTGCCGTTGAGAAGTTTTCCGTTTAAAAAATAAAGTATGACAGGAAGTCTGCGAAGTCGCAAACCGAGTTATGTGATTGCCGACTTACACCGTCGATATCCTGTTGCCGCACAGCTGAAAATGTCCGTGTTTTTGATACCCTGGTAAAAATTGGCGATAGGAGCTGCGTTCCAAAATACCATAGGAGTTCTTACAGCCGACTAAACAAGGCTATTGAAAATCATATAGCTGGCTGTAGAAAGCGGAGCAAATCATATAGCCGGGCTACACGAAACTATAAAAAAGTGTACAGTCGGGCTATAGTTCCTATCGCCGGGCTTTAGGAGAACAATAACCAATGGCGATTAAGACTTTATCGCCATTGTTTATAAAAGGCTATAAGAAATTGTGTAGAAATTCGTGTGCTTTTGAAATCATTAAGTTTTTTACGGAACTACCTTAATGTTCACGAAACACACATTATATTTTCCTTTAAAATATATTTTTTTTTCATCAATTAAAATGAAAATAGTCCATACAGAGTGTACAAACATTTCAAAATCATGCGTAGAAAAACGCTGACTCTGCGAGATTAAATATTAGAGCCTAACACAAAGCGGAGCGGCGACGCACTGGCGCCTACAAACCTTGCAGGGATACTTCACGCATTGCGCAATGCGTATCCCTGTTAGGTTTGTAGGCGCCAATGCGCGTTTTGCGCTCTCTGCCCACCCGCCGCGCCGCAGCATGACACGGCGTCTGAAGCAACTATTTCACACCAGAGGTATTGCACAGTATCATAAGAAATTGAAGGCGCTCCAACATATTAAGAATGACAGGCATCCTTTAAAAGTACGGAGCTTTCCTCGCAAAATAAATCAAGATACCACGGCACAAAAAGAGAGCGGTAGTCCAAAAACTAACTAAGTCCTAGTATCCGTATTTAGTAACGTTTAGCATAAACTTTATCGTCTGGCTGTCGCTTAATCGCCATCGACTATATAAGGCTATAAGAAATTGTACAACCGGCTACAGAAGCTATCGGAAATCTTACAGCCGGCTTTGGGTCTATAGTATTTTGGAACACACATTCTACTGCCAATTTTTACCAGGATAAGTTTTGTCTCAATTATATCAACCAGAACTATTCGTGTTCGACCAAACGTTTTGCTTACGTAATCAGTCGGAAAGTTTAATTAATTGAACCAAAATCTCAAATGAGCCGATACATCGACGATCGACAGACACGATGCATTTCAATGAACTGAGACATCTCAGAGGTAAGGAAGTGTCCTGCTGCAGACCCATACTGCCGTGCTAAGAAAGAGCGCCGGATGAACATTCGAGAGTTGCCAAATTTCCTTCAATAAAATGTTTATTTTTAAAGAAAGGTATGAATATTTTTCCTTGAAATTTTCAGGGACTTCCGGTGGCATTGCATTAAAATTATCTGAAAAATTGGACGAAAAAAATTCATAATTTTATCAGGAAATTCGTGTTTTAATAAAGGAAATTTGGCAACGCCTGATGGTTCATACGGCGTTTTTCCTCAGCACGGCAGCATAGTTTACTCGCGTTTTCCTCTCTTCCGTTGCGATTGGCGAGTATGGCTACTTCACTGGATATTAAACTGCGTAATATTGGCAGGATCCGAGCCATCTGTGCCTTTTTGTCATTTTTTTGTCATTTTTCAACCAACAGATTGGGTTTTTGATCAATGTAACAAAAAAAAATCCAACAAAATAAATCAACTGGAAAATTTGATTATTTTTCCTCACACGGTACGATTTGATTCACATCACTCCAACGGCCAAAGTTATTAATGTGTATCTCCATTGCAATTTTTCAAAATCGCCGAGTTTGCTTAATTTCTTTAAAAGTACCCCGGTCGGAATATGTCCTTTAAATATTTGAGATGTGTTTAAGTGAAAAAATTCAAAGATTTCAAAAGAAAAAGAAAAAACACCTGTTGTTAGTTTTTCTTTAAGGTATGTAGAAACATGAGCGACGAAACAGGACGTTGGTAATCACTTCTTGAAAAAATAATTAAATACATAGAAAAAGCAAGCAGTATAAACTTCCGAGGTTCATTCCTGAGAAAAGGCACACATTTGAAGCTCTTGATCTCCAAGGAACATGTTAAAATGGTTGAAATACTAGTGGCAAAAGGGCTCGCGGAGACAGGTTTTGTTGGACACCGCAACATAAAGTGACATTTGGGCTCACCACTAAGGACTTAGACGCCAATTTGTGCAGCAATTGTGCTCACGACTATCTACATAATATTAATCTCATGGGAAGAATCAAATCTTGCAACATCTTCTTAAACTCATCCTTCATCTGAAAAGCCTGGTTATCATATTAAGGCGTTTACATGTCAGCTCATGCGCTAATATTCATATTTATCAGCGTCATCTGGCAAGCTGTAAATATTTTCAAGCGCTCAACAGGCTACAGTTCTTGTCACGTTAAGGATTACGCTCACTTGATTGTTTGTAAACAGCAAAAGCTATGTTTACAATTGCTTATTGGTGCCGAGTGTCCTTTTGGCTGCTCGGGCAGGTCTGTCTTCGGCATAGCGCGACATATCGACGGTGAAATGCCCAAACCGCGTATCTCGGTTTGCGACGTTGCAGACTTCCTGCCATACTTTGATTTTTTAGTGGAGAGCTACTACAGGGTGGCATGAAGCGTAAGAAAGAAATGAAAGATTGGAAGTTTCAATGAAATATTTCATGAAATTTTACAAAAATGTATATGAAAAATGTGAAATAAATCATCCGCATAAGAAATCCGCTGTGAAATATTTCATTTTTTTCAGAGGCTAGAGTAGGTATGCAACCCGCACTCAAACACACAAAAATGGAAGATAGTCACAATTTTTACTTTTTGCGGAACATAAAAATAAACCGGTATTTTTCAATATATTTTATAAATTTCTGAAATTTCATGAAATATTTCACGTGAAATTTCAAGGTTATATTTTTCATGAAATTTTGCCACTCTGGATATTAAACGTCAATTTTTTAAAACCTCCGTGATATTTACTCTGTAGGCGGAGCAAATTCTGAGAAAACTTAAAGGAATGATGTTGATTTATCCCCCTCCACAAAAAGTAAAATAACAGCGGAGATTGTTGAACACAGCAAACAAGATATGTGGTTTGGTAGTTCCACCATCGATGTCTCTCCTCCCTGCAAGAAAAAAGGTCTCTGAAGATTTGGAGAGTGCATGCTCAGAAATTGGTAGTCACCATTAGATGTTCTTAAGATTAAGCATGATCTCCGTCATTTTAAAATGTTTGCTTGGCTAGAAATCTTGTCTATCTAAAGAAAGTTCTAGCGCTGAAAATAATTATCGGACGGTAGTTTTGATGAAATATAAAAAATTTCGAAAATGTCAATACAACTTTATCCCTTACATTCTTAGCTCTTGCAGAATGAAAATGTCATACGAACGTTTGCTCACACTTCCTTGATAAACTACGAATACTCTGGAAAACTTGTATTTTTTTTCAGTCTTTCAGAGGATTTTACTCGCAATTTAACATTGCGTATTTGGAAATTTCATTAAAAATACTCATAATTTATTTAGGAACTAATCAGGTATTACGTTAGCTACTTGAAGGGTCTAAGCTTGCCGTACGACTTCCTACGCGAGAAGAGAGATTCTTGTGCGCGAGCATCAACTTTTAAGAATTTTGTTTTTCTAACAACAGTAATTTTTTCTGATTTTTCTAAGCTTCCTCTCTCATTTTTTGAAAAATTCGAAGGGGTGTCAAGGCGGTCACATACCGACGGTGAAACTAGCAGACCACGTATCTCGTTTGCGGTGCTTAAAAATCTCCACTCCCATTTTATTTTTTGAAGATAATTAAGTCAATATCGTTTCTTAAAATTTTCACAGATATTCCTTTGCACAGAGAAGAAAGCATACGGAAGTTTTCAAAAATTTACGTTGAGTGGTTTTCCATTTAAATAATAAAGTATGACAGAATGCCTGCAGCGTCGCAAACCGAGATACGTGGTCTGGTAGTTTTACCGTCGATACGTATTTTAAAAAGAAAGTAAGAAGTTTTCATGCACACGAGGGGAAGGGGAAGTCAAAATGTCGGCCAAAATCCCTTACTTAATACTTGAACGGTCCTCAACTATTTTATTCACAGAAATTTGGCAACTTCTAAGTGTGTTTTTTCCTAGCACAGCAGCACTGACCGAGTAGTTTCTCCTTGCTGAGGCGAGGAGGAATGTTTCACAGGGTTCCATTTCTTCAGAGGTTACCGTAGGTCTTGTGAAATCTCGCAAAAATTCTGTTAAACCAATCTGCTCGTGTAGGTGAAACTGATAGAGGAAGGGGTTGAGCAAGGGGAGGGAGCTGGCGGAAAGCTAGGAGCTTGCCTTGGCCAAGAGCCAAAAGCTACCGAGGGCTGAAGTATCAATTAAGTGCTACAAAGACTTGGCTCCTTGTCACCCTTTCTGAGCGGATAATTAGATCCAAGGCACCGACTTCGTTCTTAACCTTTTGTCCTGCTCAACTTCTCCATTCCTCAAAATCAACAAAACTTGCAATGGTTTAGCAAGGCTCAAACCATTGAAATTCTTACATACTTGATTATTCTCGTTCCACTGTCATGTCACCACCAGTGGCGAGGCGTGAATGATCGATTATCGATATTTCCCTATTTAAGCTACGGTAAAGAATCGATTATTAAGGTGCTCGTTGCGAACACCCCGTTTATCGAGCCTTTTCCATGGGTTTAAATGTCAGATCAATCGATATATCGCAAAGCACGCAACTTCATCGGTCACGACCCGAGCAACACCCTCGTCGATGGCAATTAGCAATCGCCGGCAAATGCCATCTACTTGAGTTGAATGAAAAGTTATAAACATAGTAGTAAAGAAACAAGATATACTTACTTACAATCAAAGAGTACTGATTATTGTGCTCGGCTCAAACGGACGTTTTTTTCTTCAATGCATGATACCATGCACACTTGCGAGGGCATCTAGTGAAGTCAATAACCTTAGTTGGGTTTGGTTCGGATAGGCAACTAAATTAACTGCTGTGCAAGGCGGAGAGTATCGCGGACACTTGAAGGCGCTCCAAGCCGCGGCCGTCCTTTTAATGTACTCTGCCTGCTACGCTCATGATGATTATGTTATTTTCCATCGTTGAGTCGATCATCTCTCTAATGTTTTTGTTATAAATAAGTAAAAGAGAATGTACATTACCTTTAAAAGTTTTAAAAATGAGCATGTGCCGCACGATTTGTGCGGCGTTATAAATTTCTGACTTTTCAAATCATATTTTATTCACGACAAACTAATCACTGTTTGCTGCAGGACATTTACGGGATTTCTCCATTACATTCCGATAATATCTCTGAAAAGTTTCATAGAAAAATGTTGGTCTGTTTACCTTTGAAGTAGTGAAGTGAAGACAGGATTTTCGAAGAACTGATACCGAACTACAACATTTCTTTTATGCACTATCGTAGTTTGGTGGAAATTAAACATCCTGCGTTATTAAGGACAAATAGTGAAATATAGACGATAGTGTGCGAGGCTCAAAATGATCATTAAATTAATAATCAGTAACGTTCATAAATAATGATGAATGGATAGGACGTAAAAATAAATTTGAGAAAGCCTCTGCCTCTTTGGGCCCTTCAAAATACCCCCCGCCACCGCCACCGCTTCAGTGGCGTGGCGTGAATGACGATATATCGATTGTTATGCCATTCAAGCCTATAGAAAGGATCGATAAATAGGGTGTTCGCAGCGAACACCTTAGGTGCCATAGGTTTACCATAGGTTTTACTATAGGTTTAAATGGCATAATAATCGATATATCGCAATTCACGCCACGTCACTGCACCGCTTCGATTGGGGAGAGGCTCACAGTTTGTCCACTGAGTTCTGATTACAGAATCACTTCCACCGCTGGCCACCGATTAAGAAGCAGTGAGATAATCACGTGCTCGACTTCAGAGGACGAGTTTGTCATTTGCTGAACTCAGCGCATTTTCCTGAAAACCGTCATCACCCACTCCAAAGAAAAGCTACGCCAAGCTCAGTTGCCATGTCTACCGAGTAATTGCTTACTCGAACTCAATCATACAACTGGTAGTGAAATGTCAGCGCACAAGTTTCTTAGGGGTTGTTCACATAGAAAATGCTTCCTCTCTCCCCACTGAAAAAAAAATCTCGGTGTATTTACTAAGAAAAGGGTAAAATTACTAGGAATTCAGGGTTCCATTTGATCCCAGTTTTTTCTTGGTAAAATTACCATTTGTGGAATTGGTAATTTTACAGGGAAATCTCGGTAAAATTATTGACTTTCTCGGTAATTTTACTGAACCCCGGTAAAAGCGCCAATATTTTTTATCGACTGTGTTAGAATTACCGAGATAAAATGGCAAAGTTACCAGGAATTGATTACCAATATAAGTGGTATTCTTACCTGAAAAAACCAGTAAAAATACCGGTTTTTAGGTAAGTTTACTGGTCAGTCTTGGTAAAATTACCAATAATTGGTAAAAAAAAAGTGAGATGGTAAAGGTACCAACGGACCTTGGTAAAAACGCCGAGAATTTTTTTTCAGTGTGGTAGTGAAATGTCAGCACACAAGTTCCTTAGGGGTTGTTCACAAAGAAAATGTTTCCCCTCTCCTGCCTTCCACTCGCAACATACCCGTTACGCAGATCTGCANNNCCCCCCCCCCCCCCCAAAAAAAAAAACATAACATAACGTTCAGCACAATCCCCCCGAAATTGGCGTTTTGTGGTAAATTTTAAATGAAAAATTGCGACGCCTTGATTTCCCTCTTGGATTTTCGAGAAATTGCTCGGGAGTTTTTAGCGTAATTTAAAACCATTTCAAAACATAAAGTAATTTATTTTAAGCTATGTTATTATTTATCAATTTGAAACAGCCATGACAGCCCCCTTTGTTATGTCCTCGTGACGCAGGCTCATGCTGTCGTGCTAAGCAAGTACGCCGTAAATCCATCAAGATTTTCCCTCGTTTTTTGAAACTTAACACTGTATAAAATATAAACCATTTTACCCATGCACCTCAAATTTCCAGGTTAAATTTTGTATAGTATTTGCGAAAGAATTCTGTAAAAACATTGTCCCAAGGTACACAAGTTTTTCTGCTGTAATACGTTGTTTTTTAGTTGCACGGCAGCATGTCAAGGAAAAATTTTAAGTAATACGAGCGCATTGTACAGTTGGCATAAGCAAAAACAACTAAAAACTGGATACTTATGTAACTGTCAATACACACAGGGAGATCCCAAAGTTTTGCACCCCCCCCCCCCCCTGAAAGCTTGTGCTCCTTTCGGAGAGATCCCCTCAAAATTTTCGGGGATCTTAAAAGTCTTTTTTTTTTTTACTTAGGACCCTTAAATTTCAAGTCTCCAATTCAATTTGTCCGAGGGTTACAAGAAAGATGCTAAAATCTCTGCCGTGCTGAGGAAAAACGCCGTATGAACATTCGGGAGTTGCCAAATTTCCTCTGATGAAATTTCGATTTTTTAGGAAAATTATGAATATTTTACCTTGAAATTTTCAGGAGCTTTAGATCAAAGTGCGAACAAAATTCTCTGAAAGATTAGTAAAAAAATATTCATAAGTTTACCAGGGAATTCGTGTTTTATCAAAGTAAATTTGGCAACGCCTGAAGGTTCATAAGGCGTTTTTCCTTACACTGGAAAAAAAAAACATTGGATCTAGAGTCCAGACTCTTGAAAACATTGACAAGAAAAAGGACTCTTGATTCAATCAGATTTCAGCTTAAATCTAAAGGAAATCCGCTCAAATTAAGAGGCTTGGTTCTTGATTTAAACTTAAATCTGATTGAATCAAGAGTATTTTTTCTTGTCGATGTTTTTAAGAGTCTGGACTCTAGATCCAATGTGTTTTTACTTTCTCGTTTTTCTCAGTGTTGCACGGCAGTGCAGATGGTGCGTGACTTCTGGAGCACCCTGTATAACGCATAACGCATGGGCATTAAGTCACACTTCAGCACATAAACTTGCAGTTACGGCGTTGAATAAATCTTAAATGGAATCAGGAGCACTCGATCAATTTGAAACCTGAAGCTATCAACACCCACACCGTTTCACGCCCGAAGATGCGCAGCTGGAGCGAGAAGAAATAACCACTCGATAAGACGTAGCTCTTTAGGGGGGCGGTGCATACTGCACATTATCATCCTAATGTCTGATATGCCATTCACCCCTTGAGCGAATGAATGCACCCGTGCAGTTAGCGCTTTTCTTGGGTATAAAACGAGGAACAACGCTTTACTTTTCAACATAACTTTGAACGCCTCCTCCATCGAGTCACAGGTTCCTCAGTTTCTTTTGGTTTGTTCACCGACGTTGGCACAATGAATCCTGTGGTTACCAGTTTCTTCGCCCTGCTGTTGGTCCTCTTTGTCGTCGACTATGTCCAGGTTTGTTTGAAGCGTGAATGTTTGTATTCACGCAACTTCATATCATATAGTGGTCTCAATGGAGAATTTGCAGGCGTCTGAAATTCGATTAATTTTCAGTAGCGTGGCGTGCTTTGCGATAAATCGATTGGTATGCCATTGAAACCTATGAAAAAGGATCGATAAACAGGGTGTTCGCAGCGAACACCTTAATAATCGATCCTTTACTGTAGGTTTAAATGGCATAACA
The DNA here is from genome assembly GCF_001854935.1 of Bemisia tabaci. Classification (NCBI taxonomy): domain Eukaryota; kingdom Metazoa; phylum Arthropoda; class Insecta; order Hemiptera; family Aleyrodidae; genus Bemisia; species Bemisia tabaci. Next base: position 246,059 of record NW_017562253.1, on the reverse strand, counting down.
ATCGATGTATCGTAAAGCACGCCACGCCACTATTGATTTCGTGTTTAAGTGGAAACTATTGAGTGAGCTGAACATGAGGATAAACCTTAGTTTATTGAACGATTATTGGAGAAGATGTGACAAAATAATATATAATCTGCTCAAATGCATGCGTTTAAATGGGAAATGTTGCCACATGACGTCACTAGACGGTGCATTTTCTCACTTTTAAATCTACTTTCATAATTTTTCCCATGTCAAAAAAATGTTTAAAACAAAAGTGCAAAATCAGGTCTTTGATCTCGTCATCTCCGATGGAGCATTAAAAATTTGCATACAAATCCTCCTTTAAGTCAATTGAGTCTCAAAGAGTCCAAGATCTGGGACCTACATCAGAAGGACACTTTTTCAATCCTGAAATATCTCAAAGTTCCTTAGGTTTCGGCATCGGCGAATTCAGCAATTTGGCAACACTGACTCCCCTCAATTTTAACTTGGGTTGAATAATCGATATTTGTCGAAGCACCTGGCGACCTGGCATCTCCGAAAATCGATACATTTCCATAGGTTTAAACGGAGAAGAAATAGTGTTGCCAATTTTCTGGATCCACTGATGGGTTTCGGTTGATTTAACAATAAAGTACAGCTACGTACTGGAGCGCCGGTGATGTCAATCTACGAACGGATCATTCCGAGCCCCTTGTTCGCCAAAAGTGTGAGCCAAACAACATTTTTTAACACGGTGGCTTATGGGAGAATCGCGAGTTGCGAATGGTTTTTGGGGCTCATTAATTTTAATCGATAATTCTTTTCGCGAATTTCGACAAATTATGTTGATCCAAGTCATTACAAATTAAAAAATATATGAAAATCCCGGTTTTTAAGAAATAAATGATATACCTGTATTTGCCGAGCGAAGCCCAGAGCGGAACCCTGTTCACAACGAATCGCTAGTCGCCGCACACAAGTCTCGGGAGTACTGGACAAAACAGCATTTGAAAGTTACTTCATCGGCGCTTCAGTCCATTGTGACTATTGTACTCTATGATTCAACATAAAAAAAGAAAATATATTAATCAAAGGCAGAGAGTAAAGTAGAGTAGAGTAGAATTATTCATTCTTTTTACCCTTTCTGGTTTACAGACTTGCAAAGACCCAAATATAAGTAAAATATATTTATATCGATATCATTTGGTATTTAACATGTTATAAAGTTGTAAAGGGTTTATAGACTCGCAAAAACACAAATTTATGTAAAATATATCTGTATCAATATCATTTGGTTTTTCAATTTTAGAAGCATTCATAAAAAAAGTATGAATATTACACAAATTTTAAACGGTGGATTACATATTTAAAAACAGACGGATCAATGCATTGCTAAAAATTACTAAAAGTTGAGATCATTCATTGATTATGAAAGAGCGTATCTTCATTAGAGCAGATAGAAATAGAGACAGAGATGCTATGCTGTTCTTTTATCATATTTTTTTCTGAGATCTGAAGAAATGTCGGCATGTCTCTAAGAAAGTAATAGTTCCTGACGTCATTATACATAGAAACATTATTCAAAAGTAATAAAAAAACACGGACATTGTTAATAATGAGCCTTCAAGATGAGGGTCTTTAAAAACATTTTGTGTCAGGATGTTACGAGTAACTCTTCCGACTTCAGAGACCAGAGACCCTCCAATCGTATCTCGGCTATTGTGGAAGCTTTTACTTTCGGGGCATCAACATTAAACTGTTGACTTACCTACATGGTTGAATGGTTGATGTTCAACAACGTGTTGGCAGTTTCGTTTTGCAAACAAGCCAAAACGAGCCGCAGTTTGGGAAACTTATTCGACTCATTACGTTACCCGAAGCTCATCATCCACCACGTGGGTAGGTCAACAGCCAAAAAAAGAGTGATGACTGTTGCTCCCTTATCATTGTCCATAAAGCGTCCAGCCAACTTACAAACTAGATGAGGCTTCAAAGAGATTCATCGATTGCCCCGACTTAAACCGCTGGCCAATGAGAGGACCTGGAAAGGCATCGATGAACCTCTTTGAAGCATCTAGCTTATAAGTGGGCTGGACGCTTAAGGAGGTGTTGAATCCCCGAAAGTAAAAGCTTCCACCTGTCGCGAGGAGGCCAGTGGAGGGTCTCTTGTCTCTGGTCTTCCGCTCCATATTGCCTAAGAAGTAATATTTGCTTTCAGAGCTGTGCTGTCTCCAACGCAAACGTCAACGCAGGAGGATGTGGTGGATGTGGTGGATGCGGAGGCTGCGGTTGTGGTTGTGGCTGTGGTTGTGGTGGTTGGGGAGGATGGGGCGGTTGGGGCGGTTGGGGAGGCTGCGGATGCGGCTGGGGTAGGTGTGGATGTGGGCCTTGGGGCTGGGGTTGGGGTAGATGCGGCTGTTGCTGCTAACCCATCGATCATCCGGCTGAAAACTTCATCACTTCAAAAAGTTCCGGTTCGAATGGACCACGGAATAGGTTATGAACATCACCTCAAAAAATAAATATGACTCCTCGTCAAAATTTAATGTAAAAACATCGCTTGCACGAAAAACTTCCAAATTAGGAGGGATTAACAAAACTATTGAAATATCGGAAAATATGTTTCTATCACACGCATATTATTAGCTGTCGATCAATCGTCAATTCAACCTTTTCTCTTCTTTCATGATTTTTGTAAGTTCACTAACACTCATGGTGCGATTTTTAGATTTCAAGAAATAATCTGAATTGAGGGGCTTGGAGGACAAGGCGCATAAATGCAGTTTTTGAAAAAATTGAGATTTTATTGATTTCAAATAAAACTGATCTTGATGCATCTTCTGTGAAAAATTGGCCCCCAAATTCCAATTTTTAAGCATCAAAAAGTCAGTTAGAACTTTCTCTCCGCCATAAGGCTCCATGTAATTTCAAAATCTCAAACACATATTTCTCGAAATAACAAAAACTGCACTTATATGCTTTGTCTCAAAGCTCCTCCATTGTCGTTTTCAGTTTACATTATAAAGAGCAGTTAAACCCTCCTCGTATATGAAGGAACTATGTGGAATAAGTCAGTTATTAATGATAACCTATATTTTATATGTCGGTGTCTGAAGCTTGGAATCGCACACATTTCTCGCCTCTCCTGATACAAGACAACTCTAATCTTGTCAAAGAAAAATCCCTACCCCCGCAGAAAAATTCATCCATCGTAAAATATGGAACTTGGTTTTTTTTGAGGGGGAAGCGTGAATTAACTTATAGTAAGAAAACGCTATTTCCTCACTTATAAAATAAATTTAGAAAGATTCAATGCGACGATCAAACTCTACGCAAAATGTAGATGAGGAAGCATCTGTTTTAGTGCTTAATTTTGTAAACTGTTTAGTGGTCTAGCTCGGGTTTAAATTTTAAGTTCTGACGACACTGGCATATCTTCTCTTAAATCACAAGGCGATTGAAGGCAAGAGCATCATCAAGAAGACAGAACCAGCAATGTATCCGGCAGCAAACACTGCCTCAGCTGAGTTTCATCAAAGTTCATCATGAAAATTCAAATTCGACAGAGCCTCTCGATGAAATACTTGACGAGACTTCTTCATGGGGCACCGCATGGCTGTTATTTAACATGCATCCTGAAGCTCATCAGTCCGATTCTGCAGCTTGAAACTTCGATACCTCGCTTTTATCGATAGACTTCAATTCGGCAGGGTGATGACACCGGCTATAGGATTAGACTCCTGGTCGTGAACGCAAGGTTCCCGCCAAAAAAGTGAATTCAAGCAAAAACATACACCCTTTGCGTCTGCTGAATAAAATTTCGTGTTCAACTTTTAATATCTTTTTCTTTTCATATATGATTTCCCCGAGATTTTTTCTGGTGAAGGAGGATGAAAGGAAAAATTACGAGGAAAAAATTGGCGAGTTCTTAAGAGCATTTAATGTAGCATATTTATTTATTTTAAATAAGAATCTCAAAAGATATGTTGATTGTAAATTGTTTCATCATGTGAAGTTGCAATATCGTAATTCCAAATCTACAAGCGCCAATCATGCAGACATTTCCTGCACATCACTTTCTGTGTAGCTCATACACTTTGATTATTGCTAGCTTTACAATACCTGCAATGAATATCGATGATATGACATGCGGTTAAACTCCAAGGATCTTAATTATTCCAGGGGCATATTTTTGTGATGCAATCAACTCTACCATTCTCTTACATATTCATTAAAATGAGGACTACTAAACTTCCTCATTATTTTTACCTCCCTACCCTACAATATTAATTGATGAAACAGATGATACACATAGATGCATAGAGGTAAAATAAAGAGAATCAAGTCTATGATCATCCATATAAGTGCTCTATCATCGACTTTCTTTTGATATTTGATTCGCTTTTCAAGGAAGAAATCAAACGTTTTTCGGGTGTTTTTATTTGTGGGAATGTGTGTCCTCCACGATTAGCTCGTAAAAGATCATAAATTAATTGCAACCCATGAAATCTGGAAATTTTTTGAGGAGACAACGCACAGTAAAAAGTTACCAAAACTGTGTGATAGTATCGAAAATAGAACACGAAATGCCACACAATTTTAGTGCTTTCTTTTGGTTTCTTATTCCTCGGTTAAAAATTAACCAAATCCTTTACAACCGTATAAATGAAATACGAACGTCTGAGGTTAAAATCGGAGTTTATAGGAGATGATCTACTACGTTAGAACTCTTTGATGCAACTGTTCGGGCTGTATGGATGTCTGTGTTGCATACCCGCGGAGGTAAAGGCGTTTTGACTGTCCAGGCACTTGACTACTTTGCCGGCGCGACGTGCTACCAGCACGAAACGCGCACTGGGGCCTACAAACCTAAGTAGATACTTCACGCATTGCGCAATGCTTAAGGTATCCCTTAGGTTTGTAGGCGCCAATGCGCGTTCCGTGCTGGCTGGCTGGCCGCGCCGCACAGTGGATCGAGTCAATGGGAGAGGTCGGACATGAATTTTTTGACTGAAACTGCAAATTTTGATGTTTATTTTGTCACATTTTCAATTTCAAGAGATGCCCTCAGATGAATTGTTCATGAGGAAACCAATGGAACCACTTTTAGACCTCAAAGTTCTGTATAAACGGAGTTATAGTAAGCGTTTAAAGTTTCTAAACATTGTCCGACCTTTTCTATAAACTCGATCTACTGCGGCGGTGCAGCGCAGACGCGTCTTCACAGCGAGATTCAAAAATAGCAGAGCGCATTAAATTCTTCGTTTATACTACAAAGGCAAATCATAAACAAAGATAAATTAGAGGTATGTGACCCCTTTTGACATGCGGGGGAAATCGGTCGGTGAGTCGTCGCATCGGGACAATATCTTCGCACTCGGGGGTCAGTGACTTTCTGATCCAAAATTACAAACAATGTACACAAGTCAGCCAGTCGTTGCAGGTAAAATGCCTACAATGCAGAGGGTATGCAATCCGCTTTGCGGGTCCCTCCTGCCCGCCAGCACCCTGGGCCCCTGAGGCCTAATCCAGCCCCGTTTTCAAGGAACAGTCTTAATGGCTTGTATGTGCAGACTACGGAACAAAAACGATGACCATTCGTCTTTCCAAAAATTGAATTACGAAAAAGTCGGATAAATATATTAGTGAAAATTATATTACTATCTGCTCCTGAAATCCGTGCTGAGTTTAGTTTCAATTAATTCCAAAACCCAGGTAAGGCCAAAAATTCCGTCGGCTGATTAGTTCTTGAGGGCAGTTTTTTTTCTGATGCAGAGCGTTCAAGCAAAGCGGATATTATAAAAGACCTCCTTACCTCTCCGTTTCCACCGGAGATGCCATGGTGACGTCACGCGTGTTTTAATTAAAACAGTAAAGTTTAGTGTTTTACCATTGTGGAAGAGGTGTTTTATGGGAGGCATCCGTGATTAGGTAAAAGCAATATCAAGAGCATGACCGGCACTCGTACCTTCCCTTAAGGGCAGTGGAACTTGCCGACTTAACGACAGGAAAAATGTGACGCGGTAATTTTATTACCTGAAAAACGGTTGGTCATCCCCCATAAATTCCGAGTGTTGCCGGGTAGATATACAAGTTTCCAAAGGGATAAAAACCCTCTTCTTACCTCCTCGCTCTACATTCACGCAGATCGTTGCCAAGCGCAATGCCATGGATGTAATTAAGTGCACGTAACTGAAGGGTCAACGCAAGAATGATTCCTGTTAAGTGCATTTTCTGAGATTTTTTATAAAATCAAGAACGCAGGCAAAATGATGCATACTGGTTTTGTCGACCATTAAACTAATCATCGCTCCTCTAACGTATCTCCCTTTAATAATTACAAAATTTACCTACACTATTTATTTCTTTTTTCTTTGTTTTACAAAACCATCAGCATAAATACTGTTCAAAAATTTGCCGATTTTTGACAGTAGTACGTGGGAAAACCATGGAAAAACTGTGAAATTAAAATAAAAAAAAGGCAATAATCTTCGAGGTTAAAACATCCGGGGCTTCTTCGGTAAAAGGACGTGTTAAATCCTATTCGTTGTTATTAATAAAATCATATGCTCATTTTTATTATTTCTTTTTGGCGTCTCCTGGCCTCCTAGGTGACGACTCTTGGATAAAAATTTATAACTTTCATGGTCTTTCTTCATGTGCGTTGAATAAAAAAACTGAGTATCCAGTGCATTGGTAAATAACTATTTATGTAATATTAATTGAAATAAATTTAACTAAATAGTCATTTACCAATGCACTGTATAATCAGTTTTTTTATTCACCGCACATGAAGAAAGACCATGAAAGTTATACATTTTTATCCAAGAGTCGTCACCTAGGAGGCCAGGAGACGCCAAAAAGAAATAATAAAAATGAGCATATGATTTTATTAATAACAACGAATAGGATTTAACAGGACGCGTGATGCTTGCAACGCTGATGAGATGGTGCAATTCTTCATTTCATTCGCAGCAAATGAAATTCATTTACTGTTGACTCATCCACACTCAGGTTTCGTGAGAAAAATGCATGGAAAATTCGCAGCAAAAATGTTATGCCGAAGCTTATAGATAAGTTATTTTTAATTAGAGAACTACATTGCATACTCTTAGCAGCTTTGTAGGCCTTATACGGCCCTTTTACTGTAGGAATCCTCAATCTTCAGTGAAAATTTCACAACGTGGAATCGTAGTTAGGTTCTTTCGTCAGGAAAACTACGTAGTGACGTCATCCTTTATATTATTGACGTCATCAGCCGACATGCAGACGTGAATGAATCCGAGCGTTTCATCATTGAGCACATCTTCGTTTCACTTACCTCGTCGACCGGCGGTGCGGTGGGGTATGCATGTAAACCGACATTGCCCGCGAGTAGCGTGGGTTGCATTTGCAGTTCGAACGGCGCTCCACATAGACCCGCTGAATAATGTAACGGTCTGTTGCGCTTAATTACTGCTTTCTTTTGACGCTCCTCGCCCAATGTGAATAATGCGCATACATTATACGTATTAAAAAGGGAGAAGGGAAAAATTGCTGCAAAAAACATTACTTTATAATTATGTCTTGGTTATTAAAAAAAGACGAGGAGAAGTGAGGAGGAAGCTTGGAATAAAAGATAAAAAAGTTATACACAAACAAGCCACCGGAGTTGTCATTTTTCTGATGTCCCTGTAATATTGATCGATTGTGAGCAGAGAGAGGAAACTCGGACCTGTCTTATGACAGAGCGCTGTCGCTTTTGAGCGCTTGTACACTCATTCTGAGATTAAGCGCAGAATCGTCGGTGTTTCAAATACTTCATTCATTGAATATTTAAGAAAACTTGTGAATAGAATTTCTACAAAATATTGTGCAGTTCGTCAGCTTGCTCATAAAATATTCCAAACAACTAATGCACCCAGCACATTAGCCGCTCTAATACTTCATAAAAAAGTCAAACAATGATATAGATGATTCGCAAATTATGACATGCGCTTTTGTGCTCGAATAATTTCTACAATAATATACATACGTGTTTACTTTTCCATGCATCCGTAACAAGGTCACATATGTGAAAATTGTAATAGGTAAATTTCAGCTATTTTTACGTTTTGTCATTATTTTCAATAGGAAAAAAAATGCAAAGTTGCAATTCCTTGCTAAATTTGTCCGTAACTCCACCCTTTTATATCATAAAGAGTCCAAAACTTCGGACTGACTTTTGATTTTTTTCTTTCGTCAGTAAATTTAAAATTTTTAATTATTGTCACATAAATACATTGTCTTTTTGTAAAATTGGTCGTAATTGCTGTGCCCCTGCATCAATGGACATGCCATATTTTTTTTTTCAAACAAATTTAGATATTTGTCCTTTCGAGCAAAACTCGTTTGAGCGTGTCCCCATTGGAAAAAAACTGTACGTCAGAGCCCATTTCCTCGCCTCAAAATTAGGACTCGATGTTCATGAGTGTGCCGTACCTAAGCTTCTATTCAGCTTTTCCATTTTAACGGGTTCCCCTTAACATCTTAAAAATATGACTAAAACCCGCCATCCGTGGCCCCCTATATTTGCTCCGAAATCCGTTCGATAAAAGATTCAACGATGTTATTTCTAACGCTTGACGCAGAAGCTTAAAAAATTTCGAAAATTATGTCGCCGCTTGCAACAGGGCCTTCACGGATTATTTGCACTTGAGCCATCGACCGTTGAATATCAAGAGCGGAATTAGAGTTTATACGTATCTGCTGCGCGTGTGTGAAAGCTGGGTGAATTTACATAAATTAAATATAAATAATTCACCGAGGAGGCACTCCTTTTGTTTGAGCGTCTTCAGTTTTCTTTCTCCGCTTCCTACCTTTCATCCCGAGCCTTTAAGCCTTGTGTCTTTGCCAATGGAGCCCCTACCTACTCCAGAGCACATAATTGTTCGTCAGGTATATTAATATTCAAACAGAATCTTTTTCACTGACAAACTGGAGACATTTGAATTTGAATCTATTCAATTTCCCGCCTAACCACCCTCCGTAATTGTTACAGATTAATTCAACCCAGTGTCTTCAAAATCAATTCGTCGAGTTTGTAGGCTTTAACTTGCGACGTTAAATTCACGAGCGCGCTGGCATATGGAGACTACATGGTTTGAGGAAGATCTCTGGAATAGTAATAAATAACTATCATATGGACCGCGGTTAGCAGAAAAAAACCAAGCCACAACAGCTATTACCAAATTTAATTAGGCAATTTAATTTTTTACGAGAAAACGTTTGTGCGGATTCTTCTAAAAAAATTAGGGAATTTGCTTCGTACTACGCAGAAAATTCACTGAAATTTGCATAAAAGTCCGCACAACCGTTTTCATGCGAAAAATCAAATCGTCCAATTAAATCTAGCTAAAGCTGACGTGGCTTGGTTCCTTTCTGCTTAACACGGTCCATATACCATTGATATCGCACTGGGTAAAACTAATAACATCGACGGTGAAACTTCATTACCGCGTATCTCGGTTTGCGACGTTGCAGGGTTTTTGTCATTCTTGATTTTGAAAAACTTGACAGGTTAATTGAGATTTTTGGTAAAAATGGAGCAGGGACTGTCAATTCCATTAGGGAAAATTCACTAAACCTCTCTCTACACCTCTATGGTGCAGCAGGATTTAATTATCTTTCAAGAAAATTCCATCTTTTTATATCTGAACCAGATAAACCTTTTGATTTGCCTCAATGCCTGTCATTTTAAGACGTTGGAGCGCCTTCAATTTCATTTGATATTGCGCAACACCTCTGTTGCGAGATAGTCGTTTGAAGCGCTGTTGCACGTCGAGCGGCGACGCGTGGCGCGGCGGGCGAGGGCCACCAGCGCGACATGCGCACTGGCGCCTACAAACCTAACAGGGATACCTCACGCATTGCGCAATGCGTGAAGGATCCCTGTTAGGTTTGTCGGCGCCAGAGCGCAATGCGTGAAGTATCCCTGTTGGGTTTGTAGGCGCCAGTGCGCATGTCGCGCTGGCAGCACGCCTCACCGCTCTGTGTTTGGGTCTAATACATAATTTAAACTCGCGGAGTTAGCGTTTTTCAACTCATAATTTTGAAATTCGCACACTCCGCCTGGATTATTCTCATTTATATTCAATTCTTAAAAGCTTCTATTATTTGTTTATTATTTATTTGTTTATTATTTCTTTCTCGCGAATTGCACACGATTAGCCATAAAACTATGTAAAAACTAATGCATTTGAGTAAAGTTCTTGCAGCGATACATTAAATAAAAAGAATATAAAAATAAAACCAAAAAAAAATGTATAAATAACACTACATCTTGAGTCATTTTTTATTTACATATCCTTACAGCGTCCGCTGTTTTAGGTCGTAGAAGACTCCATTCAGCCTAAGATGGCTGAGCCAATCAGAGGTAGTACTCATATTCTCCCTATGAAGGTATACTGGCACTTAGTTGCTTCCTCCTTTATCCTTTTGGTATACTTTCCGGAGGCACGAGCCATTTTAAATTCTTTCCATTCTTGAAAGCCAACTACCGCGGAAATGTTTAGGTCGTTTTGTTGCATTTTCGCTGCACCTCGACCTCGATTTTCATCCGGTCAACAAGAACAAGATCAAAGAACGCTCGATTTTCTCTTTGAGCGTCACGTCGTATCGATATGAAACTAGATTGGATTGTGCACAACTTAGTTGCTGTTTTAAAGGAATTGCCGAATTTCCTCGAGGGTCTGATGAGGACAGCGCTACTCATAATGCCAGCCTGAACGGGCAACACCGGGACTCAGATCGTCCTTGCCTTAATCGAATCAGGGCGGATTGTGAGAGCAAAACAGAGGGCTGGTACTCTTCGGCACGTAAACGGCTCTCATGTGAACACGCCGCCGGCTATTGACAAATCCTGTGAAAAACCTCCTCAAACTTCCACTTCACTTGAATTCGGACGATATCGGAAGATGTGGCGACTCTGCCGACCTGAATCCACGTTTCTCCTGCAGATTGGATGATGAGTGGATACTTTTAAAGTTCGAAATTTAGCAACCTTGATCCCAAATTCGCACATTAATGCCACCAAGTCACATGCAATGTTGCGCCCACATCTTGAACCTATATCTTTTCGTATGGTTACGGTGATTCGATGGACGCCATATTTTGTGTCAGAACGGCATGCGATATATCGCATCAATTGGTTCTATTTTTTCACCTACTCGTCATTTTTCTCCAATTTTGAGATCGCAATTCTGTTGTCAGGAGACTAAACCACTCACTTACCAATTTTAACAAAGAAATTCAACGTAATAAAGGCGTGGTTTTTTTAGAGAGAAAACAACGCATTCGATACAGATACCGAAAATGCACTGCAAGTTGCAGTCTGCAACTCACAGTCTCTCATTTCAACTGTTACTCATACGTAATTTTCTTCGTTTAATCATTAAGTTCTTCATTCACCAATTGAACCTCCACCTACGCGTTCTTGAAGTAATTGTGCGGAGAGGAAGTAAGTGTTTGAAAATCCGGTAAATTAATAATTCATGCACGAACAGGCTTTATTCCGAACCATCAAAGCTGGAGAGGGTCTTCAATTTGCATGGATTATATTCCATCAATGTTCATCATTTTCTTTCATTTTACCGCGCACGTCCACCAATACCCGTTCAAGTGCATATTTCATCTTGGACTCAATGATTGAGCTGAACACTATAATATTTATTAAAAATATTTGTATAGATTGACTAGAATTTCACGTCAAACACGATTCTTGCGTCGAAAATTACCGAAGTCAACTCCTAACTCAGATGGAAACGTTTTTTGTCACATTGGTCAGGGGAATTTTGAATTGCCCGGTCGCAAGAAACGCTCTCTACGTGAGTCAAATCGCACCTCACAACAATTTTGGCAGGTTCCTCAACTGAGCATTGCTCTTTTCCTACCCTTCGTCGTTCAAAATGTACACAATTTGCTAAAAATGAGCCGAAGAGTAAAGATCGAGGTTGCCGAGATTGTCATGGTAAAGTTTAGTGTACGATTTGACCAACGTAGACTATTGTGTTTTCATAAGCGGGAGGTTTGAATTCACTCGTCAAGAAACATTAAATACCTTCGTTAAGAGTTAATTAAAATCAGTAATTTTCGTAGCGCAAATCGTATTCTACGTGAAATTTTGGTTGGGAAACATTTATCAGAATGCTTAATTTCGTACAAAGAAACAACTTAAAACGGGACTAAGGCCACAAATAACAAAAAGAACACATAAAATAAAATAAAAAAACCCATAAAATAAAAATAAAATAAAAAATAAATAAAAATTAGGGTTTTTTTTTATTTTATTTTATGTGTTTCTTTTTATTATTTGCGGCCTTAGTCCCGTTTTAAGTTGTTTCTTTGTAAGTGTTTCGGGCCGATAAAGTTTTTTTTTTCTATTAACTTCGTACCTTGTCTAGTGGTCCATTGCATCCGTAACGTAGTCTCGGACCTTTCTCGCACCCTTGAGTGTTACGTATTTGTGAACGGCTTTACCGCAAAAACCAAAAATATTCGAAATTACGGTGGCGGTGTTTCGGATAATCCGATTCATTTCAAACATTTATCCCTCCACATCGCGTCGTTCCCGGTCCGAGCAATCCCATTCATAGGCACTTCCGCTTGAATACCACCCCTTGCAGTGCGTAATACGTGTCAAGCCCCGGTTCCATAGACAGCACGAGACCCGAAGTTTGCCGCTCGAAGCCAACTGCGCGACCGGGTGCAAAGATTTTAAATCTGCATGTTGCCTCGGAACGCTGATCCGCGTCGCCATAACATCTATACATAATGGACCACGTTAAACAAAAATGAACAAAACCACATCAACTATAGCTAAAACTTGGGCAATTTAATTTTTTACGTGAAAACGATTGTGCGGATTTTTGTGTAAATTTCGTTGATTTTTTTACACATTACGAAGCAGATTCCGTAAAATTTTCATAGGAATCCGCACAAACGTTCTCTTGTAAAAAATGAAATCTGCAGTAACTGATCTGGCTTGGTTCTTTTCTGCTAAACGCGGTCCATCTATCAGTACCCCAGAGGTAAAAGGTACCTAGCTCACAGTTTTGAAAAAATCGAGTCACTGTCATTTTGGAAACCTCCGATAACGGTTCCAAGTAAGTGGACAATTTGGAAGCCCCAACTCACGCCGGTTATGAAATACAGAATTTTAAAAATTGCAATTCACATTGAAATAAATGTGGCCGACGCAAGAGTTTCCCCCAATACATCACAATGACTAAAATACAGTTAGGTATCTTTTCTCTCTGAGGGAGGTATTGATATATGGACGTATTTCTGCAAAACGGAACTGAAGACGAGTGGGAAAGATGGGGTGCGCTCTAGAAAGCTGCATGAGAAACAACGTATAAGTGGACGTGATTCCCTTTGGAGAAATGGAAAAACGGGATTTTACATTTAGCCAAATGGAAGTATGTGCGGAGTGAATGTGACACTCATGAGCCATGGGCATGGCATAAGAGCGTTGTGGATAAGGCTCATGAGTTAATGCTGATTATACGCAGAGCCGACTCTGCCCTACTAAGGAAGAACGCCTTATGAGCCTTCAGGCGTTGCCAAGTTTCCTTCGATAAAAATCGAATTTATTAGGACAATTTTGCATATTTTCCTCCAAAATTTTCAGACAATTTCGCACGCAACTGAATCTAAAATATCCGAAAATTTCACGGAAAAATATGCATGAAAGTCGTCAAAAATACATGTTTCATCAAGGGAAATTTGGCAACTCTCGAATGTACATACGGCGTTCTTCCTTTGTACAGCAGCACTGACGTCACTGGCGCTTTATGGTTCCCATTCTTACGGCCTTCGACTAACGAGCACAACCCTACTTTCCCACCTGTCTCTGATTCCGTTTGGCAGAAATATGTCCACATGACAGCGCAAAGGTTTAAAATCATCGCATCCGCGCGGTTGATTTGGCGCGGCAAACACCCTTTCGGGCGCTGTCTGTGGAAACGTGACTTTACAGATAAAACGCTCCAAGTTCGACCCAAAGTTGCCAGATTGTGCAATTTAATGTGGATAACGTGTGTTTAAATTGGGGAAACTGCTAATTTTTCAGCATTGTCTGGCGAGTATGGTTCGACTCGAGCGCCCGTTCCCGCTCCCAGCTTCACTAAGCTTCCACTCATCGCTTTTAATATTAAAAGCGGCCTCTGTCTTTCACCGGGGGCTTCGTTAAAGTCTTACATTTTTCCACCCGATATTTAATTTCGACGACAGGAAAAATATGGAAATTTTATCCTGGCACCCCGCCCGGGCGCCGACTCCTTTTATTACCTCCTCCCGCCGGCCGAATTATGTGGGCCCCCGAGCACACTGCATAGAAAACTGATTAACGAAGGAGGGGAGCTTGAAAGACAGAGGTTTTCATCAAAGCGGCGTGGATGAGTGTCTGTCATGTGTGAGCGATTGGGAACGGCTGCGTAAACTGCCAGGGATCGGGAGCGTATCGCCATTTCCAAGTGAGCCCTGTGTCCCGTATAACTCTGTGCTTTCCGCGGCTCATGTGCAAATAGAGATACGCCCTCACGTCAGAGGAGCGACGAATTGTGCGCACGCAGTGGTGCGGTTCCCGGAAGTTGGTAACATCTTTTTTCCTCCATTTAAATCCGTTATGAATTATCGATTCTAAACGTAACAGGGGATCGTGCATCAGATACAGTGGGGAAAAAACACATCGGATCTAGAGTCCAGACTCTCGAAAACATTGACAAGAAAAAGGACTCTTGATTCAATTAGATTTAAGCTTAAATCAAAAAGAAAATCCGCTCAAATTAAGAGGCTTAGTTCTTGATTTAAGCTTAAATCTGATAGAAGCAAGAGTATTTTTTCTTGTCGATGTTTTTAAGAGTCTGGACTATAGATCCAATGTGTTTTTTTCCGGTGTACGTAACATGAATTGTCGGATTTTTCGATCAGTGGCGTGGCATGCTTTGCGATCTATCGAATGATCTGCCATTTAAACCTATGGAAAAGGATCGATAAACAGGGTATTCGCAGAGAACACCATGATAATCGATTCTTTACCATAGGTTTAAATTACATATCAGTCGATATATCGCAATTCACGCCACGCCACTATTTTCGATCCATGCCTCCTGCTATCCTTAAAATACTTTAGTAAAGTGTATCCTTATCCTTGAATTTGTTGTTTTTTTATTATTATATTTTATTTATTTATCTAATGCCCCCGGCTGTTTCGATGGAAATCAATTGTTTTACGCACATTGCAAAAGATGCATAGGGTCGGTCATCTCAGGGTATAAACCCTTAGCCGGCTAAGGGAGCGTAAAGTGATATTTTGCACCCGGGGGGGGGAGGGGGGCAACCTGACGTGAAAAGCGGTTCAAAAATTTCTGGCAAGTCAGCACAGTTTTACGCTATTTTCAGGTTGGAAGTTTATGAAGTTGTCGCACAGAGAAAAAAGTGCAAAATTGAACACTTTTAAGTAACCGGAAGACTTTCGAAATGGAAAAAAATTATTGAATCAAAGCTAGGTACCAGACACATGCATGCATCAAACTAAAAGTCAGAAAATGATAGATCATTTTCGGGTTTTCGGGTTCATGAACCCGAGAAATATGTGCGCTGAAAAGATCTTTTCAACCTCATCGAAAAATGGAACATTCAATCTAGAAAGAACGAGGTGAAATTTTGAAGTAAAAGCAAGGTCTTACAGTAAGAAAAGTAAAAAAAGAGGTATAGAAATACATGTATATTAAATGCACCAAAGATGTAAAACAGGCTGCAGGAGGTCCCATACAACAATCATTTTATCGGCAATGACGTGACCGAACAATTGGAGCCGAACTTTACAAGATTAAACGTAACTAAATTTTATTGAAATACACTGACTGATTGTGAATGGCGTCTTTTGGCTCCTTCTAGAATCCTGAGTTTTCGGCGAACAAGGTGCAGTCATATTTTAATGGTATTTTCATTAACCCTTAGATGTTGAAGCCCGGTAAAATTGACAGGAGACTTATTAAAAAACGTGCCACGCGAGTTGGAGGGACCGGTATATGTGAGCCGTAGATTTGGGTCTGTGAATACATTAAAAAAAAAAAAAAAAAAAGAATCAAACTTCAAATTAAAAAAAGAAGAAAAAATTGAGGAACAACAGACGCGAGACGTAATCGTTCCTAGCTGTTTTAAATTTTTCTCCCAAATTTGAGCGACACCTCACCGGTAGCATAGAACGGAGAATGCCGAGTTCACACCTAGCGCCATCGCGCCTTCAATTTCGCAGATGCAACGCGGACATCCATCGAGTACGAATAGTTGTATCTCTGCGCCGTCATCAACGCGCCTCCTTTTACTTGGCTGTATTTCCATACTGTGTTTGTTTCAGTTTGTCTACATTTGTATTTGTAGTGGTGTTTTAAAGGGTGTATGAGCAACACAGCCGTAAATAGGAGAGCTGAATTAGTCGAGCCTCGTTTCTTAACTTAACGTGCGTCACCTAATTTATAAGAGGCCCTATCAAACGACGCTCCTGAACGAAAAAACCTAACTTTATTCTAACAATACAATATTTTCACTCTTGAATTTTATTTATATTATAAAACTGGTGGTTATTTTTTGCTGCATATACGGATATTTTCCTGATGACGAGCAAAAATCAGCAAAATTTTCTACAGACATTGCGCAGTCAAATTCTCAGATAAACATGAATTATTTGAGTCAATTCTGCAACCCTTGAATGGGATTACGTTCCTTCGTATGGCAAACTAAGAGAAGTGTACTGCCGTGCTGAGGAGGAATGCCGTACGAACATTCGAGAGTTGCTTTTCCTTAGATAAAATGCTTATTCTTTAGGATAGTTACGGATATTTTCCCTTTAGATTTTTAGAGTCTTTAGGTAAAATTACAACACTGAATTATTTGAAAAATTGGGAGGAAAGTATTTTATAAATTTACCAGGAAATTCACGTTTTATCAAAGGAAATTTAGCAACGCCTGAAGGTTCATACGGCGTTCTTCCTTAGCACGGCAGTGCACGAAGTCTATCGCCCATCTTCTTGCGTCTTTTCATACGCGGAAGGGAAGTTCCATTTTAACAATCTAAGAGGAATCACACTGAATACAAATTTCGAAATGTTCCTGCAGCTGAAGAACTATTCATCATTTTATGTAGTTGCGTTTTTTCCAGGAACTCTCAGGCTCAGTGAAAGGACGCGAGCAAATACGAAAAATGATTCATCAGCGTTTCATTTTGTCCTGAGGGTTATCCTTTTTTATCCTTTTCCCTCCTCCTTTCCTCGGTTTGTTTACAGGAGCATGAGCACAAAAGAATCAGGACATAATAAGTCTAGCTTATTTCCGCTTGGAAACTGTTTTAATTTAAACTTAGGTAATTTAATTTCACGTCATTATGGGAGCGTAAAGACTATTTGCACAAAACAAGTTGCTGGAGGAGTGAAAGATACTCAGTCGGGAGGACACAGATAGAAAGTAGATACTTACAGCCTTTTATCACTAACCTGCAGAAACCCACGTTTCGTTATTCATTTTTTGTCACTTGTGACCGGTTTTTGTCTTACATTACAAAAATGCCGATTTCGATCCATCGATTATTTTAGCTATTCTTTCATTTTATTCTAAAAAAACTCACATGTTATAGAGTTGTACCCTTAACAGGAGAATTTGCATGCAAATTTTTACTGCTTCATCTGGAAATGCTTAGAGAGCTGATTTCACATTATTTTTTATAATTTTTTTCTGATATGAGAAACAGTATAAAAATAGATTTAATAGCGAGCAAATGCACCACCTAGTGACGTCATCTGGTGACATTTTCCATTTAAACATACACGTATTTTAGCAGATTAGATCATTTTGTCGTATCTTCTCCAATCATTGCTCAATTTATGTATCAAGGGTATCCTCGTGTTTAATTCACTTGGTAATTTCTATACTTATACACGAAATGTATCAATTTTCAGACACCTGCGAATTCTGCACTGTGGTAGTTTACTAGGATGATTCAAGACCAAGGAAGTTTTCAAGGCAATCAAAAATATTACCCTGAGTAGAGGTATGGGTTTTTAAATGTCTTCAATTTTAAATCCCTTAAAAATTTACTTCTAGAAAGTAAGTTGGTCACATCAAAATTTATAAGAAGAATTTTAGTTAAATTTAATCGTAGAAAGGCTAGGCTTGGGTTGCATCTATACAGGAGACCCTGCACAATGGAAGATTAAAACCGATATAGCCTTTTCGAACAGCCATTTTCAAATAGAACTCCTTTTTTTGATATTTTTGCAGGTGTGACTATCTTGCTAAAATATGTTTAAGCGAGAATCACACTGGCCAAATGGGTCGTATTCAGAAGGATAGAAAAAACAAGTATGATACTATGGAGCGCAATATGGAGCCTTGTTTGGTTTCTGTTCTTCCTTCGCCCTCAAACTTCATACGTTTACCTATCTCGATCGAAAAAACGTTGAAGATATCTGCTTATATTTATTAAGAGGGAAGCCCTCTACAATTTTTCTTGAGCTTTTTTAGTAAATTTTCTGCATTTATTGGAAAAATAGTTCTAGATTTGAGGGAGATTAGTTAGAGTTAGTCAGTTTTCTCCTAAAAAAAAAAAAAAAAAAAAAAAAAAAAAAAATTCAATAAATTTCTATGCTTTAGCAATCGACAATCGACATGTTACAAGTCCTGCAATATTACACCTAGATATTTCTGCAAAACTCTCAATGTAAATATGACATGTTCACCTAAGGCTACCCCTCCTTCCCCTCCCCACAGTAAGGAACTCGTAAGACAACCTCTCAACCCCCCCCCTTTTAATTACGTAAGATTCGCTTGACCTTCCCCTGCTCCCCCTCTTTTTTAGAAAATAACATAGAAGGTCTAAAAAATTGAAGAAAGAAATATTTTTGATGAAAAATATAATTTCCTTTTTATAGTTGAAGGCTACCGTAAAACTTAACTTGACCGTCTTACTCCCTTCGCAAGAGCCTTTACGTAAGGCAACCTCTGACCCCCTCTTCCTGCTTCAAGTAGCTCCCGTAATACTCGAATTGCCCCTTTCGCTGAGGTGGTGAGCGGAGCGATGTGACGTCAGACTGCAGGAATCTATGAGAAAGCGGCCTTTAAAAATCGGAGACAAATTAAAAGTGAGAATGTGTCCCGCGGAGAGGGAAGGAGCTGATAAATGAGGGAAGAGGCGCAGAAGAGAGCGCGGAGCCGGGATGAGCTGATGTAAAGAGGAGAGCGTGCGAAAATGGCACCTGTTCACCGGAGCCGTTTATTAATCATAGAACGGTTGGCGGCGGTCTATTGTGGCAGCCCGCGGAGACATAGTGGCGTCGCAGCCATCCGGCTAGTGACGACGCCCCCTCGACTCCAGCCCAAGCAGCACCGGCGGCATCGGAGACATGCAGGTTGCCGCATCTCAACTTTCAAGGCGCTGTCCTCGCGACGAGACCTCCGTTTTAGGGTACAAGATCCTTTCCTAAAACGGCTTCTCTCCTTGAAAGGTTTCAGGTTTACACTGTGACTAACACTGGAAAAAAACACATTGGATCTAGAGTCCAGACTCTTGAAAACATTGACAAGAAAAAATACTCTTGATTCAATCGGATTTTTGCTTGAATCAAAACGAAATCCGCTTAGATTAAGAGGCTTGGCTCTTGATTTAAGCTAGCTTTTGATTGAATCAAAAGTACTTCTTCTTGTCGATGTTTTTAAGAGTCTGGACTCTGGATCCAATATGTTTTTTCACCAGTGAAGGGTGTAAGAAGATCTTTACCGCAGTTTCATTTTTTTTTTTTTTTTTTTTGTCGCGCGAGGTGGTTTTAAAATTTCCAAGGAAACACGTAGATCCGTGATAACGTTTTGCTGAACAACAAAACTGCACAAGCAAAATTTGGAAAAAAAAATTGGAAGTGTGAAACTAGAAGTGTGAAACTTCTTAGTGAAACTAGAATGCTATTATTGAATGACACATTTTCTGTATTTTTTTGCTGATCTGCCACGAAACAAGCGGGTACTTAGTAGTGCCAGTTTGGCTCTGTTTATTCAGAATACACCAGAATGAGTAAAAAAGAGGAGCTGACCGGCTAAAATTAACCCACTTCTTAAACCGCAGTATCATGGAGAAGACAATTTTATGAATCTCTAGTGAATTTCAACAGAAAGTTTGGGATTAGATCATTGCAAGAGATAACACGGAATAAAACACACGAAAAGTCTACGAATTTGTCGAAATTGGTAATGGTAGATACGTTTGCGAAACCTGCAATATATTTTCTATTGTATTTTTAATTTTTGTAAAGGCTAGTCATTGCACTCCCTTTCAAAGGTCGATTTCAAAAGTTTTACCGTTTAATTTCCCTAGAACTTCGTTGAAATAGTTCTGTTAATAATCATATTTTGATAAGGTTCTCCTTAACCCTCCATAACCACAATGTGAATCATATCTATGACCAAAGTGCGAAACCACACATTTTCGTTTCCAGTGGCATCCCTGGTAAAAATTAGCAGTAGAATCTGTGTTCCAAAATACCATGGACCTACAGCTGGCTGTAAGATTTCTAATCTCTTCTACAGCCGGCTATACAATTACTTATAGCCTTTTATAGCCGATGGCGACTAAGCACCAGCCAGGTGATAAAGTGTATGCTAAACATTACTAAATACGGATGCTAGGACTTAGTGAGTTTTTGGACTACCGCTCTCTTTTTTTGCTGTAGTATCTTGATTTATTTTGCAAGAAAAGCTCCGTAGTTTTGAAGGATGCCTGTCATTCTTAATATATTGGAGCGCCTTCAATTTCGTATACTGTGCAATACCTCTAGTGTGAAATAGTTGCTTCAGGCGCCGTGGCTCGTTGCGGCGGCGCGGCAGGCGGGCAGCCAGCGCGGAACGCGCATTGGCGCCTACAAACCTAACAGGGATACTTCACGCATTGCGCAATGCGTGGAGTATCCCTATTAGGTTTGTAGGCGCTAGTGCGCCGCCGCTCCGCTTTGTGTTAGGCTCTAATATTTAACCTCGCGGAGTCAGCGTTTTTCAATTCATGATTTTAAAATTTTTGCACACTCTGTATGGATTATTCTCATTTTAATTGATGAAAAAAATATGTATTAAAAGAAAATATAGTGTGTGTTTTGTAAATATAAGGGTGGCTCCGTACTACACTTAATGATTTTCAAAGCACACACATTTCTACACAATTTCTTATATCCTTTTATAGCAGATGGCGATGAAGTTTATAGACCGGCGATAGGAATCATAGCCGGGCTGTATGATTTTTTATCGCTTCGCATAGCCCGGCTGTATTATTTTCTCCGCTTTCTACAGCCAGCTATATGATTTTCTAATGACTTCTTTAGCCGGCTGTAAGAATTCCTATAGTATTTTGAAACGCAGCTCCTATCGCCAATTTTTACCAGGGATGACGTGATTGATCGATTATCGATACCTCGCCATTTGAGGCTACACGGAGAGAAATGAATGATGCTGACGACAGTGATTCCGCTCCGTTCAACAATGTTACATTGTCACCCACAGGCCCAACATTGCCCACGTCGTACCGCACAATGTCAGCATTGTAATTTCGAAGGTCCGTGTTAAGTCGTGGAGGTAACTTTGTAGCATTGTTGAATGCATGGCCCCGCTGTGGTGAAAGCGCACCGTGCGCTTGCTGCGTGGCCCACAATGCGGTATTTTTGTGTTTTTCGCGCTCTGTGGCTGTATCCCGGGAGTATGAGTGGCGGAACATGCAAAAGAGCCCTTTAAAATGATTACTCGCGAGAACAACCACCAAAATCGTAAAAAATTAAATATACGAATCGTGCGGATGCTTTCCTTTGGCATTTTGTTGATAGAAATTTTCCTGCCTTAACCGGGGATCGAACCTGCGACCTACCTAACACTAGCCTAACCCTTTACCGACTGAGCAACGAAGGAACCTGTTTCGGTGGGATGAAAAACCTGTGTATAGCGTCTGTTCGGACGGATCGTTAAGTTGAACGCAATTTTTGGACAGTTTTCACCGACAGCATTTTACTATCGTACATATTTATTTCTATTTGTGGTTTTAATGTTTCTATTCTATTATTATTTAATTTTAAAATTAATTATATTATTTTATTTTTTGTTTTATTTCATTATTTCATTTATTTCGATTGTTTAATTGTAATTCTCTTGTTTTTTTTTATTTTTTGTCTTTTTCATTCTTTTATTTATTTTTTTAAAAGTTTAATTTATTATTTTATTTTGCTGTTATATTTATTTTTTTATTTTGTCATCAGCTTATCTTTCAGTTTATTTTTGTTTTGTTTTATTTTTTGAATTTTTTTTACCTTACTAAATAATTTTCCTTTCTTTTATTAGGTCTATGACACATTTGCAAGCCCAACCAGGGCAATTGACAAAATGGGACTTAAATTCCTACCTTCACTCAACTTCTAAGAAAACATTTCATCCCCCATGACAAAATGAGTGCTTACACTGATAGCAGAGCAAAATTTCTGCGAGACATATGGAGGGACAAAAAATCCAACCCTTGGGTTTTCTTTTTAGCTTATCTCTCTCTCCCTCTTTCTACCCCGCCCTATGAAAGCTGACAATTTTATAAGAGGTACACCATAAATAACTTGGCATACTGACTGCAGTACTTATAAAAAATTGTATACGCTGTGTGAATTCCACTCTTTAATGTGAATTTCATTAAACTCTTAAATTTGACTGTCATGATGTTCAGTTAACAAGAGGTAATATAGAAATGATCACATCGCATGTAGGAAATTCAGTGGTGTTATGTCAGAGAAACAAACATCACTTTGCTGCGGTATGAATATCTTACATCATTGCAATCACACTCCTTAAAAAGTGAATTCGATCAAAAGCATCGTGCGCGGCAACAGAGCTGGCATTGTTGAAATGAAGATAGCGCGGGACATTCAAACTGTGCGTGAGAATAACAATGCCACATTGTGACGATCGGCATTTCTCCTGTTGATGCAACGTTCTTTTTGTCAACAAATTGGACTTTGTAATAATGACTTTTGGCTGTGTGTCTCTCATATTGCAGCCTTACTGCGATAACAGCTTTTTTATTTACACGCATCATAAGCCGTACAACCATGTTTGACATTGTCATCCTCATCAATCATTTTTCTCCGTGTATGGTAAAGAATCGATTACTAAAGTGTTCGCTGCGAACACCCTAATAATCGATCTTTTTTCATAGGTCTGAGTGGCGTATTAATCGATGTATCGCAAAGCACGCCACGCCACTGTCCGTTCCCGACGTTTCCGACTTCAAGTTTTACTTTTTTTTCTTCGGAAAATTAGTCAACGTAATTTCTTGAAAACTTCCTTGATTTTTCTTTTCTTTTATGAGAATATTCTGTGTAAATTTCAAGCTATAAAGTTGGCTTGTTTTGCTTCGAAAAAAATAAAATAATAGCGGACATTTTTAAACACCGCAATGGAGATACGTAAAGTTATGTACTACCCATCGATGTGGGACCTCTCAAGGAATAGAGCCGATCAGGGATTGTTCAAGTATTACGTAAGCCACTCAGCGGGCTGATTATTGATGTTGATAGACAAAGCGATAGACAAACAAAACATAGGGAGTATGGAGCGATTCTATTGGTTGAAATGGGTGGTTCCTATAGACTAAGGGAGAAAATGATGGACTAACTATCGGGTCTCTCGTAGGTTGCCATTAGTTAGTCTATTATTTACCCTATTTGTCCAATTCAACCACCCGATTCCACCAATAGGCTCCCTTTATATCATTTTTGTCTCCTTTGTCTTTAGCTTTGTCTATCAATTTCAACAACCTGTTACGCACGATGCAACCAGGGAACCCACGAAATGGGCAATGTCATTATCTTGAACCTTGCCATACTCTAACACGGACGAGGAAGAATAGTACCTTGGAGAAATGCAATATACTTCGGGCGTACTGCCACGGGTAAAATAGTCTTTTGTATCTACAATCCTTATGGATCGATGTGTTGCGCTCATGGGCTGCATGTCCGTGATAAACACAGCAATAAAAGTTAGAAAAAAAATGTACGTTGTCAAACTTGTGATACATATATCGCTCAATAAATCATTTTTACCCATCATGGTGTAGTGCTAGCAGCGTAGTGCATATCGACGTTGCAGACTTCCTGTCGTGCTATACTTTTTAAATGAGGAAAACTCGACGGAAAATTCTTTAAAACTGTCACTATTTTCCTTCTCCGTGCAAAGAAAATTTTGCGTTAACCTCAAGGAATGATGTCGATTTGATTTTCTTTGAAAAATAAAAGAAGAGCGGAGATTTCCCAACGCCGCAAACGAGATGAGTGGTTACGGACTTACACCGTCGATATTTTTTCCCTTGTACACAGTAAGACAAGTATCTCACATTTTGTGTTAATATAAATAGAGGAGTATAAGAGGTAACCTAAACATGCGTGCGGTTAATATTTTAGAGCAATTTAGTTCAGCAAGACAACTTTTTCAATCCCAGATCTCTCCGACTATGATACGATTTTTTCCATGTATTGATGCTTATCGTCAAGTTATAAAATAAGTAACATTAAAATTAACTCTCGCAAGTATTTTTGAGGAAAAAAAAGAAATCTGGTGCAGAGCCACCACGAAAAAGTCTGAAATAAACGGTAAAAAATCGCGAGTCGATATTGTGCTTAGCGTCAAACATCGCATAAGTATATGTATAATGGTCGCATCAGCTGACAGATCGCCATGCAGATGATCCGTTTTCCTGCCATTATCATGAAGAGTGCATTGCAAAGATCCCTGGTGGTAGAGCAAAATATCGATTAACATAACCGTTAGTTGGACGTATTTCTGCCAAACAGAACCATGTGCTGGACATGAGCCCTGGGACCCATACGAATATATGAATAACAGGGCTCACGTCGTGATGCACATAGTTCCGTTTGACAGGAATACGTCCAGTTAAGGATTAATTGATAGTAACGGCTTCCTAATGAGCTTATTAAATAACATGAAACAGCAAATTCCTCTTATCTATCTAACGTTTATAAAGTTCTTGATCTTATTACCTCTTTAAAAGAACGTATGGTCGTGATATTTAGGATATTGGGACTGTTTGGTACTTTCCTCGTGAATGAAATATATGTTCAATAAACAAAAATTATAATTAAACGATATAAAAACAACAATAGAAGTTGACAAAGTATTGTTCACATAGCTAACGAATAATATGTGAATAACATGCTCAGCATTGCGTGGAGGTTTTTGTTAAAAAATATTTTTTCTGGAGTGTTCATAAAACGACTCTCCGGAATTCGTCGTTTTTAGGTCAGTAAGTGTTAGCAGCTGCCGCCCTGAGAGCAATATTGTGATACCATTAAACGATCAAATTACTTTTCGAAAAATTGACAATTTTTCGAACGACAGTTAACATCATCGGCACAATAGGCAACACTGGAATTACGTTCAGTTGTATGAAAAACAAACAAAGCTCCTTTAATGTCAGTATCATAAGCGACGAACAATGATCTAGTTTCATTATAACGCCTGGATGCAACTATTCGAGCTTCATGGATGTCCGTGTTGCATACGCACAGGAGTGAAGGCGTTTTGACTCTCCGAGTACTCTCACAATCAGCCTAACTCGCGGCCGGCGTGAGCTGTATCGCGAGGATCGAAAATGACAGAGCGCGGTCAATTCTGCGCTAATTGGACTTCATTTTGCAATTTGGAACTATAAATTCTGGCTCACCTGAAAAAACACTTATATGCATTGGGAAATTAATGGCATATACGATGTTTTTAAACCGGGCCAGAATTTATAGTTCCAAATTGCAAAATGCAGTCCAATTTTACAAAGACATCTCTTCGGCACGTAAAGCTGTACAATTGCGTAGAATGTGAGTATCTTTTGTACTTCAGTTCAGATATTCCGATGTGCTGAACATTATTTTGTTGAGCAGCTACTCATGCTTAAGCGATGTCCTTTATGTTTTTCAAAGTCTGAAATTAACAATCAACGCTTCTGAGGCTGTTATTCGAGTGTCTCGTACAGTTATTACTTATTTTCAAAAATTAGAGAAAAGTATCCCTATTTGCGACGTTGCAGATATCTTGTTAAATTTTACTTTCAAAGAAAAACTCCAGAAAGTTATTTCTTGAAATTTTTACCGATTTAATTGTTTATCCCAACCATAATTTCATGGTAAAATTTTAAGCCATTACCTTCATTATTATTTTTGTTCATTAACAATGCAACGGCCGAGATTTTGAAACATCGTCATTAAAACTTTCTGGTCCAAAAACTGTCGAGATGAAACCTTTCATTACCGTGTGAACTGTCCTCACATCTCAGATGCGGCAACAGAGAATACACCTCCGTGTGGATACACTTTTCCCGCCAATAAAGGGCTAGCGATGCTGCCCTTCCGTTAAGAAATTCTCGAGTCCGACCCCAGGATGCCCTCAAAACGTCGTGATTAACCGTTCTTTTGGCATCGCCACATGTCACCCGTGTATGAATGTACACGTTCTCCCACCGCTAATGGCACTGCAATTCTTGTGGATAGATTAACGATTTTGAGCACGGGGCATTGTTCTCTTATCTTGTCCTTATCAATGTTATCTGAAATTAATGTTTGATAAATTAATGTTCACTTGATTTATCATGCCCTTAGCGCACCGCAATGGCGACGTCATGCTCCTCCTCTCTTCCCGCACATTCGTGAAGTCAACGCACCTTATGTGCGTTGGTACACGATGACGTGAAAGAAATGATACAGCAATACGATCATACTTTGGATGGTAAATACGGATTTTTGGGGAAGGAACAGCTGAAATGTGCCTGGAAGCAAAATGGATCCGTTAGTTTTTTGCCAAAAATTTAAAGTGTGACAAAATCCTTAGCGGAAATTGTTCAATACCTGGACATAACTTCACTCTTGGTATAGATTCATCGTAAATGGACCGCGTTAAACAGAAAGGAACCAAGCCACATCAGTTATTGCCGAATTGAATTGAGCAATTTAATTTTTTACATGAAAACGGTTGTGCAAATCGTGCGAATTTCAGTGGATTTACTCCATAGTACCTACGAAGCAAATTCCTTAAAATTTTCAAAGGAATCCACACAAACGTTTTCTCGTAAAAAATTGAATTGCCCAGTTAAATCTGGCAATAGCTGGTGTGGCTTGGTTCCTTTCTGTTAAACGCGGTCCAAATATTCTTGCTTGCGACAATCAGCAAGCCCAGAGGTTTTTGGGAAATGTGTCATTTGAAATGTATGAATCTTTACTTCATTCTAAAAATCCATATGAAAAATCGTTCTCTAAAGTGGCAACGACTAGTGTACTTGACTACAAGGTTGTCAATTCTAATGAAGAAACGATCCTCCGTTTCTGAACAAAATACGTGGAGAAGCCTCTATTTATCCCTCTGACAACTTTGTCCTCTTAAGGAGACAAACAGAGTCTTGGGACGGAGTGTTCGACCCCAACTGCTGGGCAACTGACCCGCGGCTGCCGGCAACAGTCCGCTAATTTTTTACCAGAAAATCGATCGTCATTGTTGCGCGCTGATTCCAATTCAGCAATCCATTATTCGTCCATTGTGTGCGCCTTGAGTGGCTATTCTGTCCTCATTGTCGGTCGATCGTCTCTCATTCTCGCCCCCTCTGCAATGTTTATATTCTCCCCCCCCCTCTCACGGCTGAACCCCCAAATTAAATTTGTGCTCTGCGCGTCGCATGAAGTAACGCACGCAGGGGTGCAAACCGGAAAAAGAGTGGCGCCAAAAGTTTCTGGGAACAGGGGCGGACTGGCCCGGGTGGAAGGTTGGGGATCCCCAACCCAAAATTCTGTTGAGAGCTTTCTATGGTCTCCCCGAGGGCAAACAAAAAATTACTTGGAAGAAAATATAATACGGAAGACTTCACTGGAAAAAAAACACATTGGATCTAGAGTTCAGACTCTTGAAAACATTGAAAAGAAAAAGGACACTTGATTCAAGCAGATTTAAGCTTAAATCTGATTGAATCAAGAGTATTTTTTCTTATCGATGTTTTTAAGTCTGGCCTCTAGATCCAATGTGTTTTTTTTTTCCAGTGTTCAAAATGAGCGGTATTTGCGCCTCGAATGTAACCTTCTTGGACTGCATGGGGCCTCAAGATCCGAAGAAGCATCTAGGTCCCCGACTTTTAAATGAAGGGGCTCTAATGAAAAGCGTAGGTCCCCGCACTTGCCTGGAGTCCAGTTCCGCTTTTAACTTAAATGCTAACAAAACCATCAATTTTGTCAAAAAGTTTCGTTAAAATTAAAAAATTTTCAATTTCTACACCCGCTATAAAGGAAAATCTCCAGAGAGAGAAAGAGTAAACAAACGTCAAGATAATGAAACAATTTTGCCAAAATACTGGTTTCACTCCAAACTTTTAGCAAAAAACATATCCATAACACTTGGAAGTATCTACATTACAGCTGTTCATTTTTAAAAATCTTTTTCGCACAATCTCCGTTAAAGTTGAAAGTACCGAAGTACAAAAGTTAACCGTTCGGTTTGATCGATAATCATATACAATATTTTGCGTTTGGATACTTTCAGAATTACCAAAGGTTCACAAAGATTTCGTGGGAAAAATAACTGAAATATGATTTATCTAGGCTCAATCGATTCACTATTGACAAAAATTTAAAGTGAAACCCGTATTTTGCAGCGAAACCTGTTCAATATCACTCGATTTTTGTCCACGCTACATATTTACCTTAACGCACTCATTTGGAGCTCCTATTTTGTTTGTAAAAACACAGTTTTACAAGCTTACCTTAAATCCTTAACCAAAGATACCGAGACACGTGGAGAGTTATAATTNGGGGGGATAAGCCAATGAAAAGCATAATTTTAATTCCTCTGAGGGAATGCTGCTGCCGGAATTTGCTTCTAAGACTCTAACTCACGAGGTCATACAATTTTGATTAGGTGCGTTGAAGTAAACCTACTTTTTCTTTCCTCTCCTGGGATTCCTTTGCGGGGGAATGAGCTGCCTGCACGGCGCGCCGCACCTCACCTAGTGCTTTCTCGGAGAACTCGCGGCTTCCCTAGATTTACGGGTGCTCTATCCCCGATTGATAATAACTTCGAGTCGGTGGTCTTCAGGTTTCCTACACTGCCGTGCTAAGGAAGAACGCCGTATGAGTATCTAAGAGTTGCCAACTTTCTTTCAATAAAATGTTTATTATTGAGGGAGGTTATGAATATTTTTCCTTGAAATTTTCAGGATTTTCAGATCAAAATACTAACAAAATTCTCTGGAAAATTGGAGGGAAAATATTCATAAATTTACCAGGGAATCCGTGTTTTATAAAAGACAATTTGGCAACGCCTGAAGGTTCATACGGCGTTTTTCTTTAGCACGGTAGTACGGCAAACACATCCATGGCTAAAGTCGCAAAATGTTTATCCTCATTGTAACGTTCCGTAATCTCCGATAGTGTTTTATATTATTAAGTAAAACCTATCCAAATTATATCATTGAAATCTTTTTTTTAATATATATGTTTGCTTTAGTGAGAAGCTTCCCATAAAATTTTAAGAAAATCTGCTCCTCGATCCTTCTTTAAAAAAATTAAACTCAAGGTGAGATTTGCAACGTCGCAATCATAGATATGTATAGTCTGACTTTAATCATCGTGTTTTTGTAGGGAGTCTCATAGATAAACGATCAGACATCTAGAGCGTCTATATATCATGGCAAAAAGATAAGACTTCCTTTCTCTATAAAATTGTTGAAAAATTGCTTTATGTCGCGTCGGAGCTACAATCCCTTCCCCCCCCCCCTTTCTTGGAAATATCATGGATTCGTCTGTATTTTCCGGGGCAATTATGGACCAAAACTCGTGAAAAATGGCTACTTTTCGTGATTTTCTGCTCTTAAGATATCAAACCCTGGTAAAAATTGGCAGTAGAATCTGTGTTCCAAAATACCATAGACCCACAGCCGGCTGTAAGATTTCCAATAGCTTCTATAGCCGACTATACAATTTCTTATAGCCTTTTATGACCGATGGCGATTAAGCAACAGCCTGGCGATAAAGTGCATACTAAACGTTGCTAATTACGGATGCTAGGACTTCGTGAGTTTTTGAACTACCGCTTACTTTTTGGGCCGTAGTATCTTGATTTATTTTACAAGGAAAGCTCCGTACTTTTGAAGGATGCCTGCCATTCCTAATATGTTGGAGCGCCTTCAATTTCGTATGATACTGTGCAATACCTCTGGTGCGAAATAGTTGCTTCAAGCGCCGTGGTTCGCTGCGGCGCGGCGGGCGGGCAGCCAGCGCGAAAAGCGGATTGGCGCCTACAAACCTAACAGGGATACTTCACGCATTGCGCAATGCGTGAAGTATCCCTATTAGGTTTGTAGGCGCCATGCGTCGCCGCTCCGCTCCGCTTTGTGTTAGGCTCTAATATTCAATCTTGCGGAGTCAGCGTTTTTCAACTCATTACTTTGAATGTTTGCACACTCTGTATGGATTATTCTCATTTTAATTGATGAAAAAAAAAAATATGTAGTAAAGGAAAATATAATGTGCGTTTTGTAAATATTAAGGTACTTCTGTACAAACTTAAGGATTTACAAAGCACACGAATTTCTACACAATTTCTTAAATCCTTTTATAGCCGATGGCGAAAAAGCAACAGCCAGGCGATAAAGTGTAAAGCCCGGCGATAGGAACTATAGCCCGGCTGTATAATTTTTTATCGCCTCGTGTAGCCCGGCCGTATGATTTTTTCCACTCCCTACAGCCAGCTATATGATTTTCTATTGCCTTCTTCAGCCAGCTATAAGAATTCCTATGGTATTTTGAAACGCAGCTCCTATCGCCAATTTTTACCAGGGAAAATATGCGAAACTCCAAATTGAAGGGACAGTTCAGGGGATCCAAGCAGGAGCTTTGATTTTAAACCCTAAGAGATCAAAAAACCCCTGGGAGTTTAAAATCTGCTCACCAAATTCAAATTTTAATATTTTTTTTTTTTTATTATTTTTTTTTTAAAAAAAAAAAAACCCACTTAAAGCGGAGGATAGTACCACCGCAGTCGAAACACGTGTTTTCTAATCGCACCATCGATGGACTTTTTGAATCTCCGACAAAAAAATTGCTCTCATACATGTGCCGTGGACATTCACCCCGAACATGAGAGAGAGAGGGGGTTGGAGGCCCGATGCGCGGCTCGGAACATGTTATCGGGGCAAATCCTCATCGGCGACTTACAGAGAGGTGCTTGTGATCCGCCGCTCGGTCCGACAATGAGCATGTAAAACACGGTCATTGTTGACACAAATGCTCGCGTTGCGGGAACTAACGGATTTTGAGCTGTAAAAAATTGTCCGCTCCGCTCTTATCGGTCCCTTTCGCCGCTCGTAAAGAGTCCGAATCTTCGCCTAAGTCCTGCTCTTGCTGCCCCGATCGGGAAAGATTTAACCGAATCGTACTGCTTATTTCTGCCGACGTCGCGTCGCGTTGCGCCCTGTGAGCCTGTGACCGGTTTGAATCCCTATCCCCAGAGTGTCACCTATGGAGCTTAGTTGTCAGACTAAAATGTCTAGACAAAGAAATGTTACGAAAGAGAAAGACAAAAAACTACAAAAAGGGGCCATCCAGAAATTACGTAAGGCACTTTTTCCGATTTTTAGACCTCCCCCTCCCCCCGTAAGACACTCGTAAGGCTAGCCTGGGCTCCCTCTAAATAATTACATAAGGCTGGCCAAGTGGCNCCCCCGTTCTTTCGTTTAAATGCATAATTTAATTTTAAAAAAAAAATGGTAATGAAACAAATAGGTGTTGTTTTAAACATTACTAATCGCTGGTAGGAGAACGTAAAGAATAACAGTTGTATCGAAAAAAATAACTAGTTTTCAAATTCAAAAAGTATAGAAAAAAATATGTTTTAACAAAAAATATTAAACATCTAAAAAAACGAAGTTTGGACTAGTCATTCTTTAAATTAACAAAATTTGGGCTAGGCCAACTAATCAAAAGTTTTTTTCTTCCTTCTCAATAAAAAGCGTTTGGCTTATTATTGGCCCTTCTAACGGCCTTGCGAAGGAAAAGAGAAAGGAAGGGGGAAAAATCATGCAGAGAGATTGAGTGATAATGGTTTTACTATCTAACGTTATTTTGTGTATATTTAATAAAATTAATTTAATTTATTTAAACCATGTAGATAGATGCAAGACATATTCTTGTAGTAGTTACGTTTTATTTAAACAAAATTTGATCTAGAAAAAAAGATTTGGGTATTTAAAAAAAATATAAATAGTGTCCCGCTGTACAGCTGCGATATAGGCTAATGAGTTCGGGCGAGACGTTAGTGACAACGCTTTAATGCAACTAAACCCACTCGATGGATGGCTGTATTGCATACCCGGAAAAATGAAGGCAGAATGCCTACATTTCTTCGGGCGACACGATAAGAATCATCGTATCGCTCAAAAGCCACTAGTGACTGGCGTTATATTATCTGATAGGTACTAAATGGAAAAAAGTTGTTATCTACCTTACCACAACTATGTATGCATCCTGCAGCAATTCGACTGACATAACCTGAAACTCGCTGTCATATTATTCAACGGGTGAAACATTTAACAAAACATTTTGAGCCATCTAGTGCTCAAAAATTTATGGAACTTTCTCGTTTTCTTTTTCGAAGACAATTTAACATTGATGGCATCCCTTGTTTTTAAATAAAAATTGAAGTTAAGAAAGATTCTCCGGCAAAAAAACCTAACGAAAGGTTCCAGTTGCATATCTTTATCTGCGTCTAACATTTATCAAACAGTATTCGGAACTTAATTTCCGAATGAAAATAAACAAACATACGGTTCAATAAACTTGGAATGTCTAGACCATCATTAACAGCTTAAGGTAGTGGTGTTAATCCTATTTGATAAAACACTGTCGGTAACACAGACGATGTGGGATTTTCCTCCTATCTGGTTAAGCGCATCTCATAATCCGTGATCCAATTTATTCGGGCTTTGAGGCGTTGCCAGGGGTTACAGTTGCAGAGGGTGTATATTATCCTATCATACTACCTCTTGCTTCGTATTTATCATACCATTATCTTATCAACTGTGAGAGCGGAAGTCTTTGTAAAACTGATTCGGAAAATAATTTTGCTGTTTGTTTCAGCAGTAACATCAAGCAACTAAGAGCTCTTGGAAATCGGACCCTCTAAATTTTCCTTTCTTGTCACAGTTCGTTCTATCGTTTTATTGGGCCGATTTAAGTAATTTTTGCAAGTGCCAACAAAGGTCTATCTCTATGAGCCCGTTCTACTCAGACTAGGGAAATATGGCCCAGGTCTTTTAATAATCTTAATATTTTAAGATTAATCTGTTATCTTAAATGAAAATTATTAAGGTAGCGAAAAAGACTGGATGAGGATAGATCAAATTAATGTCGAACAAAGCATTGTCAATTTAGCACGTCCTAGAATATAGCTCTTGATGTGTCCGATTATACTTTTATTATTCAAGCTCATGAGATCACATTTTGCCTATTTTTTCAATTGAAGGCGATTCTTCCGTAATTGTTCTAAAAAACCCACAAAGCAACAGTTCGTGAAATGTGCATAGTCTTAGGTTAATATTTCGTTATAGTTAATCATTTGCATAGTTTGCAATCATTCATTGAACTAAAGTGATTTCTCTTTAGTTCCTTTATCCTATTTTTTTAATACTTGGCAACATTTAAGTCAAAACCACAATAAAATTGGCTAATCCGATACTCCGCGGTGAAAGGATTAGTTTCAAGTGAGGCAACTGTTGCTGCACATTGATAGTCTTTCACTTTTTCCTACTTTTGTTGTTTTAAATGAAAATTACCATATGCGAAAAGACTAGATCAAGATAATACATCAAATTCATATAGATGTAGAAATATATAGCACCTACCTCTAACATAGCGCTCGATATATGGTGCACATATTCATAGTGTCTTCCATATGACTTTTTCACTGAATCAATGAAAATGCCAAAAGAATTCATGTTTTCTTACGTTAATGAGGAAGTAGTCTATGCTCAGGGTGCATTTGAATGACTTGATTGAAAAACCAGCACAACTCTGTTTTGAGTCGTTTCGATTCTTTCTCGCATATATTTTCTTGGCTCAAAAAAACGGCAACGAAGATGTTCATTAAGTTTAGGTTAAAACCTGGGTCCTTTTTTCAAATTCTGATTACAGCGAGCTCATCTAGAGACTATCACCTGTCGATAACCGCAAAAATCATAGGAATCGGCCCAGTAGATTGCTCAAAGGAACTGTGAAAAAAAATTTGCATTGTTTAAATAGGAGAATTTGCAACTTTACCACGTAATATAAAGAAGCCATCGTATTCATATACCTTCATATTTTACCTACCTTTTAAATACCTTCATATTTTCAAAATCTAAATATAGCGGGCTCATTTAGAGACAATTGCCAGTCGATAGCCGCAAAAATCATGAAAATCGGCTCCGTAGAAGGCTGGAACTAACAATAAGCGTTACTAGATACCTATGCAAATTTAGGAGGTCTCGGAGCATATAGTAAAGAATTCCTTTCGAATCTCCCCCCCCCCCTCCCACCGTTGCAGAGCCGGAGGTGTGGTTTGAAACGTAGAGTGAGTTCAGACACTTACATGCATGTAGGATGAGGCTGGTTTGAGCTTTGAAGCGATGGTTCTCACTCAAAAGCAACATTTTTACGGCAACTTATTCACACTTGAGTGACCGATATGAACGGAACAATAAGTGAGACCTCCTTTCTCTCCGTCCATCCGGGGATACGCGCGTCACGTGCTGAAAGTGGAATAACGGCTCGGAGAGTTTAACCTTATTTTTACGTCACGCCGGAAGGTTGAGGTTAATATCACTGCTCAACTGAGTGAGAGCATTCTGGTTGGCTGCCGTTCGTTGGAGGGTGGGCTTTAGGAGACACGCAAAGCACAATCAGTCGAAAGGAAAAGTGAAACCTTAAATAGCATGCACGCGAGAGAGGAAGAGAAGGCTCCACTGTCGATCAAGAATAGAAGATGACAATGTGGAGGCTCGGGCAAAAAAAGCTGAGTTCCAATGCTGCCAAGTTTTGACCTGCAACGACCAAGAGTTGCACTACTGCAGGGCTGCAAAAACTTTTGCACCAGCGGATCGCTATCAGTCGCGTGCGGAAATGGAAAAACCCATAAAACGGGTTTTAAAAATGGGAGGGCTAGAGCTTATTAGAGCAAAAATCTCCCGTATTATTGCAGTATTTGTATTCCTCATGCAAACCTATCATTGAAATCGCGGCAATGGAGAATTTGCAGGTGTCTGAAATTTGATGAAATTCGTGTTTGAGTGGAAACTACTGAGTGAGCTGAACACGATGATACCATTGGTTCACGAATTGAACAATTATTGGAGAAGATATGAAAAAATGATCGAATCTGCTAAAATACGTGTGGTTAAATGGGAAATTACGTCACTAGGCGGTGCATATCCTTTGCTATTTTCCTCCATTTAAATTTATTTTTAAACTATTTGCCATATTAGAAAAAAAGTACAAAAAATACTGTGAAATCAGCTCTTTAAACACTTCCAGATAAAGCAAAAAAAATTTGCATGCAAATTCTCCATTATTACATAAAGTGTAAAACAAAATTGAAGCTCTCAGTTTAAAAACGACCCATCTCGGGAGGATAAAATTTTTCAGGAGACGATAAACGTTTCGCAATAGCCAGAAATGGAATGTTTCTACGCGAAAAAATGGACTTCGTAAAAAACTAGAGTAAGTAAACTGAGAGGTTCAATTGTCAGCACCTTGAAAAGTTTGAGCGGATGAAGAGGTTTTCAAAATGAGAAGGCCAATTTGAAAAATGGGAGGACGGAGAACTCTCTGCATCTGTATGCACCACAGAATTGAAAGTGATATAATTCGTCATCATGAGAGATATCCTGGACTTGGATATATCCTGGATATCTTGGTTTTCTCCCCAAATTGAAAGGTATAGGATGATGAAACAGGTCCAGTACGGTCTATAGCAAAGAAAGTTAAATTGAACTGCCGGCAACAACCGATGTTTGGTCGAAGGCCTGACATTTCACCCAACTTTGTTTGATCCAAATTTTTCAATGTCCATTTATAAACTTAGTCTAATAGTTTTTTGTTTGCAATGCGCTATGAACCAATTGTTTACTTATTCCAGTTATATAAGCAATGATATAGGTGCTGAGATTTTGCCAAATAATGGAATGTTACCCTTGGATGCCCAAGCCGGGTCAAAGTGACCCAAGGATCGCTGAAAACACGTACTCCGCAGGTTCTGGGGCTGGTACATCCGAACTGAGATGTAGGTCTACAAATACATCTTTTAAAAAAAAATAAGACATCAAATTGAAAAAAAGTACAAAACCAAAAATCAACACAACCGAAGATAGGAGAGACGTTTTTGGGTCTGGTTTTTATAAGTTCTGTCCCGAATCAGAGCGACAATCCATCGGCAGCATATAGCGGAGCATCGCGAGCTCACGCCTCGTGCCATAGCGCCTTCAATTTTGCAAACGCAACACGGACATCCATCAAGCACGAATAGTTGTATCCCTGCGCCGTCATCAACGCGCGACCTTTCCCTTGCTCTATTTCCATGTTGTGTTGGTTCCCTCTGTCTTATTTGTAGTGGTTTTTTAGGGGCTACGTTAGCAAAACAGCCGAAGATAGGAGAGATGTAATCGGACCTTTTTTTTGCCTTTTCTCCCGAATTGAGTGATATCTCATTGACGGCATAGAGCGAAGCATTGCGATTTCTTGCATCGCGCCTTCAATTTTACAGATACAACACGGACATCCATCAAGCACGAATAGTTGTATCTCTGCGCCGTTATCAAAGCGAGTCCTTTCTCTAACTCTATTTCCATGTTGTGTCGGTTCCGTTTGTCTTATTTATAGAGGGGCTTATAGGGTGAAGTGAGCAACACAGCCTAAGTACGCCTTGGATTAAATTAGTTGGCCAGATGAAGTATTGGGTGAAAAAAATTAGATCAAGTGTCTTGCCACCGGTTGGCCTGCTGTTTTGCTGGAAAATTCGATCAGGAAAATATCGATTACATAAAGTAAAATTTTCCAACTTCTGTTGGGTCCAAAATGTGGATCACGCTATGTAAGTTTAAATGATCATATTTAGGTAGAATGAGCCTATTCAAATGGAAAATTTTAGGAATTTTAGGGAATTGAATTTTAGGTATGAAGTTTGGTTGCCGATTCGGGTCAACTTTGGTAGTCACAGAGACGGATCCAGCAGTTTGGCAACACCGGATTTCCTCCATTTAAACCTATGCTAAATAATCGATTCATGTCGGGTCACCTGAACCGCAATAATCGATAAATTTCCATGGGTTTAAATGGAGAAAATACAATGTTGCCAATTTGCTGAATCCGCCAATGGGTAGTCAAAGGTAGCCAAAAAAGGATAGCTAAGGGCTTTCCCAAAGTTCTAATGTGGAGATATTCCTCTTGTATAATGTCATTTCAATTAAAAATTACGTTCCAAAAATGCAGTCTCTCTGGACGGAAGGCTAGAAACTCCTTTCACTTGATGGATTTTGAGTACTAAACAGCCCAACATAGAATTGCAGGACTTGACACTAATCCGGACATGGCTGGTGCCTACCAAAAATCTGGGTGATGACATTACACTTACCTCTATTTATATATGAGCACTAGACTGTGTTTGGAAGTTAACATTGAAAGGGTCGGAAAATTTGCAGGTGTATGCTGCCCTACGAAGGGAAAACGCCGTAAGTACATTCAAGAGTTGCCAAATTTCTTTCACTGAAATGTCTATTTTTGAGAGAATTTATGAATATTTTTCCCCGAAAATTTTCAGGAACCTTGGGTGAAATTGCGAGCAAAATTATCTGAAAAAATTGGAAGAAAAATATTCATAAGTTTACCGGGTAAGTCGTGTTTTATCAAAGGAAAGGCAACGCCTAATGGTCCTTACGGCGTTTTTCCTTAGCACAGCAGTGTGAAATTTTTTGAAATTCATCTTTAAGGTGGAGCTGAGCACGAACACAGCCTTGAAGCCTACATTGAATAATTATCGCGGAAAAGATGATAGAAAACCCTAATCTGCTGAAAAAAAATACGTGTTTAAATGAGAAATGCCGCCAGATGACGTCACACGGTGGCACATGTTCCCACTTTTAAATCTATTTTCCTACAATTTCCCATCTCAGAAAAAAATTATGAAAATTACTGCGGACTCAGCTCATTGAGAACTGTCAGATGAAGCAATAAAAAATGTTCGTGCAAATTCTCTACTGAATGCTTGCATAAGATACTATTACTTATCAATTTTATGAGGAAATCTTTTTCATTTTCTTTATTCTTCAGTACCAAGCGTTCTTTCAAAATTGAAATGCTATCCAGTTGATCTGTCCCTTCCTGGGAGAAGAGAGAATCGCCGAAATGTGTGATATACGACGACTAAAATAGATAAGTATTTGGCTAATTTTACCATCCTTATGTAGAACGAAGGGGTTGGAAGGGGAGAGTCGTTGCTGGGCACATTGATAGAAAAAGAGGCGGAAGAGAGGGGGGTTTGATTCGCGAAGCTGGAAACTAGGACGGTGTACCTTGATATCGGATACCTAATTAATAGCATCACCTATGTAGCAAACCCGGCGATCTCTAATCGTATTAGACTGTGATTTGGACATGCAAGTAGCCTGATAAAATTGTTCGTAACGGGGCTCTCGCCTGCTATTAGCAGCGGACCGCCGCCCGAGCTGTACCTTTTATTTTTATTTTCCATCTTTTAGTTTCCGTTTTCTTCCCCGACCACGGACGACTATCCGTTTTAGTTTTTGAATTTCGAAAACGCAGTTCGGATAGCGCCGTTTTTAACCCCTACCAGTTCCCCCAGTTTGCGTCCCAAAATCCAAGTTCGGATAGGTTCGATGTCGCCCAGAAAACCCCTCCGTGAATTTTCGTGACTTGTTTGATATTTAAACAGTTTCAAGAGAAGACGAGGTCGCGACTGGCTCAATCATGAATTCTTCCTATGTTTCTGGTGAACCGTACGCACTCCCATATAAGTAAGTTGGTGCCTTCATTTCTGAGTGATACCATTTGTGTGCGCGAGGAGTTCAAACGCAGTGCCAATATCGCTGCAGAGACTCGCTCGAACACTGATGCTCGGTTCTCTTGATTTCGAATCTCGAAAAACCGATATTGAACTGAAATTTTACCCTTCGATAAATATTAAAAATAAATGGCAATGGCGTTATAATTTTCGTTTGAACCCCCACCCCCGGAAAACAAGAAATATCTGCAATAAAAAATTATTAGTCTTTCATTCTCTCTTTCATTTCCGTGTTAGTTACTATGACTGTAAAAGATATGTCAAAAAATTGACCCAACTTAACAAATTAACTGCTTTAATTGCCAATTTACAAACTCTATGATGGACTCTTAGGCAGATTTCTTCGTAAAAAGTTCATAAAAAATTAAAATAAATCAAAAGTTAGAACTACCTTTGACCTTATTTTAAGTTGAATCTCTTTTGTGTATTTCTTTTGTGGTTGGAAAATTCTAACCCCTTTAAGTGTATTATCAAAAGGAAAGAAAGAAAAATTCAAACAATCTACACTATTCTGTGTGTCAATTGAGTCAACAGAACTAAGAGCCCGGTCCCGCTATGCTGAATTCTAACTACGTGCTTTGTTCATCGCATAAATAAAAAGAAATCCATTGAACGGTGACCTAATTTTGGGGCAAAATGATTCTTCGTCAATCTAGGTTTTTATAACTCTCAGTAAAAAAAAAAATAAAAATAAAACTCACTCAGTGATTTAATAAAATGAGGTGGATAAATGTAAGGTAAAATTTATTGAAAATAACCAGCAATTGACGTTTATGATTCATAGTCGGATAAATCTTAAAATAAAAAAGAAATTCAATCATTTTCCCTTGGTTGCTGTCAGCTCATCCGCAGAATATAAAAAATAAAAAATCAGGCACACATATAAATCCTAATTAAAAAAGTTGTTTTTACTTCAGTTTTAATATAATTTAAACTTTAAAATCACTGTTGTTACTCGTAAGTGATTTTTCTGCAAGCTGCATTGAAAATTTAAAATTCAATAGTTTCGATCCAGGTGTTTTATTTATAGAAATGCGTGAGATTTCGCCAATTTTTCGTGAAAACTCTTATTTCTGCCAATGAAATTTTGCCCTTTTTGTCTTTTGCACCGAGGAAGTATTTAAGCAGTAAAGAAAAATTAAGGGATAACGTTGAGCAGACCTTATGCTTTCCTCTACAGGTATTTTCTTCTTATTTTGAGCGGAAAGATAGACGTTCATGATTGCAAAATCACGGTAATGCGATCGGGGAAAAAATTCAGTTTTTTCGTTCTCATATTTTTACATATAAGAAAAACTCACAAACTACATTCTAATTTGTGGATATTTTGTATTCACTTGATATATTTAGTCTCATTAGCCAGGAACTTGGCTGCACTGACCAAACTCACGAGACTGTCATAGTAAGAAGCATATTAGCTCCTACAAGAGTGCAGGAATACTTCACGCATTGCGCCCAAACACAGTGCGGTCGCTGGTCGGCTCGAAAAGGAAATGGGTATATTTCTGGGAGCAAAGGTGGTTAATATCTCTTAAATTAAGAAAATTATTTCATTTCAATCAAGAAATACTTCGTATGATTTTTACAGAATTTACTTTTGGCCATTCATATTTTGATTGTCCTACAAAAAATGTCGATCATTCTCCCAAAAAACGCGGTGTCATGAATAAAAATCCGTAGTAAAAAGTCTTACAAGGAGATTTTTGAACGCAATTATTTTTCATCGTACCTACTTGAAGCAATTTGATTTAATATTTTGAACTAGGTATGAATCCCTCAATAATATCGGGTGTATACGGCTATTTTTTACTGGCTATGGGAATAGGGAACTTAAAGAGAAAAAGACTAAATTTGAGCAAATATATACTTCTGCTAAGAGAGGTTAATTCCTCGCCATTTTCTGGAGAGAGCCCTCAAAAATTCTAGAGATACTTTTTGACAAAGCGTTTCAGAATTTGAATTTAAAAAATCGCGATTTCCAGGGAAATGGCAAGAAAAACAAGCGGGACACGCCATTTGACCTTGTCCATTTTAAAGTCTTATAACTTTATTAAGTGTTATAGGTAATGCTGACGCAATATTCTTGAGAGAATCATGCGTTCAATTTCATGAAGAACGACAAATCCATCATTTCGACCAGAATTGTGTTTCTTTTTTTGCTCTCCTGATAAATTGGACCTTCTGGGGGTTTGGCCGCGTAGCGGCCAACGGGCGTACCCCCTAGTTTTACTATTCTCTGGCGCTTCTGTGTATTTAATGTTAACTTCATTTCTATTTTAAATTGATATATCTAACTTAAAATATTATATCTTATCTTATTTCCGCAGATTTGATGCCCGAGACGGTGGTGTGAGTTCAGGTGGAGGAGATGGTCTTATGCTTGGCTGGAACGTCCCGCCGGAACACATGGACATGGTCCACCCTCATTGGCGAGCCTTCCCCAACATACCCGAAATGTGGCATCTCATGCTCGGCGCAATATATTTTATCCTCATGATAGTCTCTACTTTAGGAAATGGAATAGTTATTTACTTATTTTTCACGTGAGTCGTATCCTATTTTTCATTCTCGAACTATAATCGCGGGAGGATGCGACAAAAGTCGGCTTAATTGTATTTCATGTTGCTTGATGCTCTCTCGTGTATTATTATTTTAACTTTAAACTGAGGTACACACTTACATAAAGCTTTGAAACTTTCACTGAATTTTCCTCAAACTATCAGGAGTATACCTACAAAATTCAAGTCAGAATCTTTGCTCAGTTTGCTGGTAATAAACGAAATATGAGAACAAATTAGACAACGTCTGCTGTAGTTAGGACGATACTGATCAATTCGTCTCATCGATATTCGATATAGGCACTTTTATGTTTTTACTCCCCATTAATAATTATTTTTCAAAAGAACTGCAGTTTTTTGTCCACCAAAGAAAAGAACAAGTAAAAGAAAATGAGGGAAACAAGAATCTTCGCGCAATGCTGAAAAATGCTGGTTAATGAAAATATCATTAAAATATGACTGCACCTTGTTCACCGAAAACTCAGAATTCAAGAAGGGAGCCAAAAGAAGCCGTTCACAATCAGTCAGTGTATTTCCATAAAATTTAGTTACGTTTAATCTTGTAAAATTCGGTTCCATTTGGACGAATTTCTATCAAACGGAACGATGTGCATTATGACGTAAGCCCTGTTATGCATATATTCTTACGGGTCTCAGGGCTCATGTCTGTATGCACATAGTTCCGTTTGATAGGAATACGTCCATTTATTAAAAGATGTTATTATTTTTAGAGGTCCTTCAAAAAAATATTGTGATATTAGAACACATTCTTGCGTGCATTGTTGATATTCTCACAAAGTTCGTTTATGACCGAGGATCTCTCCTTTTTATTTTCACAGAACAAAATCCCTACGAACTCCGTCAAATTTATTTATATCAAATCAAGCCGTTTTAGATTTATTCATGATGTTGAATATGCCTCACTTAGTGATAAATGCATTTTACAAACGGATGACCGGCTGGGAGGACGGCTGTGATTTATTCGGCCTCCTTGGGTCCATCTCTGGTATCGGATCCGCCATGAACAACGCCATGATAGCCTACGATAGGTACAGGTAAGTACTGTCAACCACGACCAAAAATATTCAATTTTCTAGACACACCAATCCAAAAAATTTTCCATGACAAACATCTGAGATTGCACTGGAAAAAAAAAAAAACACATTGGATCTAGAGTCCGGACTCTTAAAAACATCGACAAGAAAAAATACTCTTGATTCAATCGGATTTTTGCTTAAATCAAGAACCAAGCCTCTTAATTTGAGGGGATTTCCTTTTGATTAAACAAAAATCTGATTGAATCAAGAGTATTTTTTCTTGTCAATGTTTTCAAGAGTCTGCCCTCTAGACTCTAGATCCAATGTGGGTTTTTTTTCCAGTGT
The DNA here is from genome assembly GCF_001854935.1 of Bemisia tabaci. Taxonomy (NCBI): domain Eukaryota; kingdom Metazoa; phylum Arthropoda; class Insecta; order Hemiptera; family Aleyrodidae; genus Bemisia; species Bemisia tabaci. The sequence goes on along the minus strand of NW_017562253.1, from coordinate 202,981 downwards.
GCGTTATTAGCAAAATCGTTCACATATTTTCCTCAAGATTTCCCAAAAAATTCAGAAAAATTTCGATACAAAAAGTCGCTACTAAATTAAACAAAAACAAAAAATTCAAATCGTCAAGTGAAAATTGTATACGTTGAAAGGTAATTCAATAGTAGTTCTGTCACCGAAACTTTTAGATAGGCAAAGAATACGAAAAATCATAGAAAATTCCTGAAATAAAAATGAATGCCAATGATCTCATCTGTGTGTTATCAGAACGATCGCATTTCCTCTCGACGGTCGTCTGGGAATGGGAAAAACCGTGATAATTGTAGCGTTCGTATGGCTCTACTCCATGCCTTTCTCCATTCTACCTCTTCTTCGAATCGGCAGCAAATACGCGCCAGGTAAGCCCATTAACATGTTTAAACCCTTTGTATGTTTATTTACCACCCTGCAACCACGAAAGAGTCACTCATGTCTTGCAAAATTGGACGTATTTCTGTCAAACGGAACTAAGCACCAATTTGAGTTCCTTTTGAGGAATTTAGAATCCCGGATAGCGCGTTCTGTCAAACGGAACTAAGCGCCATGGAAAAGCATTGAGAGTATAGGAACGAATGAGCCCGACGCCCGGTTCCGCTGCCAATCCAAGCCCCCCCTCAACCTTCCTACCCGATGGCGCTTAGTTCCGTTTGACCGAGATGCGTCCAATTTATCGATGTATTTAGTTTAATGAGTGATAGGAAGGACTATCAGTGGCATTTTAGACGCTTTATAATTTTCACCTTTCAATATTTTCATATCCATGTGAATCACAAAACTTGCTGATTGTGGACGTATTTCTATCAAACGGAACTATGTGCATTCGGACATGAGCCCTGAGACCCATAAGAATATGGGCATAACAGGGCTTACGTCATAATGCACACAGTTCCGTTTGATAGAAATCCGTCCGATTATGTGTTGGTTGCGCCAGTCACAAAATCATGTTTTGATTATTTTAGAGTTTTGAATCGTGCTTAGATCAGCAAAAAATAACAAGATCTGTCCGAACACCATGTTTTCTCGCCCAATATTAACGGAGATGTCTCCATTGAAAAGAAACAAAGCTTAATCCATCGCAGTAGTGCGTACCTGACGTACCACGCTTTCTCTCAGCTTTGATCCATCCCAGGATTCCCAGGTCAATCCCAAGTCATTTTTATTCCTCTGCAAACTAAAAGGATTATTCTTTTTTTTCCTGTTCCAGAGGGATTCTTAACGACGTGCTCCTTCGACTACCTCACCGAAACAGAAGAAGTTCGATACTTTATGCTTGCAATTTTCATCTGGTCGTATGTCATGCCGATGATGTGCATCATAGTATTCTACTCACAACTGCTAGGCCATGTTCGGCAGCACGAAAAAATGCTTCGCGATCAGGTTAATCTTTTCATCCTTTTCAAACGGCATTTTAAAGTTCTCTGATTAGAAAAGATTCCGTTGTTCTGTACATAAAATTTCCTTTTATATTTCTTTTTCTCAAGAAAAAAAATGAAAACAACAGGTGACACCAAATTGTGATCAATTATAGGAAAAACATATATTTATTATTTGATAAAGTAGTTTTAGAGGCTCTCTTTTAGAGAAAACAATAATGTGGCATACCCGAGTAAACATTACGATAAAACTGTCAGGTATTGTAAGTTATTCTCTTTCAGAGTATAACCCAACATTAGCAAAAAAAAAAAAAAACTGTCAAACACCTCAAATGCCAGTTCGTGGACTACCGCATCAAGACTTAAAATTTGTAGGACCATGTATGTCTATCTATACATATCGATACATGTGCCTACATAACCGATGTAAAAATTTCCAAGGTACCGATCTCCTTAATCATGCAAAATATCTTAGGTCCAAAATTATTGAGGCAAAAAATCCATAAGTCTGCATATGGAAAAAAACACGAAGGATTTTTAGGCCCCCGATCAATATAATCGATTCGCCCATGTTTGATGTACTCATTTTCGATAGCCTGACTCTTATCCTTCATATAAAGTCGATTGACGCTCGTTCATAATCCATTTGTCAATAATTCCCCCCCGCCCCCCCCCAAAAAAAATAAATATATAATAATACAAAGAAGAAGAAAAAAGTATAAACTTTAAAGATTCGACATTTTTTAAACACCCTTTTTGAGCCGAATGATATTTTTATTTCCAGGCGAAAAAAATGAACGTGAAATCTTTGCAAAGTAATCAAGACGCGCAACAAAAATCAGTGGAGATCCGGATCGCCAAGGTTGCCATGACAATTGTCTTCCTATTCATTTGTTCGTGGACGCCTTACGCTATCGTGGCCTTAGTCGGTGCCTTTGGAGACAGGTAAGTTGACATTGTTTAATGTATAGACGCATTCAGTGATGACGTCACGGAGCGATATTGTTGGGTCGATATCTCGAAAGTCGAAATGTGCCCCTACAAACAAACATAGCCTCCAAAACGAACAATTGATGAAAGAATGCTAAAACTAGCCTAAAACTAAAACATTAATCCGTGGGATTGTAAAATTATGAAAGCTAGTCATTTTCCAAAACGTTTGAGACCACATTCACAAGAATTGATAATAACTATAATAAGCTCGTGACATAATACTTAGTCTTCGAGCGAACGTTGTGTTCGTTTGTTGGGGCACATTTCGACTTTCGATATATTGAAACTGTATCGAGATGTGACGTCACACTAAATGTGTCTATTATCCTCTCTATTCTGATACAATCATTTTTAAGACGCTCGATGGATGGGGTGAGGAAGGAGAGTAAGACGGCCCAAAAGTCCAATTCCAAAGGAAGAATCAAAATCCAGAGTAAGGAAAAAGTCATCAACAATATTGTTTGGCGGGAAATTTTTCCGTGAAACATCGTTTTGTTATTCAATTGAAATTATTTGCTCATTAACCACGGGCGATTTCGAAGATTTCGCTGGCCTCGAAGCGAGCTTTTGGGGCGCGCAGCGCCCCGGGGGTTGGGCCGCGTAGAGGCCAGAGGGCGGACCCCCTAGTTTCTTTCCACTCGTGTACATTTTCGATTCCATCTTTAAACAGAGGCGATATATTTTAGAGACCTCGCAGTTCACCACCTTGTTTTACCTCGCGCTGCTATTTCCCACATAGTGCAAAAGTTACTTCCGGCAATCAACGCTCAAATTCGCCTGATGATAACTGATGACCAAAGAGTTGTGCTCAACTCATCAGGAGCCATCATCAGCATCATCAGCTCAGCATTCCTCATTTGGGCAAATTTTATACTCAATTACCAAGTTACTCATAAGTTATTGGGCAAAAAGTAGAGTCGATCAACTTAACTTTATTTTTGCCTCTACCTTTCAAATTGCTTAAATTATCAGCACGGGATCTCTAAACCATCTGATTGCTCACCACCACTCTTGCAACCACTCTTTACTCACTTAGTATATTCCGTCTGTAAAGCAATTCAATCGGAAGCAAAACAAGGCCAACGCAATTGTCGTAATGTTGATTCCAACGCGTTGATGCAACTAAACGTGCTCAATGGATGCGCGTGTGGCATACCCTCATAATTGAAGGCGCTTTTGCCTCCTGCTCACTCACAACGATCCAACGTGACGGAACGACGACGTGTTGCTGGCGATACAACTATCCTGCTAAGAGCACGAGCACAGTATGTCTGGGGAAATAAGTGTGTTCACCTATGTGTCTCATTTTAATATCTTATTCTGCGCTTTTGAAGGAGCATAAGCGTAGACATATCGACGGTGTAAGTCGGCAATCACATACATAACTCGATTTTTGGCGGTTTTGAGTTAGCTGCAGAAATGAAGTGTAGAAGATGCCCTTTACCTGCTATCAAAATATTTCAGTCGAAAAAAATCTGGAAGTCACCGAAAAACGTAGAACTCAAAACACATATCTCGGCGTTAATTCCAACAACACATAACTCGTGCCGTCGCGCCGCATTTTTACACAACGCGCGCTCTCCCGGGAAGAACCGTGAGCAGTTTAGGAGGGAAAATTAAACGTTAGTACGTCACGGAATCTTCAAACAACAAAAATATTATTATTGTTTTAACATCTAACATCTAATCCGACGGATAACTGAGTAGTCGTCCGCTTATTTTTATCTTCATTTCATTTTAATTCGTAATTCGACGGCGTAAGTCCGCAATCACATAATTATCTCGTTCACGCCGGTGTCTGAAAATCTCCGCTTCTACGACACATTTGACATCATTCCTTGCAGTTTATACAGAATTTTCTTTGCATAGAGAAGAAAACTCACGGCAGTTTTAAAGAATTTCCGTTGAGTAGTTTTCCGTTTAAAAAATGAAGTGTGACGGGAAGTCTGCGACGTCTTAAACCGAGTTATGTGATTGCCGACTTACGCCGTCGAATCGTTTTCCAGTGTCATTCTAAAGATTCGCTATCAATTAAAGTTTGTTAAAAGGAACTTTAGGCTACTTTTAAAGTGAGAGGAGTCTTATTCAGTCTTTATTCGGTCAACATCGGCAAAGAATAGGTTTCAATCAGTAATTCGCCAATCACGTATCTTGGAATTCAGTGTTGGACCTTACTTCCACAAACACATGACTCGGTTTTTCGGTCATTTCTCCTGACAGACGAGAATATTATTCAAAATGATGATAGAGTCTTACAAAGCATCTTATCCTTGCTGTCTCTAAGAATTTTTTCCCCTCTACCTTCAAAGATGAGAAATGTAGAGAGTTTTTTCCCTCTCCTGAAAAATCGTGTTTTCCGAGTTATGTGATTGCCGACTTGCCGCCCTTTTCCCGTAGCGCGCAAGTGTTGCACATTCCGATGCGCCCTGTTCCGACACACAAAATCGAGACGGTTGTCGCATTCGGGTGTGCGCTTGACGAGGTGCGTGCCTCGGCATGGCGCGCCTTCAAATTTGAATGATACCTCGAGCACCTCTCCGGAGTTGGTTTAGTTGCGTGACCTAACCTAACCCAATATGGATTGAACATAGCGCTATTTCTGTCGCATTCAGATGTGCGCTCGTCGAGGTCCTCGTCGGTTGAGGTTCACGGTCCTAAATATTTTAGATTGTATACATTATCATTTATTTTTTCCAACGCTTCTTCTGAGAGTTTATTATTGTTAATTTTAGGTAAATATAATTTTCGCGTTACATTTTTAACAAGAACTGAAGACAAGATAGCTTCTCCATACTGTGCGTCAACCCTCTCTATTTTTAAGAGAGGGTATGACGAATTTTTTTTCAGCTACTTTCCGGATATTTGGCCGGATATTTCTTTATAAATGGGATTAAATTCTTCCATTACTCTGTAACAAAAAACACCGTCGATATACTAAAAAAAATTTAATATTAATGTGTGAAAAACAAAGTTAAACGCGAGAGTTAAAAGTAAAGCATGTCGACGACGAAGCTGTATAAAGCGTTTCTCGATTGCAGTGTTTCAAAATCATTTACAACATATTCGCATTAAGTATACCATGTTCATAGAGTTGTAAAGTTCCATATTGAAAAACATTCTTGAATTTTTAAGCGGACACGACATTTGTCAAGGGTCATGTGTTAAAAATCCTGCCTCCTAATTGTTTCAATAATTTTTTTTCAGAACTGTCCTAACACCGATAGCTTCAATGATTCCTGCGGTTTCAGCCAAAATTGTTTCGTGTATAGACCCTTGGATTTATGCCATTAACCATCCCAAATTCAGGTAAACTAAACGCTCTGTCGTAATGTCGATTCCAACGCTAGGAACGCACTTTTGCGATCTGGGAAAATCTAGGCAACTCGATTCTATGATGAAGTTTTTGGTGTCATTGATTAACCTGCTCTGCTTCTCTTCATATTCAACTCCTTCATGGGAGAGAAAAAAAAATATTATTCAAACTTATCAAAAGAATTAAAATGTCTTAATCATTTTTAAAAGCTTAAAACTAATTCAAATTTGCGTTCCTTTTCTCAATTCTTTTCCTCGTCTGTTACCTTAACAGCAGCAAAAAAACAATTTTAGGAAGAAATTTGCAAATTATCTAAGAGCTTCTGGTAGTGGTACACTTTATTTTTCAGGGAAACCTTGTCAGTAATTTTATATAGTAAAATTAAAGTGAAAAAGAGTTTTAACAAAGTCTTGATACATATTCCTTAATTTTTGACACCTACTCGTAAAATTTCAGGGGAAAAAATATTGCAAAAACTCTTAAAAAATTAGTAGCTTTTACATTAAGACACTTTTCTCATAAATTTTATCGAACATTAATGATATTTAAAAAATATTTGGCATCCCCATTCTTTATTCATAACTGTAAAAAATGTTTCGGGAGTCTTTGAAAAGTGGTTTTAAGTGGTCGTTATTACTAAAATAAAATAAAAAAAAAAAAAATTATATACTTGAGCCATTATCGGCGACTTCTTTACTGTTTCAGAGCTGAGATGCAGAAACAATTCCCATGTCTGGCTCCTAAAGACGATTCGCCATCAGAGACCGTATCTGTCGCGACAGAAAACACCAATGCCAAGGAAGAAAACGCTTGAAGAGACTCCAAATCAACAAGATGAATTTATAAAACTTCGCACGAAACTGAGGGGACAGGAGATACAGCGACTTGACATTTTCACATCCTGCGTCGCTGACTGGTGTAAATACTTTGGAAATAAACAGTGACTCACACTTCCTTCTGAGTATCTATTCATTGTGCCATCTCGCAGTGCAAGAAATAATTTTTCAATGAAGGGTGCAAAACATTTGCGGTTTGCGACACGCAGAACCATACAGGATGGAAGCTCTTAAGGACTCAGCTATATATGAAAAACGGAAATAGCGTCTCGAGCTCTTCTACATAGACGAGGGATTCAATAATCAGTTTGGCTGATTTACGCGATCAGCGGGTAGAGTATTGAATTATTATCGAATGACCTTGATCGGTAAAACCCTATCTTAACGACGTTACTAATCGATTAAAGTCGTTCGTTAACGATTCAAAAATCCAGGCACATGTCTCTACTATTTCTAGCTCAATTCAGGAGCAACGTAAGAGCCATTACTTTCCAGATATGCAGATAGGTAACTTTATGAGAGAGCTGAAAATAGTAGTTTCCAAATGTAATTTCACGGATCAATAGACAGATTAAGAATCAGAGCACTACAAAGAATGTCCCCTCATTAAGAGTTCATATAAAATACATCGGACATTTGGAAATTTCAAATACTAACATTGATTACATCAGAACTAGTAAATTCAAAATTATCAATGTTGAAAAAGGAACACTAAAATCAACGTGGGGTCAAAGTAGCCATTGAAGACAAACTTTTCGTTGGTTATGATATATAAATGAGTTTCACTGCGTTTATCCTTCCTGTACTGTTATGCACAACTCTTGCAAATTGCCAAGAACAAATTCAGCGCACTGCGAACATTGAATGAACAAATCAGTATGTTAAATTGCCCAATTTGACTGGAGAAGATCTTGGTTTTTAGCTAACGGGAGGTTTGAACTTCAAAGCGCACTGAAAACTCAAATGTCTCACTACAAAGTTGGAACTGGAAATTTCCGATTCGCTAATTATGCGCTCTTTGTCAAATTTTGATAAAGAAGCATATTATAGGTATTGTATAGCTTGATTTCTTGGCCTGTTTGGTAGTCCACTACCCACCTCAGTGGTTGAGCAAACGAAATAGTTTGTCTACGAGGAAAAATATTCACACACGTAGAAAATTTAATGTTTAAGAGCCATGACTTAATTCACTTTACCACCTTATCTCGCGACTTTTTCGCTCACTTGAATTTGAAACATCTGAAAAGTAATTCCCGCGATTAGGATTGACTAATAATCGAACCTATTATGCTCTTCTCAACGCCATGTTATAGAAATAGTGAAAATCGAACCTCAAATTCCTGAAGAAGAGATGCCAGATTGTGCTCTAAAGCAATAACTTTTACTGAACCATCATTCGTGAATTCGAGAATGAGTCTTCGCAGTAGCAGTGGCCGCCAAGAAAAATTGGGATTAATCCTCAAAGGATCGTAAAAAAGTAAATTTGAAAGGAAGAAGAATAATATGTAAACAATTTTTAAAAAAATAACCTCCCAATTTACGAATTTTAATACCTTTTTCTCAAAAATTTTTATAGGCACGTTATTTTCTCCAAATGTTTAACAAGTGTTGTATCTATTTTAGTTTTATTTTGAAATTCATATGAAAATTGATTGAATTTAATTAGTTTTTTGTCTTTACTTGATTTTAATGACGATTTTTTGCTGAGCGTCTTATATGAAAAGGTTATTAAAAGTTATTAAAAAATTATATAAAACTCAGAATTTTTTTACCTGATTATGTGTGAGAAGAGGGTATCTTAATTCGTAAGTACCCAAATTTTTTTTATTTTATTTAATTCATCACTAAGCCATTGCTAGTAGGACTGGATCAAATCTGCAGTTATATGGCATTATGAAGCAGAAAACTTTTGAAAAACAACGGTTTGTACAGTCATCAAGTCGAGTCAAGCAACTCATGTTTTCCTACAGTTCATAGTTGACGCCGGTTTGGCTGAGGAACCGTAAAGTAATACATTTTGGAAAAAGCCACGTAAGGGACTTTTCTGGTCCATTTTATCAATAAAACATTCGGAGGTTGATAGCCTTTTGTTTGAAGTGAAGCTCATAATTTCAGAGTCGTGGTTTTTTTTTCAAAACCAATAAGCTGAAAAATCTCTCGATGAGCTATTCGACTCGTATTTTTACTGTTTTACTTCAACCTCTCGTCCTGCCACGCTAATCTGAGGAAAAACTATGATTGGGAATTCAGTAAGTAATTGCATTTCAGATTTTTGGGGGTGGTATCTGGATTCTCTGCCGCTGATATTCACGTATTCTAATGAAATGTTTAAACATACATTGTGAGTGACCATCTTATACTGGAGAGAAGAAACAAGAGAAAAAAAATTATTGAATGTGTTGCATCAAACCCTAATCTCCTCTACTGCTAACAAATAAATAAGGATTTATTTTCTTAATGTAAAAGGACTGCAGTATTAAACATGTGTTTATAATTTATCATTTCCATCATCAGGCAAGTGTCTGCCGACTGATACAATAAAATGTCGAAAAGTAAACGCTTGTTTATTTATGCTTACTTGTTCCTCTTCTTCAATGTCTATTCTAAATCACGCGTCAGCATGACACCACGTGTCATTCACCAACATGGTACTAGGTCATAGAGAGAAAAAAGGAGGTGTTTGCATCTTGAGGATTGTTTGCCCCTGATGTAGGTCGGTACAGGAACAAATCGACTCCTGATATAATTCCAAACACTTTAAACAGAATGGATTTTGTCCATAAACTACACCGTTTTAAAGAAAGTCGATGCATGCGAGTGATTCAATCTCCAGTGCTACTTTATATTTTAGAGATGAATCTACAGGGTGAATCCTCTAAAATTTTACGTTTTCAGCATTGAAAAAGCATAAAGAAATTTTAGGAAAAGTTCAAACAAATTACATACATTTGCTGTAATCATAATGGATGAAAAGTTAGCGGAAATTTTGAAGATACCGCAACCAAGAAATGCCCTTTCTGCGCCCATCGCTTCAATTAGCCCCGTATAAATTGTTTGAGCATTTAAAATTGTTGACTTCTTTTGGAGGGAAGGGGGGGGCAAAAAAAGCCTTTGTAGGCACCAGTGGGCTGATTGCTGAAATTGGTAGACAAAGCGATGGACAAAGAAGACTTAGGGAGTAAAGAACGATCCTATCGGTTGAAAGGGGTGGCTCTTATACTGCCGTGCTAAGGAAAAACGCCGTATGAGCATTCGAGAGTTGTCCAATTTCCTTCGATAAAATGCTTGTTTTTAAGGAAAGTTATAAATGTTTTTCCTTGATTTTGTTAGGTATTTTAGGTAAAATTGCGAAAAAAATCATCTGGAAAATTGGAAGAGAAATATTTGCAAATTTTTCCGAAAATTTGTGATTTACCAAAGAAAATTTGGCAACGCCTGAAATTTCATAAAGCGGGTGTCCTTTGTATAGAATAAGGGAGAAAATTATGGACTAACTAAAGGGTCTCTTGTGGGTTGCTGTTAGTTAGTCTATTACCTACCTCCTTTGTCCATTGCAACCACCCGCTTCCACCAATATTGTCCTCTTTTTCTATAGCTTTGTATATCAATTTCAACGATCAGCCCGCTGTCTTTTGTCAAAGACGCAATCAGGCTCGGACTGGCCATAAGGCCAATCTGCCATTGGCAGATACGCCCCCTTGGCGCGCCGACAACGCGCCCCTCTGACAGATAGCAAAATAAGAAGAGAAAAAAAATTAAAACCGAGAATATGTGCGGAAAATCTCTTAAATAAACCGAAGAAAAGAGAGCTAGGAGTAAAAAAGGTGCTTTTACGCATGATAGTGGTGAACAGAGGTCCAAGAACAACTTTTTGAAGCGTAAACATTTTTTTGTGAAATGTTCACCTTTCTGTTGACATACAGGCGCTTTATCATCCCTATGTATAACTCCCCTAGAAGTGATGGTCGGTTCGATTTTAAGACATACCTTTAAACATATTTCTATGACTATTGATTTGGACAAACAATTGCATATCTCGGGCAAACTTAACCTTCATTTATCTCGAAATTCAAAAATAAGAGACGTCTAAAGTGTAAATGCGGTTTAACTATTCGCGCAAGATGGATGTCCACGTTGCATATGAAAAATGCAAGACGCGATGGCGTCAGTTGTGAGCTCGCAAAGCTCTGCTATATGCTACTAGTTTAGATTAGAGCACCATTACGAATTAGACAAACGCATACTAACACAATATGGAAATAAAGTGAGGGAAAGGATGAGCGCTAACGACGGCGCAAAGATACAACTATTCGTACTTGATGGACGTCCGTGCTGTATCTGAAAAATCGAAGGCGCGTTGACGCGAAGCGTGAGCTCTCAATGCTCTGCTATATGCTGTTAATGAGGTATCGCTCAGATTCGGGAGAAAAGTTAAAAAAGAGACCCGAACACATCCCTCCTACCTTCGGCTATGTTACTCACGTAGTGCTTGAAGCACCATTACGAATTAGACAAGCGCATACAAACACAATATGGAAAAAGAGGGAGGGAAAGGATGCGCATTTACGACGGCGCAGAGGTACAACTATTCGTACTCGATGGACGTCCGTGCTGCATCTGAAAAATTGAAGGCGCGTTGAGGGGAAGTGTGAGCTCTCAATGCTCTGCTATATGCTGTTAAAGAGGTGTCGCTTAGATTCGGGAGAAAAGTTAAAAAAGAGGCCCGAACACATCCCTCCTACCTTCGTAAACGCAAAATTATGCTGCTTTGCCAAAATTTTTTCAACCCCTCTCTTCGTAGGGGATGCCCCACCAGGAAATATCACATTACGCCCCTTAAACCGGCCAAGGGTTTGCGCCCTCAGATGCGAGCCAGCCCGACCCTGGACGCAATTTAGGTATTCTTGACTGGATCGTTTAAGATGGAGTAAGAGACTTGGAGCTGCCAGGTTTTGAGGTCGGTTTGGCATGGGTGTAGGGCTGTTTGCTTTGTGGATCGGCGATTGGAGCAATGATTTCCCAGGAGGACGAATGACCAAATGAGCGCTTGCACGCGCCCCTGTAGCCCCTGATTATCCCACGGGAGCCTCCGCCCGGGCCGTCCAGGCCAGGAATCTTGTCGCAAAGCCCGCAAAGTGACAAGCAAAAGCACACGTTCTCAACAGAGCCATCCTCTGTTTTGGCGGCTCCCGGTGAATTCATCCCACTCTCACTTGAACAAATATTTTCGTCGGTCTACTGTCGCATTCCAGGAATAGAATGAAGAGGCGCATCCGAGCTTTGGACCACTAAACAAGGTACGAATTCAAGCATTCTGATACATGATTCTCGACCAAAATTTTACGTAGGACACGATTTGCGCAACGAAAATTACTGAAATTAACTCCTAACCAATATACATGGGTTGTCTCAAAAGTACTGCACGTGTTTTTTTTTTTTTTTTTTTTTTTTTTTTTTTTTTTTTTTTTTTTTTTTGTGAGGGGGGACGAACGGTAGCAGATATCAAAATGCGGTTTGTGTAGTCTTTAAGATCGAGCAATTACCAATAAAACAAAACAAATTTGAGCTCTCTAAGTCTAAAAATGCGACCAAGTTACAATGTTTTGAAAATGACTTGTAGAGGTGACCCCTCCAGGATTTTTAGCTTCTCTGGAAAAAAAAACAAAGATTTGATTAATCAAAAATTCTGCAGAGAAATCGTCACGATCGAATGATGTTGGCAACATAGTATCAGCTGATGTGAAATGTAAGCGTTGGCATAGTAACTGATGACAGGAATGAAGATAAACCCATGATAAACCTAATCAACCTAGGCCAATCAAGTTAAACACACCACAACAACAACAACAACAACAACAACAACAACAACAACAACAACAACAACAACAACGACGACAACAACAACAACAACAACAACAACAACAACAACAACAACAACAACAACAACAACCTGTCCGCACATGTCGACAGATTCAGTTCGACTTGTCAATCGTGTACTTGAGGTTCGCCGGAGACTTCCGATAAAAAGTGTTCTCACTTTCAGGCAGGCCCGCCACAAGGGGGGGGGGATACTGGGTCCTTGGTACCGGGGCCCGTGACGCAGGTGACAAACCACTACGAATTCATGTGTAACCCTTGTCTCGTAGGGAAAAGTGAAAAAATTACCCTAAAAATTCCGCAAAAGGTGAATAAAGTTTCAAAAACACGCTAGGGCACCATAAAATTTTTCTTAATTTTTTAGAGATTTTCAAGATTTTGAGTATATATAGAATGATATTTTTAGTAACTGTGTTTCATTTTCCTCCGTTGTCGGATGCTAAGAGGCTCCTTTCTGGGCATCCTCGACTTCAATGGCTTAACTCCCTTGCCATAGACGTACGAAAGGGGAGTCCAGGGGGCCCCGGCTCCTCATAGAATTGAAAAGTATCATCTGCCCCCTCAAAAAAAAATTTATAGATGTTTTGAATGCAACAATTCGAAAGTTTTTGGTGCTGAAAGTAAACAAAAAAGCGTAATTATTCTGCAGAAATTGATGGAAAATCTCCATCATAAGAGCTTCATAATGCGTCCAAATAGATTTAAAATTTCAAAAATTTCCCGGGGGAGGCCCCCTGGACCCCCCCCTGTGCTAGGGGCCCGGGCCAGAAAATTGGTACCAGGGCCCGAGATGGGATGTGGCGGGCCTGCTTTCAGGCTAAGTCTCCTTCTCTGGGTCTCCTTTCCTTTCCAGGCTTTAAGTGTAACATCCCTTGATAGTCTTCCATACTGGTGCCTTTCGGCGTAATTTCGTCAGATGGAATTCTTTATCATTGAAGTCATGATTGCTTTGACTATTTTGGTAATCCCCACCCAGGGGCGGACTGGCCATGGGGGCGGGGAGGCGATCGCCCCCTAACAATTTGCCGCGGAGGTCCGAAAGGGCCCCCGCTGCGAATTTTTTTCGAGTCATCGTTTTTTTCCCGTAATGTTGTAATTTTCTTATCCTTTTCAATTACGAAAAGGCCCCGAATTCCTTCCTGTAGTTTCGACCGTTAATCCCGTAGTTTAAGGGCGCGAAAGCCAGGGCTGTATTTCGCAAAGGATAGTTTTTGCTGAATAATTAAAAATTAAAGAGCAGGAGTAATTTAACTATATAATAAAAGGAACTCAAATCTACAATAAAAAGCAAGAAATTTTGCAAAATCTTGTCATGTAAATACATAAGATTCGTAAACGCCTTCTTAATTGAAGCGTGATACCTCACGCGTTCGGGAGAGTTAAAATAGTTGTATCCCTGCGCCTTACCATGCGATGGAAGTTTAATATTGAAGTAGCGTCCCCGCTTGGTTTTTTGGCTTTCCTGTGCCGCTACTACAGTTTCGACCGTTAAGGCCGTCGTTTAAGGGCGCGAAAGCCAGGATTGTATTTTGCAAAAAGAAAATTTTACCAGAATAATTAAAAATTAAGCAGTAGGAGTAATTTAACTAAATTATAAAAGGATCTCAAATCTACAATATAATGCAAACAAATTTGCAAAATCTCGTCATGTAAATACATAAGATTCGTAAACGCCTTCAATTGAAGCGTGATACCTCCCGCGTTCCGGAGAGTTCAAATAGTTGTATCCCTGCGCCTTAGCAAGGCGATGGAAGTTTAATATTGAAGTAGCGTCCCCGCTTGGTTTTTCGGCTATCCTGTGCCGCCAGGGGCGGACTGGCCATGGGGGCGGTGAGGCGATCGCCCCGTAACAATTTGCCGCGGAGGTCCCGAAGGGGCCCCCGCGGCGAATTTTTTCGAGTCATCGTTTTTTTTCCGTGATGTTGTGATTTTCTTATCCTTTTCAATCACTAAAAGGCCCCGAATTCCTTGAAAATTTGTCCCTAAGAGACATGGAAGGTCGCCAAAAGCATTTGTTACGAAGGGACCCCCGAAGAATCCTGAGAATGGGTTATTTTGAAGTTCAAGTACGGTAGAATCCAACTCCAATAATGACTACGTGTTTAAAAAATGTGAAATTTTCAAAATTTGCCGGGGGAGGGCCCCCGGACCTTCTTGGAGGGGCCCCCGAACGACAGTAGGGGCCCTTACATTTAGGTCTCCTCCTAACTTTTCGACTACCAGTCCGCCCCTGTCCCCACCTTTGGAAAATTCGAGTTTCAGCATCATGTATATATGGACGTATTTTTATCAAAGAGAACTATGTGCAGGGTGGGAAAGATGGTCTGCTTGTTAGTGCTCAGGCCATAAGAATAAATGGGAAATATAAAGCGACAGTGACGAAGCCGTCATCGCGGCTCCTCGTAGTGGGCATTAACTGATGAGCCCTATCCACAACGCTCTGGGCACATGCCCATGGCTCATATGTACCCCCGTATGCTACCCTCGTAAAAATTGGCGATAGGAGCTGCGATTCAAAATACCATAGGACTTCTTATAGCCGACTATAGAAGGCTATAGAAAATCATACAGCTGGCTGTAGAAAGCGGAGCAAATCATATAGCCGGGCTATACGAAGCTATAAAAAAAATACAGTCGGGCTGTAGTTTCTATCGCCGGGCTTTCCACTTTTATCGCCATTGGCTATAAAAGGCTATAAAAATTGTGTAGAAATTCGTGTGCTTTGGAAATCACTAAGTTTTTTACGGAACTACCTTAATGTTTACGAAACACACATTATATTTTCCTTTGAACCATTTTTTTTTTTCATCAATTAAAATGAGAATAATCCATACAGATTGTGCAAACATTTCAGAATCATGAGTTGAAAAACGCTGACTCCGCGAGATGAAATATTATTAGAGCCTAACACAAAGCGGAGCGGCGACGCACTGGCGCCTACAAACCTAACAGGGATACTTCACGCATTGCGCAATGCGTGAAGTATCCCTGTTAGGTTTGTAGGCGCCAATGCGCGTTACGCGCTCTCTGCTTTCTGCCCGCCCGCCGCGCCGCAGCGTGCCACGGCGTCTGAAGCAACTACTTCACACCAGAGGTATTGCACATCATAAGAAATTAAAGGCGCTCCAACATATTAAGAATGACAGGCATCCTTCAAAAGTACGGAGCTTTCCTCGCAAAATAAATCAAGATGCTACGGCACAAAAAGAGCAGAGCGGTAGTCCAAAAACTCACCAAGTCCTAGTATCCGTATTTAGTAACGTTTAGCATAAAATTTATCGTCTGGCTGTTGCTTAATCGTCATAGGCTATAAAAGGCTATAAAAAATTGTACAGCCGGCTACAGAAGCTATTGGAAATCTTACAGCCGACTTTAAGTCTATGGTATTTTGGAATACAGATTCTACTGCCAATTTTTACCAGGGTAGACACATGCCAAGGCTCATACACTTTGCACATAGTTCCGTTTTACAGAATGTAAAATCCCGCTTCTCCAATTCAGCAAACGGAATTGTGAGCCAACCAAATACGGCACATATGAGCCATGGGTATGTGCCCAGAGCGTTGTGGATAGGGCTTATGAGTTAATGACCACTACAAGGAGCCGCAACGACGCACAGTGGATTGAGTCAATGGGAGAGATCGGACAAAATTTGGGAACTTCAACCGCTCATAACTCCGTTTATACAAAACTTAGAAGTCTTAAAAGTGGCTTCATTAGTTTCCTAGTGAGATTATCCTTTAGAAGCACCCTTTAAAATAAAAAATATGACGAAGTAAATATCAAAATTCGCAGTTTTAGTAAAGAATTTCATGTCCGACCTCTCTGATTGACTCAATCCACTGTGCGACGGCTTCGTCACTGTCGCTTTATGTTTCCCATTCATTCTTATGGCCCGAGCACTAACGAGCAGACCCAATCTTTCCCACCTCCACGTAGTTCTGTTTGATAGAAATACGTCCATATAGTCTTCAAAAAGGGACAATACTGCCGCGCTAAGGAAAAATGCCGCATGAACCTTTAGGCGTCGCCAAATTTTGACAAAACACGAATTTCCTGGTAAACTAATGAATATTTTTTTTCCGATTTTACACATTATATTTTTGCAATTTCACCTACAGTTCTTGAACATCTCATGGAAAAATATCCGTAACTTTACTTAAAAAAATAAACATTTCATCGAAGGAAATATTGCAACACTCGAACATTCGTACGACATTCTTCCTCAGTACGGTAGAATACTGCACCAATCAAAATCCAGCAAAAAATTCGGCTGAAATCGTGGGAAAAGTCGGGATGCACAGTTTCAAAACGAAAGTACCTAGCTGTAATTTGACGTAGCTTTGCGTTCATTTTGAGGCCTTTAAATTTTTTGAATGAAAAACAGTAAATAATGTAATCGACTGCATTTTGCAATCGGGAGCTGCAGTTTCTGGTTCACTTTAGAAACAACGTATACACCATTAATTTCTCTATACACATAAGTGTTTTTTACTGATAAGCTAGACATTGTAATTCCTATCCGCAAAATGTAGATCAGATGAGACCCTTCATTGCGGCCGCAGTAACCTAGGTGATTCGAACCTGTCTGTATTGCGACCACAACGCAGAATCCTGATTGGACTACATTTTTCAATTTGGAACTATAAATTCTAGCCCGGTTTAAAAACAACGTATGGGCCATTAGTTTTCCTATGCACATAAGTGTTCTTCCAGAAGAGCCAGAATCTATAGTTCCAAATTGCAAAATGCAGTCCAATTCATGCCTGGTATTTTTCATTCAAAAAATTATAAGCCTGAATGAAAGTAAGGTCATGTCCAATCCCAGCTCTGTATTTTTATTTTGAGACTGCGCGTGCACATCCCAACATTTCGAGTTTTTCAACGTAATTTTTTTCCTTTTTAATTTCTGAAAATTTAGGCTCTAAGTCTATCTACTAATAATACTTTGAACCAAGCACAGGACTTGGAATTCAACCCTCATGGGAAATAAAAAATTGAATTATGACTTGAACTTTCAATAACCCATACTAGTGTCTTCAAGTAAGTATGAAATATTATTTCTTATGTCCAAGAATTACAATTTTAAAATATGACAAATTATTTTAACTATTTAACCTTTCTTCATTCCACCTATCGACGGCCAAAAAGCGAGACCACATATCTTCGTTGCGACGTTGTAGACTTCCAGTCATACTTGAATTTTTCCTCGGAAAACTAGCGAACGTAATTTTTTCAAAACTTCCATGATTTTCCTTCTCTATTAGTAGAATATTTTGTCTAAATTTCAAGCTGTAAAGTTGACTTATTGTTCCTCTTCGAAAAAATAAACTATAGGAGCGGAGATTTTGAAACACTGCAACGAAGCTATACGTGGTGTCGTACTCAGCCATCGTTAAATTGCACAAAATATAGTTTAGATATTGAGGAATTTTTCGGTAAAAGGGCGTATCAGACTTGCAATGCTGCTAAGATTGTGCAAATTAGTTCTCTAGTTATAGGTAAGTAACTCATCTGACAGTTATGCCATGAATTTTTCCCCGAGTCGGTGCCGATTTTTCCCTCACTGTATGAAGACAGTAAGTCGACTGTGAATGAATTTCAACTGCCGCAAACGCTGTAAAAAGTTGTAAAATGTCAGCCGCATTGCAAGCCTCATACGCTCTTTTACCCGAAAAGTCCCCAAATATAAATTTTCAAAAATTCTTAAAATCAGTCATAGTTTATCGTGAAATCAATGGCAATTAGCATTATTTTCCCATCTTGTCATCATAGGATAGCCGATTTTGAGGGTCTGAGGTGCAATTTTTAAACGAATGATACTCTAGAAATATATTATTTATTAGGAAGTTGATATAATGTAAGGAGAGTTATCATTGAAGTGTATCTCAACAAATGGATTCAGCCGTCAAATCACATTAATTAAGTCCAATAAAATAACAAAATTGTACTTCAATTTAATTTATTCCACAGTCTTTTTTCTATTCCATATTTATTTTAAAGTTCTGTTTTTATACAATCTGTTTTGGAAAGAAGAAACAAGTTTATTTAAACATATAGCGCAAATACTGCAATTAACAATGTTTTGTATACCTTTCTACATACAATAAAATAATTATATGCTAGGAGTTAAGTGTGTAAAAACTAACAGTCGACAATCACTCAAGTAAAGTATACGCACAATTCAATTGCTCCGTTGATCTGTAATGAATCTGTGTTTCATTATCATCAGTTCTATCATTAAAATAGGTATTTAAAGTTACATAAACATATATTCTCGTGTTAATAATGTCTATAAATTGTTTCTTTTATTATTTAAAAAAAAAAAACTCGGAAAGTTTCGATGTATAGAACAGCTCTACGAAATACAAACATCATAAAAATTCTGATATTTCTAATCGGATAGGTATTTGAGCAAGTTTGACAAGAAATGTAGTGCCTCTTTAAAATTGCAGACCTTTAAAAAGTCATGGATGCAGCGAGGGAAAAATAAGAATTTTGAAAAAGTGAGGCTTGACATTTATTTTAGGAATCACATTATTATGAATGGTTGCGAACGCGTTGATATTTCTAGTTTCAGAATTCAGAACTCGCGCAATTGAGCTAATTTCGTTCATGAAGATTAGGTACCTGCGAGACATGAACACAAATGGGAGGAGAAAGAGGAGCGCAGATAAAGTTTTTCATTCCGTGCGGCGTGAGAATGGTCAAAAACTATCAGTTAAAGTTGTATTAATGCATAAAAAAGATTCTAGAGATAGGGTCATGAGACATTGTAATTTGACTAAATTATTGGCCCCTGTGTATTACTATCAAAACCAGCACATATTTTGTCGGCGATTAGCCGAGGGTAAAACCCTCGTTTCCACCGTCCACCACGAGGAGGAACCGACATCAGACGGCAACGCTTCCACCGTCCAACTTACAACTCCCATGGCATTACGTTAATTTGAAATTCAAAATTTTGAAGAAATTGAGAAGAAATTTTAAAAGACAAAGACATGGGGCTCATGCCTTTGTTTCACTCGAGATCGGATGCCCTATAGCCGGTCCGGACCGACCAGTTTCCTCCTTAAGATCTCTTCTCCGTTCTGCTTTTTTCACACGGACTCCCGCGCGAACGAAGCACAACGGATCTACTCAGTTCCTACGAGATCAGAGGTTTAGTC
>NW_017562253.1:78992-182861 GCF_001854935.1 Bemisia tabaci | reverse complement strand
CCCCCCCCCCCCAATCATTTTCATCTCGTTTTCATTTCATCTCATTATCATCACCATTTCATCTCATTGTAATCACCATTTCATCTCATTATCATCACTATTTCATCTCATTATCATCACTATTTCATCTCATTATCATCACCTTTACATCCCTTTTTCATCTCATTTTCATTTCAACTCATTATCATCCCCTTTTCATCCCCTTTTAACCCCCTTTACATCTCATATTCATTCCATCTCATTATCATCTCATTATCATCACATTTTCATCCCCTTTTCATCTCTTTTTAATTTCATCTCCTTTCCATCTCTTTTTCATTTCATCTCCTTTTCATCTCATTTTCATTTCATCTCATTATCATCCCCTTTTCATCTCATTTTCATTTCATATCAATATCATCGCCTTTTCATCCCCTTTTCATCCCCTTTACATCTCATTTTCATTTCATCTCATTATTATCTCATTATCATCACCTTTTCATCCCCTTTTCATCTCTTTTTCATTTCATCTTCTTTTCGTTTCAGCTCTTTTTCATTTCATCTCATTAACATCACCTTTTCATCCCCTTTTCATCTCTTTTTAATTTCATCTCTTTTTAATTTCATCTCTTTTTAATTTCATCTCCTTTCCATCTCTCTTTCATTTCATCTCCTTTTCATTTCATCTCCTTTTTCATCTCCTTTTCATCTCCTTTTCATCTCCTTTTCATCTCCTTTTCATCTCCTTTTCATCTCCTTTTCATCTCCTTTTCATCTCCTTTTCATCTCCTTATCATCTCCTTATCATCTCCTTATCATCTTATTTTTCATCTCATTTTTCATCTCCTTTTTCATCTCCTTTTCCATCTCCTTTTCCATCTCCTTTTTCATCTCCTTTTCCATCTCCTTTTCCATCTCCTTTTCCATCTCCTTTTCCATCTCCTTTTCCATCTCCTTTTCCATCTCCTTTTCCATCTCCTTTTCCATCTCCTTTTCCATCTCCTTTTTCATCTCCTTTTTCATCTCCTTTTTCATCTCCTTTTTCATCTCCTTTTTCATCTCCTTTTTCATGTCCTTTTCATCTCCTTTTCATTACACCTCTTTTTCATCTCTTCTTCTTTTCATCTCCTCTCCTTTTCATCTCCTTTTCATCTCCTTTTCATCTCCTTTTCATCTCCTTTTCATCTCCTTATCATCTCCTTATCATCTCCTTATCATCTCCTTATCATCTTATTTTTCATCTCATTTTTCATCTCCTTTTCCATCTCCTTTTCCATCTCCTTTTCCATCTCCTTTTCCATCTCCTTTTCCATCTCCTTTTCCATCTCCTTTTCCATCTCCTTTTCCATCTCCTTTTCCATCTCCTCTTTTCATCTCCTCTTCTTTTCATCTCCTCTTCTTTTCATTTCCTCTTCATTTTATCCCCTTATCATCTCTTTTTCATCTCTTTATTCGTGTCTCGGTGAGGGCACTTACATCAAAGTAATTTTTTACTACTTTACTACGAATTTACACAAACAAGATGCAAATGATTCATTATTGACATAAGCTATATGAAATAATTTATCTTTTAATTTTAAATCTACATGCATATTAAATTTGGAAAGTCCTTCTTTTATTATTACCTCATCCTTTCTCGTCCGTATATCCCCATCATGTCTTACCCACAAGTATTCATGATGGAGCTGATATTTCTTTTGAGGTGCTAAAAACCGTAGCTTGCTCCGATGAGCAGTCAGGCTAGGACATAGGTAAATAAGAGCATTGGACGTGCATTGCAACTCAAAATTTGTGCAGCTGAACTTACGGTTTTTCCTTTGATTAAAAAATTGTTTCTATCAAATATCCGGGCGAATTCAAAAATTAATGCAGGCGGCTTGCCATTCCTTCAATTTTTTTTTTATCGGTGGCAGTAATCTAACACATCCGGGGCAACATAAATATTGGGAGCTCTGCCGACACGCGTAACAATTTCACGGGTCTGCCTGGGCGACGCTACCAGGGCAAGCGAATGAACACCTTGGGTCTCAAGGGTATTACGGCGACAATACTGTTTAATGGCATCAAACTCAATTTTTAAAATTTCTACTGCACTTTTAGCATCTCATTTTCACTCTCTACATCGGATATTTTATTTTACTTTTTATTCATTTATTTTTATCCCCCCCNTTTCCCCCCCCCCCCCGCAAGTCACTTATTTCCGTACTCATCCTTCATTCTATTTAGTAATGAATTTATGTCAAAGAAAGGAGCATTTTACCCCCAAAACAAAAAGTGAATTGATAAAAACGGTAGGGGTAAGTAGCTCTAATTCATTGCTCGGAAAAATAACTACCAATTATGCAACTATCATTACTAATTAAAAGGAAGAGAAACGAAATG
The DNA here is from genome assembly GCF_001854935.1 of Bemisia tabaci. Classification (NCBI taxonomy): domain Eukaryota; kingdom Metazoa; phylum Arthropoda; class Insecta; order Hemiptera; family Aleyrodidae; genus Bemisia; species Bemisia tabaci. The sequence goes on along the minus strand of NW_017562253.1, from coordinate 180,500 downwards.
AAGATAATCATATAAGAAGTCACCTGAATGGATGGGAATTTTTGCTGAAAGAAGAGGGAATAGAATTTTCGTGAGAGTTGTGCGATTGAAATATCAAGAAAAGTTAAGAAAATATTCAGTTACCCATTAGACCTATACCAATTCACTCTTTAACGAAAACTGAAAGAAAAACAGAGAGGATGAAGAGGTTTCAATTATTCGTTTCGCCATTATGGACCCCTGCCAACTCGAAGACATTTTCATCTGCCGAAGGGGTTTCCTCTACCGCCCTCAGGCCTTACCGTGCACCCGGGTCCTGGGTCATTGGTTTCGGCCTTCAACGGATGCCATGGCTGCCGACCGGCTGACGGAAGTGCAAGCACCACTGCGACCCCAAACCAAAAGCTGCGGTATCGTACGCCCCCCGTTCTAATAATACTGGGCGATAAAATATTTAAAATCCCTAAGACTGATCTCCATTTGGGAGGGGGAGGGACTGAAAGTAGAATACGAAAGTTAATTGGATTTTTGTTCTTTATTTGTTCTACTTTCTCTTCTGTTCTTCTTTCTTTCCACCCTGTTCTTCTTTCTCTTCTCTTTTTCTCTATTTTCTCCCAGCTCTTCCTCTTCTATTTTTCTCTCTGTTCTTTTTGCTCTTCTTTATTTCCTCCCTTTCTCCCTTTTCTTCCTGTTCTTCTTTCTCTACTCTTCTTTTCTGTCTTTTCTTCTTTCTCTCCTCTTCTTTTCTTCTGTCTCTCCTTCTCTTTCTTCTGTCTTTTCCTCTGTCTTTACTTCCCTTTCTTCTTCTCTTTCTTCTTCTCTTTCTTCTTCTCTTTCTTCTTCTCTTTCTTCTTCTCTTTCTTCTTCTCTTTCTACCTCTCTTTCTACCTCTCTTTCTTCTTCTTTCTCTTCCTCTCGCCCCCTCTCCCTTTTCTTCTCCCTTTTCTTCTCCCTTTTCTTCTCCCTTTTCTTCTCCCTTTTCTTCTCCCTTTTCTTCTCCCTTTTCTTCTCCCTTTTCTTCTCCCTTTTCTTCTCCNCCTTCCCTCTTTCCTTCCCTCTTTCCTTCCCTCTTTCCTTCCCTCTTTCCTTCCCTCTTTCCTTCCCTCTTTCCTTCCCTCTTTCCTTCCCTCTTTCCTTCCCTCTTTCCTTCCCTCTTTCCTTCCCTCTTTCCTTCCCTCTTTCCTTCCCTCTTTCCTTCCCTCTTTCCTTCCCTCTTTCCTTCCCTCTTTCCTTCCCTCTTTCCTTCCCTCTTTCCTTCCCTCTTTCCTTCCCTCTTTCCTTCCCTCTTTCCTTCCCTCTTTCCTTCCCTCTTTCCTTCCCTCTTTCCTTCCCTCTTTCCTTCCCTCTTTCCTTCCCTCTTTCCTTCCCTCTTTCCTTCCCTCTTTCCTTCCCTCTTTCCTTCCCTCTTTCCTTCCCTCTTTCCTTCCCTCTTTCCTTCCCTCTTTCCTTCCCTCTTTCCTTCCCTCTTTCCTTCCCTCTTTCCTTCCCTCTTTCCTTCCCTCTTTCCTTCCCTCTTTTCTTCCCTCTTTTCTTCCCTCTTTTCTTCCCTCTTTTCTTCCCTCTTTTCTTCCCTCTTTTCTCCCCTCTTTTCTCCCCTCTTTTCTTCCCTCTTTTGTTCTCTCTTTTCTTCTCTATTTTCCTTCCGAACTTCTCTCTTTTCTTCTATCTCTTTTCCTTCCTTCTTTTCTGTACCAGAGTAAAACTCGCTCAATTGAAAGAAAAAGTTTTTTTATGCAAGAAGATACAGAGTCAGTGGCAAACCTTGGGACGCGAAGCGCTGCAATATTTCTAAATTTTTGTTCAAAAAAGGAGCAACGCAGCTCCAGGAAAAAAATAATTGTATTGATGAAATAATTTATTGCTATGGAAAATATTTAATACCTAAGAATACAACTAGCATCCCTAATTAAAAAGAAGAGGGACGAAATGAAAATAACCGATAGAATGTAAAATGAGGATAATAATCTGACCAATTTCATGTTTTTCTTGATTTTCCAAATGTACAACACTCACGAAAACTCTATTCCTTCCTCTTTCACCAATAACTCCCATCCATTCAGATGACTTCATTCATTCGAAACGAGATACGCGGTGTAGTAGTTTCGCCGTCGTATGTCAGATATATCCTAATGCCACTCAGGAATTAAAACACTGAAATCTTAGGTAACATTACTTCATTTCTGATTATGTAAAACTATATTTTGCAATAAGGAATCAATATTTTAGGCTCATTTTTAAAACAGCGCAGGTACCATCAATGTTCTTATGCAGAATGTGTGCTGCTTCTTCTTCCTTATCTTCTTTTTTGTCCCACCTTCCCTCTCCTTGCTATTTTTGATCTTCATCGTTTCTCTCTTCTTTTCATCCTTCTCACATCTTTACTTCTTCTTTCTCTTTTCTTTTCCTTACTCTTCTTCATCTTCTTTCTCTTTTTCTTCTTATCCTTATTTTACTCTCTTCAACCTTCTTCTTCTTCCTCGAATTCTTCCTCCATCTCTCTTTCCTCTCCTCTTTATTCTCTTCTTCCTTTTCTTTTTATTTTCCTCCTCTTTCCATTCTTCTCTCTCTTCTTGCCATCCTTCTTTTCTCTAACTTCCTTCCCTCTTTCTCAAGCCCCCTATTCTCTCTCTTCGTCCTGTCCTCCTTTTTCCTCTCTCTTCTTCCTGCTCCTCTTTCTCCTCTCTTGTCTAGCTTCTTCCTGTTCTCTCTCTTCTTTTCTTCCGATTCTTCTTTCTCTTCTTTCTTTCTCGTTTTCTTCCTCCTTTTTCCATGTTCTCTCCTCTTCTCCTCCCTCTGTTTGTTCTTCCTCCTCTCCTACTTTAATTTTCTCTACACAGATTCTTCCTTAGTTCCTTAGTTTTTGGTATAAGCTGACAAAATATCAGAAAGAGTCGAATCTCTCAGTTCGAAAACGATACATCTCGAAAAAATGAAATTTTTTAGGAGAAGATAAAAACTGCGTAATAGCTAAGAAAGAAGTGTTCCTACGCAAAAAAATTAACATCGTAATCAACCCGAGTTGGGCCGTTGTCTGAGAGCTTCAATTAAATCGGCAACGTGGAATGCAGTATTGCAGTTAGACTGATTTTACTAAAAACCGCCCATATGGCGACTGCTACTATTAGTGGTGAGGACGGATACTGCAACCGTCCACTTTGAAAATTGAGACAATAGACAAAAATTCGATTCGTTCACAATTGATTCTGAGAGCAGGAAGTACTTGGAGAGATTTTACCGTGATGAAGTGTGGGTCTGTAAATTTATGAACACCTCTGACGCAATAGAGTGAAAATCTTCTGTCTTAGTGCACCGCCTTCACAAATGTTGGAGAGACCACAAAATATTGACTGCAAAAGAAATAAATAAATGCTTCAATAAATAAATCCAACATAAAATGATCATGTGTATACTATTATCGTTACGAAGGAGTATAGAGCAAAGGAAATTTGAAAAAATGTTGCATGATACTGGAAGAAACCATTTTTTACCATTAAAATTGTACTGTTTTTTTTCCATCCTTTGGTCAATAAATTCCCACTGTAAACTATCAGATATCTACGTGTGAGGCAGTTAGGCATTTTACATTACAAAAAAAGTGCAACTTATCGCGATTTTATTACAATAGATTTCAATAAGAGAATCCCCTTCAAATAATGAATAGGCTACACACACAACACTCCGATCTGATAGCAGTAACTTAAGCGTATAATTTCAATGTATTGGTGCCTGTGCTGCTTTAATTGAAAAGCGCATATCAACATTGCCCTCCCACCATGTACCCCTTGACGCGTTCCGCATATGTGTACGATCCCTATAATTAAAAAAAAATTTAACTTTATACCGACCACGATGGTGGCTCATCTTCGAATCACAAAAGAATATGGGTCTCAACTAAGATTTACTTAGGGGGAAAAACAAAATTATTGATTTTATAGATTTTATATAAATCTTCAGCAAACTTATTAGCTCACTTTTCCGATCCCCCTCCTGAGGAAATATACGGACATTTACAAGCTGTAAATGATTGCCCTGCTGAGAAAGACCCCACCGTGTAGGAGGCAGCAGGCTTTAACCGTGCGTCATTTCGTTTTAAAATTTTAGTCCACACGCGTCTAGAAGAACCTAATGTCACAGGAAAAACTGAAAAATGAATTTGTGAAAAATGAGGAGGATCGATTGGACGTATTTCTATCAAACAGAACTATGTGCATTATGACGTGAGTCCTGTTACGCACATATTCTTATGTTTCTCAGGGCTCATGTCTTAATGCACATAGTTCCGTTTGACAGAAATACGTCCGATTATTATTGGGCCCGGTCTAAAAGACGCCATGTACCCAGGGCATGGTTAAGGTGATTCGATGGACGCCATATTTTGTGTCAGAACGGCATGCGATATATCGCATCAATTGGTTCCATTTTTCAGCTACCCGTCATTTTTCTCCAATTTTGAGATCGCAATTCTGTTGTCAGAAGACTAAAGCACTCATTCACCAATTTTAACAAAGAAATACAACGTAATAAAGGCGTGGTTTTTTTCGAGAGAAAACATCGCATTCGATACTGATATTGAAACTGCACTCGAATGCGATATTTTCTCTCTAAAAAAACCACGCTTTTATTACGTTGAATTTCTTTGTTAAAATTGGTAAGTGAGTGCTTTAGTCTCTTGACAACAGAATTGCGATCTCAAAATTGGAGAAAAATGATGAGTAGCTAAAAAATGGAACCAATTGATGCGATATATCGCATGCCGTTCTGACACAAAATATGGCGTCCATCGAATCACCTTAAAGTCGATTTCTTCTGAAATCCTGCTCTCCATCGACAGAACATGCTTCTTATATTCTATTAAAAGCGTGGTTTGGTTTAATTTTAAATAATACTTCTCTCCTGAGGATCACAAGTATGTAATATTCAGATTCCGATTTGAAACTATGTGCGGAAAACTATCGCGGGAAGAGTCTGTAGAACTGTATCTATACTTCGAGCATCGTGCCCCCCCCCCCAGGTCAGTGGAGCAAGGCGTGCGGCGGAAGCAGATTTCTAGTCTCGCTCTCGGATCTTGACCCATCCAATTTTTCTACTTCTGCGTTTGAGTCTCTCAGACAGCCGAAAAGAAATTCTCCTTCATCTTGTGGTTATGCAATATTATCTTCTTAGAGGTCGAAATAATTGTATCACGCGTTTTGCCCCGTACAACTTATCTACTCCTGCGTTAAAGTCTCCGAGATAGCCCACAAGAAATTCTCCTTCATTATGTGGTTATGCAATGTATCCTCTCAGAAGTCGAAATAGTGGTATCGCGCGTTTTGCCCCGTACAACTTATCTACTCCTGCGTTAAAGTCTCCGAGATAGCCCAGAAGAAATTCCCCTTCATTATGTGGTTATGCAATGTATCCTCTCAGAAGTCGAAATAGTGGTATCGCGCGTTTTGCCCCGTCCAACTTTTCTACTCCTGCGTTAGAGTCTCCGAGTCAGTCGAAGAAAAATTCTCCTTTACGTTATGGTTTGACAATTTTATCTTCTTCAAAATCTAAATAATAGTTGTATCACGCGTTTCGTTTGATTCACCTTTTCTACTCCTGCGTTAAGGTGATTCGACGGTTGCCATTGTGTCAGAGCAACGTGCAATATATCGCATCAATTCGTTCCATAATTTCAGCTACTTGTCGTTTTTTCCGAATTTTGAGATCGCACTTCTGTTGTCATGCGACTAAAGAATTCATGTACCAAAGACCAATAAATTTAACGTATTAAAGGCAAGGTTTTTTCAGAGGAAAAATATTTCATTCGAGTGCAGTTTCCATATCAGTATCGAATGCGATATTTTCTCTCTGAAAAAACCACGCCTTTATTACGTTGAATTTATTTATTAAAATTGGTAAGTGAGTGCTGAAGTCTCCTGACAACAGAATTGCGATCTAAAATTTGGAGAAAAATGACGAGTAGCTGAAATTATGGAACGAATTGATGCGATATATCGCACATTGCTCTGACACAGACACGAAAAATGGCAACCATCGAATCACCTCATAGTCTCCGAGTTAGTCGAAAAGAGATTCTCCGTTATGTTGTAGTTATGCGATTTTATCTTCTTCGAAATCGAAATAATAGTTGTATCACGCGTTTCGTCCGATTCAACTTTCCTACTCCTTGCGTTAAAATCTTCAAGTCAACGGAGAAAAGACCAAATCCTTTTCCGTTGTTGTAGATATGGAAGGAAGTTTCGTTGCTTCATAATAAATGTGACCAGATCTGTAAAAAAGGACCTCATCTGTCGGAAGAAAGTGTCCGAAAGGTTGAACTTTGCGCGAAAACCAATCACGGGAAGGCGCCTGCAAAACTGTAGGGATACCTCACGCGTCGCGCTATCTCTATTCGATCCTTTGTCACTTGGCAAGCGAATCGCGCCAAGTTTCGAGATGCGCACGCTGTTTGGAAATGCGAAAGGGAAGCGACGTGCACAACTTCGAAAGACGCACACAAAAATGGAGCGCACATAGATTAAAACGTAATAAATTGTACATCATCCATTATCCAAGGTTGTTGCCTATACGCAATTTCTCCACTGCCTACGCAGTTCGCGAGCGACCGATCAGTCCTTGGTTTGTGAACATTCAGCACCCCTCGAGGGATCTTAAAAGGTGATTCGATGGACGCCATATTTTGTGTCAGAACGGCATGCGATATATCGCATCAATTGGTTCCATTTTTTTTTAGCTACTCGTCATTTTTCTCCAATTTTGAGATCGCAATTCTGTTGTCAAGAGACTAAAGCACTCACTTACCAATTTTAACAAAGAAATACAACGTAATAAAGGCGTGGTTTTTTTTAGAGAGAAAACATCGCATTCGATACTGATATTGAAACTGCACTCGAATGCGATATTTTCTCTCAAAAAAAACCACGCCTTATTACGTTGAATCTCTTTGTTAAAATTGGGAAGTGAGTGCTTTAGTCTCTTGACAACAGAATTGCGATCTCAAAATTGGAGAAAAATGACGAGTAGCTAAAAAAATGGAACCAATTGATGCGATATATCGCATGCCGTTCTCACACAAAATATGGCGTCCATCGAATCACCTTACATCCGGTCTGACTACTGACTGACAGAGGCAGACATTCAGCGTGACGCAACGATGCGTGACGCAACGATGCGTGACGCAACGATGCGTGACGAAGACGCGACGATAGGTAATGACGAATAAGACAGCCCCTTCAGTTTCGAGTGATACCACAACACACGCAGGAGCTCGATAAGTTGCATGCTTCATTCCGCACCGGTTTAGTAGTGGCCGATGAAGGGGCAAGAGATAAACATTTAAAATATGTTGCAATCCAGACAAGTGACTCATCAAATGAAAATTGAGGGAGTAACCGTAAGAACAAAAATGACTCCCTGAAAGAGATCCTCAAACCAAATATCACGAAAAGGATCGAGGAAATAAGATTACCAATAACTCATACAATGACATCCGACACGAGTTGCGAAATGGTATTCCCACTGGCTGTGAAACTCTCAGGATTAAAGAAACCTCGAGAAAATTAAGGTGATTCGATGGACGCCATATTTTGTGTCAGAACGGCAGGCGATATATCGCATCAATTGGTTCCATTTTTTCGTTTCATTGGTTTCATTTGGCTACTCGTCATTTTTCTCCAATTTTGAGATCGCAATTCTGTTGTCAGGAGACTAAAGCACTCACTTACCAATTTTAACTAAGAAATTCAACGTAATAAAGGCGTGGGTTTTTTAGAGAGAAAATATCGCATTCGATACTGATATCGAAACTGCACTCGAATGCGATATTTTCTCTCTAAAAAACCTACACCTTTATTACGTTGAATTTATTTGTTAAAATTGGTAAGTGAGTGCTTTAGTCTCCTGACAACAGAATTGCAATCTCAAAATTGGAGAAAAATGACGAGTAGCTGAAAAAATGGAACCAATTGATGAGATACATCGCATGCCTTTCTGACAAAAAATATGGCGTCCAGCGAATCACCTTAAAAGGAAAAAACGCTCCTCAGAGACTCTAAAGTCAGAGACTGGTACTGTACATAAAAACATTTCGTTTGAAAAGGAAAACTTGGATGAAATGAGCAGCGACTCACCAAATTAACATTGAGTGGTTCACATATGTATGGACAAACTGACTTCACAAATGACATCCTCGAACCAAATATGAAGTTAAACCGCGAAAAAACGGGTACTGAAAACCCATACAATGATGACTGACACTATAGTGACGACATAGTTAACTCTGCTCGTTGCACACAGCAAACTTCCAACCGGACAGAAAATTAAGCTTTTCAAAATCATGAGCGACTGAAGGGATTGAACCGACACTCTCGATTTCACGAACCGAACTGCCACGTGCCGTTCCTTTCCTTCAGCCACGACGGCCGTTTCAGGTAACGTCTCCGATCATTCTTGGAGAGGGGGTAAAGGACTAGGGGGACTAGGGGTGGTCAAACGTGCCGAACATCCGGGCGGCTTGGTGAATTTCGGTCTGGCTTCTCTGCCGTGGTAAAGAAAAACGCGGTATCAACATTCAAGAGTTGCCAAATTTCCTTTGGTAAAATGTTTATTTTTAAGATATGAATATTTTTCCTTGAAATTTTCAGGGACTTGAGGTTAAATTGCGGACAAGATTATCCTAAAAATTGGAAGGAAAATATTCATAAGTTTACCAGGAAATTGGTGTTTTATTAAAGGAAATTTGGTAACGCCTGAAGGCTTATGCGGCGTTCTCCCTTGGCATGACAGTCTGGCTGTCGGCGACGCGGAGTCGGAGAAAATCCTCAAATTGAGACGAGGGCGAGGAGGAAAACAGAAATCGGTAACATTAAAGACAAAAGAGGTGATGTTGGTCAAAACGATGCTGATAAGGCACCTGTCTGGGACACTCGGAATAACGAAGAACTTGACGGACTGATCTCGCCCTCTCTCCTCCCCCCATCAAACGCAAATCTCCATCGTTACGAGATATACCGTCACCTTCCGGGCAAAGTATCACAAGCGCCATGCGACGTTTAAAAATTTCCGCCGCCATTATATTTTTTTACAGAGAAAGTGTTCAACGAAGCTGTCCGAAAATTTCACTGAATTTTCTTTGTGCTGCCGATTTTAGTGAAATTTCCAAACAGATTCAACCAACAATTTCTCAGTAAAGAAATAAAATGGCGGCGGAAATTTTTAAACGTCGCATGGCGCTTGTGATAATTTGCCTGGAAGGTGACGATATACTCTGCCGTGCTAAGGTAAAACGCCGAACAACATTCGAGAGTTGCCAAATTTCCTCGACTAAAATAATTATTTTTAAGGGAAGTTATGCATACTTTTCTTTAAATTTTCAGATATTTGAGATTAAATTGCAAAAAAAAATTGTCCGACAAATGTGGAGAAAAATCTTCCTAATTTTTCAAGTAAATCAGTTCTTTATTGGAGGGACAATCTCTGAAGGTTCATACGGCGTTTTTCCGAAGCACGGCAGTACTGCCGTCCGATCCTAAAGAAAATGCTGTGTCGGTATTCGACAGTTGCCGAATTTCCCCGTGATAATGTTTATTTTGGAGGAGAGTTGTGAGTAATTTCCAATGACTTTTTCAGACAGTTGAAATCTGATCGCGAATAAAATAAAATTTTATGAATAATTGGAAGATAAATATTCACAGATTCCTATGAAAAGTCACATTTATCAAAGAAAATGTGGCAAAGTTTGAGGGCTTTTACGGCGTTCTTCCTTTGCGCGGCAGTATGACGTCGTGCAAGAAATACGTTTCGTCGTTTGCTCAAGATCACTATTGTTACAAAAACTTAAAAGAGGGCGGAAGTAAAATTGTGCGGAAGGAGATAAGTTTCGTTAGTAGGAGGGTGGAGTAGATTTTAAAAAATCTGGAAAATTGAAGCGCTGCGTGGAGAACGGTCATTTCTTGGTTTCTTTGCGATTTTACGTTCGCAAAACAACAATACAATGCTGAAAACTAACAATTTCAGAAAATCCGCACCAAATAGTTTTCTCTCTGAAATATAATTTAGCAATAAAGATTCTAAAACACCGCAATCAAGAAGCGCTCTTCCTGCACCTAACGCCATAATTGCCCCTAAAGATAAAAATGTCCTCTCAAGAAAAAGTCATACAATGAATCTAATGTGAGGGGCGGGAGCAATCCGTCTCTCGTGGTCTCCCCAATTCCGTCTTGCCGAGGCTGAATTTGGTAAAAACATTCGAATGTTGCCAAATCTTTAATAAAATATTTATTTGTAACGAAAGTCAAGGATTTTCCTTGGCTTAGCAAATACTTAAGATTAGAGTGTGGATGAAATCATATAAAAAATTAGAGCAAGAATATTGACAGTTGCCCGATCATTAGTCTCGCTCTCGGTTCTTGGTTCAAGCAACTTTTCTACTCCTGCGTTAAAGTCTCTCAGTCAGCTGAAAATAAATTATCCTTTATCCGATGGAAATGCAATTTCATCCTCTCAAAACCTCCTTTAACGTTTTATCCATTTTAATTGAAGCAAACGTACGCAATTTGTTGTAACTTTCACTAAATATGATACAATGCTGAAAACGTAAAATTTCAGAAAATTTTTAAGCTGACCGCATTAAACGTGCGGTATTGTAAAAAAAATACGACTACATACCGTTCGAAGACTCGTAAGCTCATTATAAACAAGTTGGGAAGTGGGAAACTCTAAAAAAAAAACCAAAAGAAAATAATTATTGAAATGTATGAAAGGAATGAGAGCTATGATTTAAAGTGAGAATAGGGCGTCTCATTTTCGGGATGGGAGAAAATAAGTCTGTGAGTTAGATACGGCATAAGGATTGAAGCTTTGAAGGAAATGTGAAGTAAATAAAATGAGGGGCTTAGAGTACAAGGCGCATAAGTGCAGTTTTTGAAAGAATTGATGAGTTATTAACAACATTCTGTGAAAAATTCACTCCCGAATTTCAATTTTTAAGCATAAAATAGTCAGTTTGAACTTTCTTTCCACCAAAAGGATCAATATAATTTCGAAACATCCAACACGTATAGGTATCTCGTAGCAGCAAAAACTGCACCTATGCGCCCTCTCCTCCAAGCCCTTCAAATAAACTCGCATTTTAGGAGGACATAAAAAAAATTAATTACTTACGGAAATCCATCTGCTCGACTTCAGCGTGACATTCTTGGGCTGCAATTTCACGAAGTAGAGGAGGCGTTATTTCATTCGGGTATTGCCTTTCTCACCACGATTACTTTTAGCGAGGATTCACTCACGATACCTTGAAAATTCCATTACGAGAAGAGAAGCACAATTTAAAAGAAACGTTTTTACGATGAGTGATCTGATTTTAGATTTTGAGCGAGACTATTTTTGAGACCGGACGAACACTATACGTGTAGCGGTGTGGGAGTCAATCACTCAATTGAACTAGCACCAAGCAAAAGCAAAGGAAAGAGCAACAGGACAGGCATTGTGGAGGGGGAGGGTCGCACGTGTACTCGGACGGTCTGAAACCACCAGGAATTTTTATCTGGCGAACTGAAAGACGCAGACTAGACGTGTTCAGGTGTGCGTGTGTGTGTGTGGGCTCGGCTCTCCCCCAACCTTTGACGTTTCAGAGACACTTTCCTGGACGGGCAGCCGAACAGTCCCTTTGTCGCTCCCTCTTATGTAATCGTTTCGAAGTTTTGAGAGCGAAATTTGGTCGTCTCCGGGAGGAACGTTCAATCGTTCTCACTATCAAGGAATTTGCGTGTGTCTAGGGTTCGTTTTCACCTGTCTTTCAGGCCGGTTTCATCGTTACCCTGTCTAGACATCTGTCTGGATATCCTGCAAAGCAAACCGTCTGGCTCCCTTGTGAACGACGCCGACGCCGACGCCGACCCCAATGCGATTACAGACGTAAGGCCCTGATTTTTTTAACTGCCCAAGGTTCTAACGGGGGGGGGGCGCTAAACGGGCTCTGGGACAACCTCTCAAACAATATGCGGGTGGTCTTAACGAGATTATGAAAAATTCTCAATTTCTAAATCTGAACGCGGGAAACTACCGAGGAATACTTCAGAAAAAAATGGCCGGCAAAATGAAAATCGGCCATTGATTTAACTGAACTTTTTTGTGAAAAATGTGTTTTTGCGCCGTATTTTCCTTCATGAATTACACAGGTCAAAAAAAAATCGTCAGGATTATAATGGTTGAATCTCATGTAATCTTCAGCGCATGCTTGTGAGTTCGAAGATGGCCTCAATTTTTCTCAGTACCCACCAATTTCTGGAAAATTGAGATTTTCCCGAAGAGAAAGGAAATCGATGTAGGTATGCATAAGACAAACGAAGGTAACTTTTAGACTCGGCACTCCAAAAAATCCCCCCTCCTCCTCGGCAAAATCCCTCTATTGAAACTATATAGTAAAAAATGTCACCACTTCTTCGGATTATTCATGTAGTCAATCTAAATTCATGTAAAATTTAGTTTGAAATACATTGGAACGAAAAATATCCTGGGATATCAAAACAAACCGGACTTAGAACGGTTTGGAACCAGCAGTTCAACGATTGCAGTTTTGAGAGAAAACTACCTACTTGAAATTCCAATATCCCATGCTCAGAAATTATTATGGATATCTAGGTAATTCAGTTGTATACATGGTGCTGGATTATAATGAAATTTTACGCCCCATATTTGCACATTCGCAAAAATTGAATTAGAGATCTTTTTCTCGTATCTTTTCGTTTTGAATTAAGAAATTATTGGTGTCATAAACTTCCACGTAATTTTGTTAATTTCCAGAGCATGCTTCTGTTAAATTACAAAAAAGTCACTATGATGTATCTTTTTCGTCTTTGACATTCTTCAGCTTGTTTGTGTTTTCAGTGGCGCCGATTCACTACTACTCATACAAGCGTGCCGCACTTAAAATAAATGATCCGAGGTTGTATCTAGACGATTCGCTCGTGATCTAAGAGACTTGCCGACAGTTTTCATCGAATTCTTAGCCAAAAAGTTCCTACTCCATCTTCCAGCAATTTAAATGCAGTGCAAGGTGAGAAAAAACGTGCTGACTTTTCGTAATTAAGGGATTTGAAGGGCAAGGTGCATAATTGCAGATTTTTAAAAAAAAAATTGGGTTATTAACGATTTCAAGTATAACTAGTCTTTACGCATGTTCTATGAAAAATTCGCTCCCAAATTCCAAATGTTAATCATCAAAAAGTCAGTTTGAACTTTCTTTCCACAATGAGGATTGATGTAATTTCGAAACTTCGAACGCGTATTTCTCGAAATAGCAAAAACTGCCATTATGCGCCTTGTCCTCCAAGCCCCTCAATTGGACTACATTTTGCAATTTGGAACTATAAATTCTGGCCCGGTTTAAAAACAACGTATGTGCCATTAGTTTCCCTATGCAAATAAGTGTTTTTCCAGAAAAGTCAGAATTTATAGTTCCAAATTGCAAAATGCAGTCCAATTATTGAAGGATTCGGTGCTTATGTACCTATAAGCCTGTTGCGCAGTGACTTTTTTTAAGAAGAGGGGGGGGGGCAATCGAGCCATTGCCATTTTTAGCATCTATGTGTGGAGTACCTAACAATGAAACTAGACAGTCGAAAGCAATAACGTGGGAACATGACCGCTATTAATAATCGAACCTCATTTTGCAATTTGGAACGGCAAAAGAAAGACGGAAAGAAGAAAAAATTGAGGAACAACAGAGTCGAGACGTAATCGGGCCTAGTTTTTTTAAATTGTTCTCTCGAATCTGAGCGACACCTCACTGGCAGCATAGGACGAAGCACTGCGAGTTCACGCCTAGCGCCATCGCGCCTTCAATTTTGCAGATGCAACACGGACATCCATCATGTACGAATAGTTGTATCTCTGCGCCGTCATCAACGCGCCTCCTTTTACTTTGCTGTATTTCCATACTGCGTTTGTTTCCGTTTGTCTTATTTGTATTTGTAGCGGTGCTTGAAATACTGTATGAGGAACACAGCCGTAAATAGTAGAGCCGTAATAATCCAGCCTCGTTTCTTAATTTTCTAACGACACCTCACTAGCTGCACAAAGCGGAGCTGCGGAACATCGCGAATTCACAGCTCGCGCCATCACGCCACCGCGCCTTCAATTTTGCAGATGCAACACAGACATCCATCAAGCACGAATAGTTGTATCCCTGCGCCGTCTTTCCATTTGCACCATTTCCATATTGTGTTTGTTTCAGTTTGTTTAATTCTTATTTTTAGTGCTGTTTTAAAGGGTGTATTAACAACACAGCCGTAAATAGGATGTGCCCTAATCAATTACTTATCATTTTGAAAAGAAAAAAAAATGTTAAAGGTCTCTCAAGCGATCAAAAAGGCGCACGTCTACAAATTGACTATGCTACATCCTCTGAGAGAGTGACACATGGCTGATGAGGACGGGGGGCGATAAAGCGTCTCTATGTTACCAAAAAGGTGAAAATTTCGAAGAAAAGAATTTTACACCGATCTTAGAAATTTAATGTATAGGTATTCTGACCCCTGACAGAGTTTCGAGAGCTATTTTGATTTCCTCACTTAATGACGCTCATCACCCCTGTTCCGAGAACGATAATCGACAAAAATTTTCAATGCCTCAAATCTAATTTTACGACGAGGAGTGACTAATTTTTCACGTAATAGCAAAGGCTAAAAACGTAATATCGTAAGTTTGCATTTTATTTAATCGGGTGTCTGCCAGTGAGTGAAATAAAAATAATTGTCATTCATTGCAGCTTGTTGATTAAACCAGTATGTCCCAATTTTTCACATTCTCCTCTTCAAAAAATTGAGCTACGGATACAAAATCTGAATTCAGCAAATAAAGAAAACCAAAACATTAATTTTCCAGCATTTTTGTAGGCCCAGGCCCCTCCGAAGACTTAAATCCGGTTTATATTTCCAGGACCTCCAGTCTCCACTATCATGCGTGCGAGGACTTTTTTTACTCTAACTTTCGCTCTTTTTTTCTTCATTTTTGAATTTCCCGCATTTCTTCCCTCATCTTATTTTGCTATATCTAGCAGAGGGGCGCCTCTTCGATGCGTCAGGGGGGCGTATCTGCCAAAGGCAGATTGGCCTTATGGCTAGTCCGTCTCTGAATCTCCGCTCTCAATTTATTCCACCAGGAAAGAACAAAACCGCAAACCGGTATTTTTCACACAGAGAAGAGAAAATCAGAGACTGCGGGAGAGTCAGTTTTCGAGGAATGAAGTTGAGGACTTATATTTTTCCATTTGAAAATGAAGCAAGACAGAAAGTTTGCAACGTCGCAATCTGAGCTACGCGTTCCTGCAGTGTCACTGTCTATTTTATTTTTTATTTTTTATTTAACCCATAGATGATGACCAACCGTTCTTACCTACACAATCGCCTATCCAAGGCATGCGAGGCCTGTAGTGGAATATACATCGATGGTGAAAGTGCAGAAATGCGCATCTCGGAAAACACGATTTTCCTAGAGAGTAAAAAAAACTGTGTACATTCCTCTTTTTTGTTAGTAGAGGGGCAATAATTCTTGAGGATAGCAAGAATAAGATGCTTTTTCAGACTTCATCTTGCGATCTTGTAAACGACGACTCTCTCAATTTTGCATTAGAGTACGATAGCCAAAACCACAAGACATAAAACCACAATCAGAACCGAGCGTTTGGGCTCTCTTTTCTGAAATAAGAATTACAGGAAAAAAAAAATCTTGGAAAGTGCAATAATGTTCTTCGGGCATTTTTCAAAATCACGAATCGATTGAAGACTCCAAAATTCTAAACATTTCTGTTCAACATCTTTGTACAGGGCCACTCTGATACGATACAGAAGAGCGCCTTCAACCCACTATGCAATCTGAATGGTAAAATCTGATACCACTATTCGTGCGTCACGACAGTCATTTTGCATAGCCAGCCAATTGAAGGCGAATCATTGACCTAGGCGACTAGGCGACAGGACAGGGTACAAATTCGTGTTGCCTTAGTCAGAATTTTTCTGTCAGCATTGTTAAATGTAACACATCGATCGGGATCAGCAATCCCGATACCGTCTTGCCACAAGACGTAATCGAGTATTGTGTAAGTCAACGACTTGTCAACACTGAATATTTGTGTTATCACTTCTCTCATGTTGTTATTGTTGTTATCAGTCACGCTGTCACACTCACACTCACACTCACACTCACACTCAAAATATTAGCTTTTTATTCCGAATTTAGAATTTCTATTGCGTTCCTCCTCAAGTCATTTCAAATATTTCAAAGAGTATTATGGTAGATTGCAGCTCCCTGTGATTTTCTTCTAATTTTGTGTACGTAAGTACTTACTTTTAAACTGAGCACAATGATTTTTTATTCAGCCTCTGCAACACTCTGCCCGAACGGGACTCTGCATCCACTCTGTCTCTGAAAATTTCATTGAAACAAACATTACATGCAATACTTCCCTCACTCTCAGACTGGTGAATGAAAAGATTATCTGCCTTTTCCTAATTTTCATGCTCTGTAAGTGGTTTGGTTCATTGTACTCATTTGAGGTTATCTCTCTTGGCAGGTACTTATTCTTATTTTATACATTCAGCAGAGGCCTGATAATAAAAAGGATGTTGCTGTAATAAAGCAGGAAAAGGCCCTATCTCTACCATGAAATATATGTCATTTCGATCTCTTATCACGCTGCTTTAAACTTTCAATAATCGGCGCACTGACGGCCAATTGAAATTTGTTGTTGTCGATTTGCCCGTGGGCTTGATTGCAGGTTTTTCTGTTGGGCATGAAGCGATCATGATAAATTGAAGCTGTATGATTGGTTGGCCATGTTCTGTAGAATATTAGTCAAATATTGTAAGCCCTTTCTTGGAACGAATAATCAACTTGAGTCCATTTTAGATGATTTTGCCCTATTCTCCGTACATGCCGAATAGGGAAGGAATTCCCTATCCTGTGCATAGTTCAAGAGGCAAAGTTATCTGAAACACAGGGTAACTGAAGTCCCCTCCTCATCGGTTGATTAAGTTATCCGTGAGTAAGTCTTAAGATTCTGTCCTGTAACCAAGGGCAACCATGCGAGGAAGTCATCTCCTCGGTTGTTATTGATCAAACCTATTAGTTTTCAGGCCAAAATTTACGACAAAGCTGATAATTTCCTAGTTACAGTAAGTTTAATTATATTTCATCCATCTAATAAGTAATAATATTTAAATTTATCTCCTTACTTACTTTTCACAACAGCAATCTAGGATCGTGTCTCTGATTCTTTAATCTTTTCCATTTTGCTTTCAGATGATGGGACGAAAAGTAATTGCATCTGTGAGCACCCTCAATCAATGGGCTTTAGATTTTCAGGGCAATTATGAGAGGATTGTGCGAAGTATACATCTTGCCAAACAGGAAGGAGCCAGATTAAGAACCGGACCTGAGTTAGAAGTAAGGTAAGATATATCGATTCTTGTTCACATAAATTATTTTTAAGGTTCTGTGAAGGCCCATCTGCTCATACTTCTACCCCTAGGCATACTTGTCCAATTTTGTCTCATAGATTGATACTGGATGGGATGAGGAGACAGATTTTGGGGCATGGGGAGCGTTTACACTGGTTGCATCTGTCAGATTACGCCTCTGAATAAATTATTCCTACTGTTTGTAGTAACAAAGCAAACTCAAGAAATTTAAATGTGAAGCAAAAATTTACGTGACATAATCTTACAATCAGCCAATGGACCACTAGAGAAGGTACGAGTTGAAGGATTCTGATACATGTTTCTTAACCAGGATTTCACGTAGAACACGACTTGCGCAACGAAAATTACTGAAACCAACTCCGAAAGAAGATACCAACGTTTTTATTTCACATAGCCAGAAACTAGCTCAGTAGGTAAAGGTATTATGAGGTGCACATCCGATTTTTCCTTTCAAATTTTTCCAGCTTAATCCATCTCTCCTCGAACCCATGCCTCCTCAAAATGATGGTTTTGGATTTTTTGTTGGACTGTGACTCGTTCAATCGTTTTTCTTCAAATACTTCAAATGTGAAATCTCTTCCTCGAAGCTAAAAATAATTGCCTCTTTGTAATTTACCCACCAAACTTTTCCAGTGGCTACTCATGTGAGGATCATTTCCTGGAAAGTGACACGACTCTACATTCATGGGAAGTCGTTGCAGAACTTCTACGGAATGACTCATGCAGAGATATCATAATTGATATTGGGATGCCAGTAATGCACAAGAATACCTTATACAACTGCAGAGTGATTTTACTGAACAAGTAAGTCAACTGATCTCAAACTTGATTTCTAACACACACAAAAAGGTAGTTACTTTACCACAAATATCTGTACGTAATTTATTTATTCATTATGCAATTGTATAAATTTACTCGTAAAT
Organism: Bemisia tabaci; assembly: GCF_001854935.1. Taxonomy (NCBI): domain Eukaryota; kingdom Metazoa; phylum Arthropoda; class Insecta; order Hemiptera; family Aleyrodidae; genus Bemisia; species Bemisia tabaci. The sequence continues at coordinate 162,130 of NW_017562253.1, read as the reverse complement.
ATCAAAACATTGGAGACACCGTCCTTGAGACTAGCTTGTTTGGTGATGCGTCACTTCAAAAAAAAAATGGATTACAATTTCAGATTTCCTGTAAGTTCAAATTCAATTTTTGCTCCTGAGTCTGGTTTGCTTTTCGTGAACTTACTACAATTATAAATCTGATCAAAAGTACAGTAAATATTTTCAGTACATACTAAGATAAAAACAGATGCAAAACCAATGTGCAAACATATTGTACTTCTTTTTCAATGAGTTTTTTAAGAATTTGTCATCAGATTTTTTCCTCACCTTGATAGAAAAAATATACTCTCACATTGTGCTTTCTGGTCAGAAAAATTTTTGGATTCCAAAAACTGGATGGAATTGAGTCTGTAGAGTTCTCTCTAATTTTTATAAATTCTTTGCAAAGCTGGTCAGCGTGACCATTTTTTTTCAGATCGCTCTGAGCCTAAGGGTCACAGTGACTGGCATTTTGAATAGCTCATTTTCATTGCGCTGTTAAGAGGCTCTTTGAGGAATGATATGGTAGAGTACCAGTCATGCAAGTAATCTACAGAAAACTATAGCTTCGTGGCAACAGGCCAAAATTGAATTGGTTTCTGTTAGACAGGCGTGAGTCCTAAAAATCATGAGCTCTAGCTTTTGTTGATCATGCATGATGCTAGAGATCATGAGTTTTTGGATTCACACCCAAATTAGAAACCGATTCAATTTTTGTTTCAGTTCTGCCATTTTTTGCGTCGTTTTCTGGCTTGGCAGGAACTGTTTTACGAAAACACCCAGGCAGGAAACGCAACAGCTAACCAAGGAAAAATACTTTTTTACCAGAATTTACCAAAATCAATTTTATTTTCCCTTGCCAATTAACACCTTTTGATCAATTCAGCAATTAGCAGTTCCTGGAATTTTAAAAAAAAGAAGATTAAAAGATGACTGGAGAAAGAAGTGAGAAATTAAATCAATACTAATGCTGTATCTTTATATAATCAGGTCTTCAACATCTATTTTTTCAACAAATCAATGAGGACAAAAACCAGAGGACAATATAGAATTGCATAGAAATGGGAAGAAAAATCTTTCTTCCCTCACATATTTGGTCACCTACCAATTGATGGTGGAAGAAATAGTAGGTAGCTTAAAATATGCCATTGAATGTGAATCTAGTCTTGCATATTGAAGGATCATCATAATGAATTTTTTTATTTTCACATCAATGCTGATTCGTCTTACCCAATGATTGTTGCGATATTTCAGGCAAATCCTACTGATCCGTCCCAAATTAATTCTGTGTGACTCAGGAAATTACAGAGAATCAAGATGGTTTACTGCCTGGCACAAGGTATGATGTAAAGGAATCAAATAATTGATGAATCTATTTCTTTGTTATTTTGAGTTTCAGCTCTAGATATTTACCTGTAATGAAATATTATTTGAAATTAAGAGGAATTGTGGTGTTAAAAGGAAAGATCAAAGCTAGTGTCTCTAATAACTGTCAAAATCCAAGTATGGGGAAGAGGAACTTTCAAAATGCTTCACTTCCTAAGTGACCATTATGTTCTTGAGTGTAAAGAACCCTTCCACCTTGGCGAAAGAAATGCCTATGTTTTGAGAATGTTGGTGTGTAAAAGTTTGGAAATTTTCTTTCATAGTTGGAATCTGACTAAGTCTTTCATGAGTTGAAAAATCGCTTGAGTTATTTGAAGTTCACTGAGTAGGTGAGCGTGTGAATGTGATAAAAGTATTTTTCTATTATTAATATTTATTTTTAGCTAACGAAGTATGACTTTTTATCAAGCCTTTATGGAGCTTTTGACTCAATTTTGGAACTTGCAAATGCGAAAAATGGGTTTTTCGCGAAAAGTTCTGCTGGAAACAGTCATCAGATCTAAAATCCCAGCTGCATGCAACTACCCCATTGGACCGCGTTTTACAGAAAGGAACTAAGCCACATCAGCTATTGCCAAATTTAACTGGGCAGTTCAATTTTTTACGAGAGAAAGTTTGTGCAGATTCCTTTGAAAATTTTAAGAAATTTGCTTCGTGCTATGGAGAAAATTCACTGAAAGCACAAGAATTGAAGATTTTAGAAAAATACAATAAAATCCTAAAAGTCAGTGGTCAGGAGACTTGAGATCCAAAATAAGTGGAAACCTCACAATTGTTTTTGTTCCCTAAATTTCGAAGTGGTCCTGCTTTTGCCGTGATACCTTTAATTTATATGGAGCCTATGTTTATTTTCAGCTGTTTGCGCTTCATTCTCATGTCTATGCTCAGTCCTTTTGGTGCTCTATCTTTCTCTGTTAGCTTTTTTGGCTAACATTGCAGCCATTTACCAGGCGCACCAAAAGTTCAAAAGCCCATGAAATTGAAGTTTATTTATAACTATTTCTATTTTTATCAGTTTTCTTGGCTGATATTCTAGCATTTCTCCTCGTGCCAAAAACATCAAAACCTTTACAATTAATGTTATTTGATCATAAGTAGGAGAAAGTGCCTTATTCAAGAAAATCTATTCAATTCAGGATTTTTAATTACGCTCTTTAATTGTGGTTTCAGGTTCGACAAACTGAAGACTACTTCCTGCCATCTTTCGTCAGTGCTATTGTGAATCAAACAGTCGTACCTTTTGGAGATGCTGTGATAGCCACAGGTGATGCCTGTTTTGGTTTTGAAATATGTGAAGAACTATGGAGTCCAGAAAGTTCACATGTTCCTTTGTCCTTGGATGGTGTAGAGATTATTTTAAATGGTTCGGGCTCCTACATGGAATTGCGCAAGGCCAGTGTTACGTTAGATTTAATCAAAGCAGCAACATTCAAATGTGGTGGCTGCTACCTTTATAGTAATTTAAGAGGCTGTGATGGTCAACGGTTTTATTTCAATGGTAATTCTTGTATCTATCTTAATGGTAACTTGATCAGACAAGCAGAGCAGTTCACGTTGAAAGAAGTGGAAGTTTCCACAGCAACGATTGACTTAGATTTTATCAGAACCTACAGGAATGCATTACGCTCTCGTGCAAGTATTGCTGGATCTGCTCAACCATATAAGAGGATAATTTTACAAGATTTTTGTTTATCTTCAGATGATCTCTTACTCTCACCATCCATACCAATTAAGCCAAATTTTTACTGTCCAGAAGAAGAGATTGCGCTAGGCCCAGCTTGCTGGCTATGGGATTACCTTAGAAGATCTGGTCAAGGTGGCTACTTTTTACCTTTAAGTGGTGGTGTTGACTCTTCAAGTTCTGCTTGTATCGTGTTTTCAATGTGTAATTTAATTGTTAATTCTGTGAAAAATGGTAACGCAGATGTTCTGCATGATGTACGCCGTATAGTTGGAGATCCTAATTATCAACCAACCAACCCGTTAGACCTGTGTAACAAAGTGCTCGTAACCTGTTACATGGGCTCGGAAAATTCTTCTAAACAAACACATGACAGAGCTAAACTTCTGGCCTCACAAATTGGTAGTTACCATTCAAGTATTGTTATAGATACAGCGGTATCCGCTGTTCTAGCCATTTTCAAATTACTCACAAAAAGAGAGCCAAAATTTGCGGCTCATGGTGGTACAAGTCGAGAATCTTTAGCCTTACAAAATATTCAAGCTCGGCTAAGAATGGTTCTATCGTATTTATTCGCTCAATTAATGTTGTGGGTGCGTGGAAGGGATGGAGGTCTGTTAGTTCTTGGGTCTGCCAATGTAGACGAAGCGTTGCGAGGATATTACACCAAGTATGATTGCTCCAGTGCCGACGTGAACCCAATTGGTGGTATATCAAAAACAGACTTGAAAGGATTTTTAAAGTACACTGCTTCCAAGTATAATTTGACAGCCCTCCATGAAATTCTCTCTGCACCTCCAACAGCAGAACTTGAGCCCTTGGCAGGAGAAGAATTGGTGCAAACAGATGAGGCGGACATGGGTATGACTTACGAAGAATTAACTGTGTATGGTAAATTACGCAAGCAAGAATATTGTGGGCCTTACTCGATGTTCTGTCAACTACTACCTATCTGGTCAAAAAAATGTAGTTCGGAAGAAGTTGCCGATAAAGTCAAACACTTTTTCCGTCATTACGCAATAAATCGTCACAAAATAACAATTTTAACTCCAAGTTATCATGCTGAGACGTACAGTCCTGATGATAATAGGTTTGATCATCGCCCCTTTTTGTATAATGTTAGGTGGCCATGGCAATTCGGAGCCATAGATAAACATTTATCAAAACTAAAGCAGAGCCATTGAACGCAGACGTTTTAAATATAGACTGGGCATTTTGACCAGATTTTGTCTGCCATTTATTTATTTATTTATTCATATATTTTTTCATTGGTACATTTACTCCCCTTTGGGGATTGTACAAGTCAACACAACATTATAACATTTATTTTTAAAATATACAATTATTACCATCAACAACCTTTGGCTAACATTGAGCTTTTTAAAAGTACAAAATTTTATTAAAATCCTAACAGAAATGTTTAAGAATCATAATACAAACCACAGCCATCTCTGTTGTACTGGTGGTTTTCTTTCCAGAATAAATTAAATCAAATGGCAGTGAGTTAACAGGGTGTTCGCAGTTAGGACAAGACATAAAAGGACTAATGCTCACTTGAAAGAAAGGAATACACCGCACAAATGACAATGAATGATATTTCAACAAAACTATGAAGCAAATAGATTGATGTATAGGCAGTTCTAGTCATCAGACTAAGTTGTAATTTATTACGCTAACATGACTACTTTGTGTATTTGCTGAAAGGAGGTCCATAATGACTGGGCAAAAATGCATCATGGACATCAAAACGTTGCTCCATTCACTCGGTAATTTTTATTCGTTTTTTTCGTTGGCAAATCAAAACTTTCAATGCCACTCACTTAGGGCAAACTGATGCTAAATTGCAGTAAAATATAACTAGAAATACCCCTTTCTTGACTATTTTTTATCTCTCGAGCCGTTTATTAATTTGGGACTTTTTGAGCAACTTATCTTCATGTTAATTACTCCTTTTATAAGTTAGTGCACATTATCTTTTGAACACCTGTTCTGATCTGTAAAATAGTTTACATATTTTTTATTCTAGATTTTACAGAAGCCCACATTAGTCCTATTGTCTCATTATCTCATTTCCGAACAAAAGTAATGAAACTTAATTTCCACCTGTGGCATAATATGTACAAAATATATGTAAGTGTATATTAATGGTGAAAGTTGCAAAATGCGTGTCTCCATTTGTGATGTCACAGATCTCTTGTAATGTACTTATTATTTTCTCAAAGGATAATAACCAACAAATGTTATTTTTTGAAATTTTTGCTGTTGATTCTTCTTCTTGTTCAGAACATTTTGTGGACATTTTGAACTTTTGAACATTCATTTATTTATTCAACAATGAAATTTTTATTCAATATTGGTTTACCTTTAAAAAAGTAAAGCAGTAGCGAGGATTTTGAGTGTCACTATCAGGATACATGTCTTGCATATTTCATCACTCATGTACCTACATCATTTTCTTGTTATAGCACCGTTTGTTGTGCACTTCATTTGTTAAAACTTAGACTTTTATGAAACAAAAAGATAAATGTTTTGAATATTTCATTCATATGTGCCCTTTTTTCCCCTACTTTTCCTTTAAAGTTGACACTACTTTAAATAAATAAATCAGAGAAAATCCCTTGAACGGAGTCCTCCTCACCTCAAAAATTGGTAGGAACCACAGCAAAGATGAGGAGAATATTCTCATCATCAGTGAGCTGATCATTAGGATTAATCGGTGAATGTAACATCTCTTGGAGATTCATCAATCAAGGTTACTCGATAAAGAGGCGGTAGAGTTTTAATGATGAAGTATGAAAATAAAATGCAATATATCTTAAAAATTGAAACTATTTTTTAATACAAGAATACCTAAAATATCGATCGAGTCCTCACCTCAAATTAGGAAAGAAACTATTTTTTCCTCTCTTAATTCCAGTCTGGAGGAGTGAAGAGGTTGCTTGTCTCTATGCAGAATAGAAAAAAAAAGTTTCATGAATTTAATTTAATTATTAGGGCAGCAACGGTAACTTTTTCTCAAGGGTGGAGAGCTATGGGTAGGTAGAAAAAAATCAATATTATTTAGTAGAGCAGAGGCTTAACTACCCACCAATAATGGGTGAGAATATATTGATAAAAAGAATGAAATTGTTTTGCAGGACCTGCTCAGCAAAGAATAGTTGATGAAAGAAACACAAGGATGCTGCCCCAACACAGTCTTATCATTGTGACAGTACTGTATCTAGGTACCTATTATTTTTTTGAACATTTCTGTTACAGTTAATTTGACTGAGGAAGAACTTGCTATTTATTATTTGCCAAGTTATGCTTGATTATTCCTCTCTGTCTGTAAAATCACCTTAAAATTTTATGCCAAGATATACTTAATAATTGTTTATTGCAAAGAAGGAGATAAAGAGCAAAAAACTTGAGACTCAGCAATCAAGATGTAGTCTATTCATGGGTCGAGAGTTGACCTTCTCCTATTTAGCTTACAATTGGTAGGTACATGGCATTAATCGCAAGGGGAGAACTGAATGCTAGGTACAATAAGATGGGCGGTGTTAATTATTGATGGCTAGAAAATTGAAAAAGGGTTGATTATAAAATCATATGTCTCTGCTCATGTTTTATTTTTTCCTGAGAAAACTGATTGACTGCATCTCTTCATAATTCCCTCACTCAGAACTATTAACAGCAGGTAAATACCTACTTAAAGCAAAATTATGAGGGGCTTGGAGGACAAGATAGATAATTGCAGCTTTTGCCATCTCAAGAAATACGTGTTTAAAGTTGAAAAATTTCTCAGAGCCTCGCGACAGAAAAAAAAAAATTGGATGAAAATTGTTGTGTTGGAGTGTTTAAAAGTTGGATTTTAGTCCCTAAAAATTCGTGCTTTATTACCTAATGAATGAGTGAAATAGTACATGTTAGAGAGTACCTCGTGGGCACTAGATTATGATTACTGTAAATATTTGAAAGATTGAACTTATCAACACCACCCCTTATTAACCCCCTCCCCCCAGGATTTATGTAAAGGATAAAGTACAACTATTCTCAAAATTCCAAAAAAAAAAAAAAAAAAAAAAAAAAAAAAAAAATGGTTCTTGAAAAATGGTATATAGGTATACTTACTGAATTTTTCACAGAAGATATTTTAAGACTAGTTTTAATTTAAATCATTAATAATATCTCTTCTTCTCCCAAAAACTGCTCTTATCCGACTTGTCTTCTAAGCCCCTCAATTTTAGTGTAGTAATTTATTTAACTAAGTAGAACATAATGAGAGATTTTTAAACTTTTGCTGGGAGGATACTCGTTCTCAGACTGCAAATAAGATTTGAATTTGCCGCGGTTAATGAAAGTGGCGCAGAACGACGAAAAAATAGCATTTTTGCGCAAGCGTCAACGTGTTTACAAATGTAGCGGTGATGCGCGTCGGCCATCTTGTTTATTTTGCAGAATCCCCCAATTTTTCCCCGGAAGTCCTGTTATTCTTCGGCATCGGCATTTTGATAATCCTGCGCTCCCCTGAGCGTTTGGTACCCAATTTGTGAATTTATTTGGGGGTACGCAAGGTAAATTTGAACCATTATTAATGTCGGTGGCGGCTATCGTTAATTTTTGGGCGCCCAGTGCGGCAAGCAACGAGGTTGCCCAAGCCCGGTATATTAAACGTAAATTATAGTATGGATCGCCATTCTTACGATTCACTCTCGCGTCGTCGGCGTATGGAATATTTGATGTTTCGTGAACGTCCAGGTTTAGATGAGGACAGAATGAAATCTATTATTAGTGAGCATGAGAATATGATTGCTGATCGTGAGACTCAAAATGACGTGGAGGATATGGACACTCAGGAAGGTAGGAATATTCGGAACTAGGAATGTACAAAATATTTATTTTTTCTTCCTTCCTTGCCTCTAATTCATCTCGCTTTTTTGGCCTAATTTTTCATTAATCCCTAATCACTCTACTTTATCTAGTGCAGTGTCAGAGACTTTTCTACACGTTTTAATTGTTTTTCTTCGACTTTCGTGCCTCTTCCTTAATTACTTAGAGTTTAAAGCTCTTTATTCTCGTGTACAAACCAAAATGCATTTCATCTTGTTCAGAAGTTTTTAGGTTATCTTCAAATTCCTTCTTGGGCCTAGCAGATATCACTGTTATTTAATCTAAAACTCCTCAAAACGTGCTGATAGAACATTTTTTTTATGTTGGAACTATTTACAAAGTATATTCTCCAAAGTGTCCAGTGAATCATGAATCTTCTGACCTTATTTGCCCGTACGACCCAATCATTGAGGCTATCATCAAATGCTGAGTAGGTAGGCATTGTTCTAATCCTCTTCTCTTATATTGAGTCGTTTGTTTTCATTCTCATTTAGATCCAATTCTGTTATTTTCTTGGTATAATTCCAGTGTATCCATTTTCCGCATCTCATTTTCCCTTCAGACCTCTACCATCGTAGCATCTATTGTTGGTCTTATCTTCAAGACTTTACCTGTCTAAGCAAAATATCAAATGCTGGAATTGTCGCATTCTTCATCAGTTCCTCTAAGTTTATTCATTCCTTCCAGTTGCTTTGTTGCTTTATGTAATATAACACATTTGAGTTAAACATTACGTTTTGATAAAGAGAGGAAAGGAAGCCTCTCACTAATTAGTGCCAACCATTCAATCATCACGAACTTCAACTAATCAAAATTATTCATCTACCCAAGAGAGAATATTTTTTACAATAGGTGCATCTGTTTCGTTTTCTTTAAATGTATTGAATGGAAATTTGTTTGGTCCCAGTTTTCTATGCTCCACAACCGATCATTTGTTAAGTACTGCTTGTTCACACCTTAGACCATAATCTGTTTAACTTTTGAAATCGGTAGGCTATATCATTTTGTGAGGGAAAAATTTCAGTCGTTTGCATTAACAGATGCTACCCTTGAGCGTAATGCCCCTTTTTTCTCACTTCCCTTTTAGCCTGTGACAAAGCAGCAATAGTATATAACAAATGGACTGCCGATAGCTCATGGTAATATTTTCAGTCAAGTTAGTTTCCATGACAGATTTGTAAAGTCCCTCCTATCAGGCCTTTTTAAAGGATGCCCAGCAAAACTATCAGTATCATTTTTATCAACTATCAGACATTATTTCTCTCCCTAGCTGTTTATCTTGCTCCTTTGTTCAGTTTCAAAAGTTTAGAACGGGATGAGAGCAAAATTCATGAATGTTTTGGACTTTGATAAATTGATGACTCCAATGAAAACAACATTTAAATTGCTGTACACGACATAAACCAACACCTTTTATTTTCTGAATCCTACTGTTTTCTGCATGCTCCCGTGTCGAAATATCCGTAAGAGTGGGTTTACCTCACTTAACAATCTATGTAAATTAAACTCATTACACTTTTGTTAATTATACAAATCTTGTGCAGTCCTAGTGAAAGAAGTGCTTTCAACATTCTGATGTTAAACCAAAGATTTTGAGCATTGCTGTATGTACATATCCCCACTGTCTTTCAGATCAAACGAAGCCATGATTTTATCACTCACTGTGAGATAGTTTTCTAGCTGAAAATACTTCAATCATTCTATCCACCTCATTCTAACTAACTTATTCTTTCTTCCATTACCCTTCATATTAAAAGAGAACTTAACAGTATGGTACTTCTTAATTCTATTCTCTATTAGTTTTCGTTTATCTTGTATTATTTAGAAAATAAGGTCAAATTAAACGTAAGCATTTTGTGCAACCCAGATTGACTCATAGAGAAAAAAAAGGAGGTGTTTGCATCTTGAGGTTTGTTTACCTTGTGATGTAGGTCCGTACAACCTGGCCAGCGAAATCCGGAATTCTAAATTTGAAAAACAGACCATAATGTCCGATTTGTTTACTTAAATCAACTCATGATATAATTTCAAGCACTTATTTTAGAATGACTTTTTTCCATAAATTACACCATTTCCAAGAAAATCTATGATAAACGTCGCTGTACCGACCTACGTCATCAAAAAAATTCCTAGATGCCCAATATGCAAACACCTCCTTTTTTTTCTCTATGAGATTGACTGTGGCAAAGAGAGGTTTGTCAAGTTCTTAGAAGTCATGAAATTATCTCAATAGTTGCTAGAATGAAAAATGTTGGTGTGAACTGTTTTTTTGGAAAATAATTGGATACATTGACAAATCATTTCTGAAAGCATTAATTTTGATAGAAAATTAGTATCGGTAAGATACACCTAAATGAAATGAAATCCTAGAATATCCATTAAGTCAATACTCGATCCAGAAGACCTAAATTTTCTTCATAATAGTAACTATGCAGACAAAAAATTCTAACATCCATCACAGCATACCAGTCCCAACATTTATTGAAGGTGAAATTGCAATACCTTGCACTTGATCTGCAATCACTCGATTTTTTTTTATTTTTTAGGGTGACCAATCATTGCAATTACATTAAAATTGATGTCATTTTTATTTACTTTTTCCATATTTACTTATGCAGCAATTGAGATTTATATTTTCGCAATTTTTAGAGGAATAGCATGAAAAAAAAGTCTGGAAGAAAGTATAACTCATAGATTTTTCATGAGAGACATAGGCACAGCTGAAAAAAAATCTCAGAAGAACTGTGTTTTTCCTTCTTGAGTTGTAGCTTGAGTATTTCGGATGAAATTACATGATCACCGGTTATAAATGAAGTTCAAAACACGATGTTCCTTTGAATTTTTTTTTTCTGTTTTTAAAAAAAAAATAGGTGACCTCATGTTCAAGGTACAACTTGTGTATGTGTAAGGTAAAAAGTTTTCCACGACCTGGAATGACTTTGGCCACAGGTGCGCCACTCTCCCCAACTTTAAAATATGTCTTTGGTCGATTTCACAGAAAAATGATGAATTATCACTTAAAGTTTCCATAGACGCTATTAGTGGCGACGTCATCATAGGGATTCTCCATTATATCGAATTGGATCCAAACAATAACATTGGCATAACCTCTTTCAATGCTACCAATGCGAAAAAATCGATAAATATCGCTTTCCTGTGACGTTGCACTAATAGCGTCTATATCTCCTTAGGGCAAAAATAATTCTCATTTATCTGCATCCAGCCTCCTTAAAAATAATGAAAATGACTCATTCTTTTTCCAGTTGATGAGCAAATTGGCACAAATTTGAATTCTCAAGAAAATTATAACTTTGGAATGACTAATGTTGAAAGAAGAATGAACGGAGAACTGATAAATACTATTTCTTCATCCCAGGACGCCGAAATGGCAGAAGGTATGTTTGCTTTCCTCTCTACCGATCAATAAATAATATGAATCGAAATCAATGATGTTTGACTCAAGTCACTCATTATTTTTGCCAACAACACCTGTCACCTAAATACTCAACCTTTATTCTCTCTAAAGAAAGGATTATAAATATGTCTATATGTAGAGCTATATGTACGAAATAAGTTTATATTAAAACTCATTCAAAATCTGATGCCCTTTGATGTCAGCTTTAAAACCTACCACACTTATTACTCTAGACTGACTTGAATGCATTTACCAGGGATGGAAAGAGGGGGTGGAAATAACAAGGATTTTCAAGGGAGAATTTTACAACCTCCTCTTTGAGTCTTACTTAATGCAGTGCTAAAATCTGTGTGAAGCAATGTCTTAACTATTATATCCTGAAGACTAACTAAATGTAGAAAATTCTGGTGACCTCATACTCATGTTAACATGTTTCTCTAACCCTTTCCGGTCCAATGTCGGATATATTCGCCGTGAAAAATAACGCGTTTAGGTCCGATGTCGGATATAGTCGCCCAAAAGTTTGAACTTCTGTGCAGGCCCGATATCGGGTATATTCGACTGCTCCAGCAAGTGGCGGCCTCTGGTGGAGCCTTTGGAAACCACTGTCTTTGTTGACAACATCGCTGCTACCTTAACCTCACTTAACGACGGCCGTGGAAAACTGCCGCGGACCGGAAAGGGCTAATCCATGCTATTGCAGAAAACAAATGAAAAATCAGACCATTTCCATCTGTTATAATCATCATATTCCTCATTATGTTTATTTATTTATTTATTTAATGTTTTTCTTCTAGATGAAGCGCGATCTGAAGCAACTTTTAGATTCACTGTGGATAATGTCAGTGAACTCAGGGAATCAAGGCTATCACCTCCCTGCTATGTTCGCAACTTGCCTTGGAAGATAATGGTCATGCAGCGAAGCACGCAAATGCATGAAAAGAATCAGAAATCACTTGGATTTTTCTTACAGGTTTGTTATCTTTTTCCTCTCAGCAGTGTGGGTTTGGCCACGAGGCGAAAATGTGAGATTGCAGGAAAAGATCAGCATTATAAAATTTTCTGCACTCCAGCTCAGGAATGCTATAAATGTCTGATCATGCCCTGGGCAGCCGTGTCAAAATACGGAAGGAGAGACAAATTTTCAAGGATCCAAAGTTGCAAGTTGGAGGGAAAAAGAAGTATCGGGGCGCTTTTTTCAACATTGGTTGGAAATTTTGTGGAAAGCGGATCAGGAAAATATGGAAAAGCGTCTGGCGAGGGTGCAAGGATATGGAAGCTTAGAAGTTTCTGCATCCCTGCCTCTATCCTTTAAGGATGCCGTATAATTACTTAAGGCAGGCCTCAAGATCGATTCTGGATTTTTTACATTAATTGATCACCAGGTAAATGGAAAAAAATAGTACCTATTTCCATAAAGATCATGATGATGAAAGTTTGAATAGCTCGCGATTCCATTTTATTTTCTCACCCATTCAAGAGTTCTGAGCATAATGTCTCTTATGAGTGTGTATCGTCTTGTCTTAGAGATGCTGCAAAGGCGAGGGTTTCCTAAAACCAATGATTATAGTAGCTCAGCTGTCTCAAAATTTCAAGTCCTAATCTTCATGCATTCTTACTTTATTTACTTATTTTTTCCAGTGTAATGGTGAATCAGAAAATACCTCGTGGAGTTGCTTTGCAGCTGCTGAACTGAAAATCCTTCCACAGAAAGAAGGAGTAGAGCCTATTTCAAGAAGTAAGTATTTAAGGAGGCTCATCTCCTGAACGGATCAATCTTCCAACCCTCTTCAGCTTTTTTCCCCCTATCGTTTCCCTGTGTTACCAATCTTGCCTGGTTGAAAATAGACTGTGTTTGAATTTAGTGTTTGAACCAAAGTTTGACAAAAACATAGGTAGCACCGATTTTTTAAGGGCGGTACGGAAGTACTGAAAAAGTGGGAAAATTTTGCAAGAAGGTCCTGAATTTTTTAAATTTCTCTGTCATTTTTGTCACAATTTGAACGGGAAATTCAAATTCTTGAAATTTTTCGAATTTCGTCAATTGGAGGTACTGGAAAAGTACTGAATATATATGTTGAGAAGGTATTGAATTTCTTGGGAATCCACTGAAAAAGTACTAGAAAAGTACTGATTTTTGGGCAACGTGTTTTAGTAGACACCCTGTTGAGGGGCAGTCTTATCTCGGATTCCACACCCTTTTCTTTTCACAGTCCAAATCAGTTCCTTTCTCTCTCTCTCCCACTCTACTTTCCTTACCAGACAGACATGCTATGCGTTTTGATTTTAGCCAGACTGTCCTGGAAATTACAGAAATTTCATTAGCGCGTTGTGCTAAAATGGTGGCTCAAAGGCCATTGGCACAATGATGACTTTTGATCAGCTTCCACAGATGAACTTATAACAACAAAGAAATCAAAAATCGATTGTGGCACACATCCCCGTAAAGAGTGTGCGGGGTCCTTTCTATTTCCTTTGAAACATTAAGACTTTTTCAACAGCCTCTCGCCTAAATTACTTTCTTATTTTGTTTTACTAATCCTTTTGTTTTTTCTCCCTCCTTCCAGAAATTCAGCATTTGTTCTTCTCAAAAGAAAATGATTGGGGCTTTAGTCACTTCATGGTCTGGAATGACATGTTAGATCCTGATAAAGGCTATATCAAAGATGACTCAATCACTCTAGAGGTAATGTTTTCTTTTACGCTTACTAAGCCGTACCTTTTTTCTGACAAATCAACCATATAGAATTTTATTATGTAAAATTCCTCCTTAGCATACCCTTATCAATGTGTGCGTGAAAAAGTTTGTGATCAAAGAAATGAGTGCCTGTTTCCATTAAGGAATGACATTATTACAAATTAAGTTTATGAATATGAATATTATTTGAATTTGTTTACTCTTCTCATGTTTTAAGATACTTATAATTTACTCAGCTTGACACCATTCAATCATTGTTCAGTTCGATTTGTCCCTTTTTTAAAGTGTTTAGTAATTTTTTTTGTTCATATTTCTGTCCACTCTGCAGGTTCATGTTGCTGCAGAAGCTCCTCATGGAGTCAGTTGGGACTCAAAGAAACATACTGGTTATGTAGGTCTGAAGAACCAAGGTGCCACTTGCTACATGAACTCTTTACTCCAAACTTTATACTTCACTAATCAGTTGAGAAAGGTAATAAATCTTCACATTTCATGTTTGAGAATTGGGATGTCGCTAGATCCAGTAACTGCCTTGGAAATGGGTGCTCCAATGTAAATTTCAGCGAGATATGAGTTGCAGAGTTTAGAAATGCTCAAAACAACTCTTTTTTTTTTACTTATAAGAGAGGCTTTTTATTGAAGTTATGAGAAGAATGTTTCTCATTGGCCTGAAGCTTATGAAGTTGTATGAGGCAAATTTATAGTATCAACCACCTTGAACTCAATGCAACATGGCCAATTTATGATTAAAAGCAGGAATAAAGAATTAAAAAGTGAGGGGGGGGGGGCAACAACACACATATTTTCTTTTAACAGCAATAATAGTGTAGAGCATAATTGAGATACATAATCTCTCGATACATTTGCGACCAAAAAGTAAATTAACCAAAAATGCAGACCTTCTCTCATTTCACGCACGTTCTGAGAATGAATTCAACGCAAATTGTGCAACTGTCTCATTGATTTTTAAATTTTTTAAACAGTGTAGGTATAATTTGATAGGTTTTCAGATAAAACATGTTAAATTTTAAAAATAGGGGCACTGAAACTTTTCAACTGAATGAAAAACGAGGGAAGCTGTAAAAATGGGAAGGCCTGTGTACATCAGAGCAAAAGTAGTGTCTCATTTGCAAAATAGCAGTGATAATTGCAAGTTGAATACAAAATCAGGGCACCTCTTAAGTGAGGTTGAAGAGCTTAATCTGTTTGAAAATGTTCGGTAAAAAAGAGTTCTCAGAACTCGGTCAACAGAGAAACCAATTTGAAAAATGGAAAAGCTAGAAACTTCCTGCACTTTTGTTTAAAAATCACATGGTAATTAACTCAGAAACTGTTGTAACCGTCAAATGTTCTTTTATCTGAAGGAGAAATTTGAACTGTATTATTTTCATGTTACAGGCTGTTTATAAAATGCCAACTGAAAGTGATGACAGTAGCAAAAGTGTAGCTCTTGCATTACAAAGAGTCTTCCATGAGCTTCAGTTCAGTGATAAACCAGTTGGAACCAAAAAATTGACCAAATCATTTGGCTGGGAGACCCTAGATTCCTTCATGCAACACGATGTACAAGAATTCCTTCGAGTGCTTTTAGATAAACTTGAAAGCAAAATGAAAGGGACATGTGTAGAAGGGACCGTACCCAAGCTCTTCGAAGGAAAAATGATGTCCTTCATTAAGTGTAAAAATATTGATTACTCTTCAACGAGAGAAGAGACTTATTACGACATTCAGTTGAACATTAAAGGCAAAAAGAACATCACAGAATCTTTTAAAGATTATGTCAATCCCGAAGTCTTGGAGGGCGATAACAAGTACGATGCTGGTGAGCATGGCCTTCAGGATGCGGAGAAAGGAGTTATTTTTGCCACTTTTCCACCTGTCCTTCACTTACACCTCATGCGCTTTCAGTATGACCCAGTCACTGATTGCTCAGTGAAATTTAATGATAGGTAAGATTTTTCATCTTTCTTTCTTGTAAATCTATTCTAAGATTGGGACTTTTTCAGCTGTACAATTGAATACTGTGCTAAATATAGTATTCAGAATATTCATATTCGGCTTGGACTTGCGAACTGAATCGTCCGATTTGTAACAAGGGAGCAGATCCAGTTTTCCAACTTTTTGTTAGACCCAACCCAATGCAAATTCTTAAGGCAGCAATTACACACCATGAGCACATATGTCAAAAATCATTTTGTGCTTGAAAAATTGTGAATGGCTCTTCTTGATTAGTTTTGCGTACCCAGATAGCTCCTAAAATCTAATTTTTAAGTTGGAACCCTTCGCAGGCCATTCCAAGACACAGATCTGGCACATTTACTCATGGAGGAATCTCTCAATTCAATTAAAATCAATTCCAAATTTTTCTAAGTTTCCAATTCAAGGTCATTACTCTCTAAAAATTTCCCTAAATCGCCAGTCTTACCTCACATGTGATGCTCTGCGCAATTTTTGTACCCCTGATTTGAACAAAATATTGTTACAATATATTTTTCTGTACTTCAAAATTGTTTACGGATTTGATTTTGCTTTCCTTTACTGTTCAGTTAAAGTCAGAATATTTTTGTAACTTCTTTTTGATCATCATCTAAAAATGATGTCCATTTTCCTATTGCAGGTTTGAATTTACCGAGAAAGTCTCTCTTAACCCTTACCTTCACAAGCCAGAGACTACTCCAGCTGACTACACCTTACATGCTGTGTTAGTTCACAGTGGTGATAATCATGGTGGACATTATGTTGTCTTTATCAATCCTCGTGGTGATGGAAAGGTATTTATCAATATTAATTTTAATGAAAAAGCACTAACAAGAAGCAAACTTCAAATTAAATTATCCAGACCGAAAGAAATTTAAAGTAAAAAAAAGGTGAACAAAGTGTCAGGATTGAAGTAGTTATATTATCATACTGCAGAGACTGTTATGTTAATGTTTGGTGTGCGATTTAACGCAGTAAATCTTGGTTTTTCTATGAGCAGAAAATTTGAATTGATGCCTAGAAAAAAGTAAATATCTTGATAAGGAGTTGATTTCAATAATTTCCATCGCAAATATCGTGTTCTACATGTTTAATGAGAAAACACAAGTTTGTCATACCGTTGCAATTTGCACCTTGTTTAATGATTCATTAATGTAAAGTAGTAGTAGTAGCACAAATGTAGTTAATATTATTTATATTTTTCTATTAATGGTTAACTTTTTTAAAAATTTTGGAAGTCAGCATGATTTGTGCGTATAAATAAGTTAAATGAACTTGCTTTTGTTTGTTACAGTGGTGTAAGTTTGATGATGATGTTGTGTCGAGCTGTACGAAAAAAGAAGCAATAGAAAACAACTTTGGAGGACATGACGATGACACAATCATGACAGTCAAACATTGTACGAATGCCTACATGTTAGTTTACATCAGAGATTCTGAGTTAAAGAATGTTTTACAAGAAGTTACAGAAGAAGATATTCCACAAGAGGTGAGGAGGACATTTCCTTCCGATTCTTAATTTTTGTTTATTTTCCTGTCATTAATTTTTTTCTTTTCTTGTTTAATACTCGCATGGGCCAATAACTTTGGTGATATCTGTTCGAAAAAAAAAAGAAGAAAAAATAAGAATAGATAGCCTTGAACTCATAGTAGTCAAGCATACATGTATGATGAAATGCTTTGAACATGATTTGGAGAAAACCAGTTTGTTGAAGTAAGAAAAAATACGGAAAGAATGTTGTACAGCTAATTAGATTGTAGAGAAATTATGTTGTAGAGCTAATTGTGAAAAAAATTGCTGAGCACAACTTGTCATTATTTTGTTTCAGCTTTCGGAGAGGCTTGCAGAAGAGAAACGGTTAGAGCAGATCAGGAGAAAGGAGCGAACTGAAGCTCACTTGTATATGACGATCCAAATATTATTGGAAGACGCTTTTGATGGTCATCAAGGGACCGATCTCTTTGACCCTGAACATGCTCAGTACAGAGTTTTCCGTGTCAAAAGAAATACAACGCTCCAAGATTTTCTAGATCATTTATCTAAGACGCTTGTAAGTATTTTTAAATTATTTATACAAATTCCATTGCTTGTTATTTGATCAACTGTCAATGGGTCAGTTAGGCTGGTCCCAGAATCATGTTTTGATGCTTTATACTTGTAAATCAAGTAAAAAAATTAAGATCTGTGCAAACAGCAACTTTCTATGTTGAATATTGAGTGAGATATTGCGCCTTGAAAAACTCGATTTATGATGTCATCCACTGCGGTAGTATGTACCAAGTTATGCACTACCATGGTGGATGACATCAAAAACCCAACTTTTCAAAGGACGATATCGCCGTTAATATTCAACGTAGAAAGTTGCTACTTGGATGAATCTTCTTATTTCTAGCTAATCTACAAGAATCAAGCATCAAAACACGATTCTGTTTCCAGTGCAACTGGCCTTTTCGTAAGAGGAGTTAGTTAATAATTTGTACCTCCTCACTAAAGTCGGATCCTAAGACAAGGAAATGATTATTCAAACAGAATATTTCTAATCCATTGCTTTTGATTATTTTTGTGCCTCCTTTGTCTAGTTTTCCACTTTCATTTTAGCATAATCAGTGATCTAGATGCCTCTGAATACTGCCATGCTAAGGAAAAATATTGTACAAGCCTCCAAGTTTCCTTTGACAAATCTCAAATCCTAGGAAAATTTTAGTCGTAAGAGAGAAAAAATAAAATAAAAAAGTGATACTAAGATTACTGTGGGTACTAATCAAGTCTTGTAATTTTTCCATTCCTACCTTAGAAATTTCAATCCCCCCCCCCCCAAGGTANACCCCCCCCCCCCCATGGTATGCTAGAAAGTGATTCCTTATTTCTTAGGAAGAAAGCATGAAAACTCACTCCTGATTTTTAAGATGAAGATCCAGGGTTTCCGGTGATGAAGTCGGAAAATTTATGGCAACCTAGAAAATTAAGGGAATTCAATAGCAAATGTCGGGAAATTTTGCGAGCAGCATTTATAATAAGTTAGTTCAAGTCGTTCAAAGGAAAAACATTTTAAATGAAAGTTTTATGTAAATGCAAAGAAAAGTAAGGGATTCCAAAAATGTCGGACTCATGGAAAAGCAAAAATAATCGAAGAAAAGTCTGGGAATTGGAAAGTGAAGAAATTGTTGAAACCCTGAGATGGTTCTTTTTTGTTTATCATTTCGTTTTCTTTGTCTCCGTTCCATTCCTCTTTCCTGAACATAATGGATTTTTTTCCTGACTTGCAAGTATCTAACGTTTACAGTGTTGATTTAATGATTTAGTTTCATTGATTTTGTTATCATTATTTTTCACAGAAATATCCCCTCGAACAAATTCGACCTTGGCCTCTCAATTACCGTACTAATCAAACCTGCAGACCAAACCTCATCGAACTGGAGCATGACTTGCATCGTCTTGTTGTAGAATTATCAGAGAACCAAAGTCCATGGAATATTTTCCTCGAAGTTGTTCCTCCTGATTCAGGCCTGACATCTCTTCCGCCCTACAACAAGGATGAGGACGTTTTGTTGTTCTTTAAACTTTACGACCCTAAGCTGATGAAAATATTCTACTGTGGTCATTATTACGTACCAGTTTCTCAAAAAATGCGTAAGTTCCATTATCAATCTTCACTCACCTCTTTTTCCTACATATAGAACTACACTGATATCGAACTACTGGCTATCACTGATTGAAAACTGCAGTAATGGAAACGTCATCAATTCTGAACATTTTATCACTTTAATACATGAAAAAAAAAAAACGACAACAGTTATACCTTGATTGATTGCATCAAAAAATGATTGATTAGTCAGTTATCTTATTAGTTAGATTATTCTTTCCTCCAAAGAGATATTTCTTTTAAAATCACTCCAAAATTTTAAGAGCCATTTGCCAGGAAGCCTAATTTTTAGCTGCCCCTTACGATTTTTAGAAGGGAGATCTTTTACGATAACCCAAGAAACCAAGCAAAGAGAAATAGAAATTTAGGCTGAAATAATTTTTAGATGCCTTGAGGCGCATTGGCAGAACATCCCTTACTTCTAGGGGTCTGATCCTAATTTTTTAGAAACGTCGTGAAGTTAAATCACGGAAACAAACTCTGAAGAGCAAAGTTAAAATTTCGGGTAACATATTGTTAAAAATCCTGATCATTGTTATGCTGTATTTTGATTTGATTGATGGTTTTTTAGAACATTTGAGTTTCTCCTTCTTTCTCATCAAGTTGTGTTCTACTTTAAGCACAGTTTCGGCCAATTCTGACATTTTTTCCGCCTATTGAATTTCCTTACATTAATACAAATAGTTCACAGCTAACTTTACTCACCAATGGAATACTTTTCCATAATTTTCATTGGCCAAAAGCTTCTGATATAATCTTTATGTCTTCTCTCTCTTGTTCTCTCACTTTAATTTTTATTACTTCTGTTTTCAGATGACTTAATTCCAATTTTAAATGAAAGAGCCGGTTTCCCTCCAAATACAGAACTGCATATCTATGAAGAAGTGAAACCTAGTCTTCTGGAACCTATTACTAATTTTGATGCTCCGTTAGAAAAGGTGAATTCACTATTTACATATTATGGTTTTTGTTTTGTGTTTGAAAATCTGCTTTTAAGCTGTCATTAAAAAATGTATCGCTAAAGTACCAAGTTCAATCACTGAACATTAATTTCCGGGCAAGACATTTCACAACAATCATGACAACCTAACTCGAGGGTCGTTTTCACAAGTCTTAATTTGTATAATGTACTGCAACTGATCGCAAAGTGAGAAGTAAAAATGAACAAATTGAGGGAAAAACGAAAGTAAACTTTGCAAAATGGGAGAAAACCAAGTTTAAAGGTTATTTATTCCAGTTGGGACCAATAGTTGTACTGGTTTAGGCGGGTTTCCGATTTACACGATTCCGAGTTATCCGGGTTTTTTAGCATTGTGGTTAATGGGAGACAGCGGGGACTGGTCGATTGTGCCGGCTTCCGCGGGTTTCTGACTTATACAGGCAAAATTTCCCTATCACACCATCATGATCGTCTGGCCACTGCGTAACGAATGGAAGAGCCAGCCTGCAATTGCATTATAATCATGGAAAAATTTGCGTGTTTATCGTTGAATCATGTCAATTTTTGACTGAAGGACACAGCTTTGAAAATTTTGGAAAAAGAAGGGTTTTTAAAATGAGATGGCTGGTTGAAATAGAGGGAAAGCTAAGAACTTTCTATACCCCTGCAGTGGATCTCATTCTTCGATTATGGAACTAAAATTAACACACTGGCTGCTAAGGGCTTGACTCTTGGGGCTTTTATGGAGTAATGTTAGCCCCATGCCCCTGATATTTTCAGTGAATTTTTTTTTGTTCTGTCAGCGTCGTGGGCCAGATGTTTCCATGCATCCATTTGTAAGGCCAGGGATCAACAGCGTTGCAAAAATGCGATTTTTGCTCATTACTGATCGCTGGGATCATTTTGCGGGAATGGAGCCCAAGGTTCCTTACGCTTGCAAGAAAAGTCAAATGTCAGACATTGTCGGTCACCAAGTTTACCAAATTGAATTTAAAGTCCTTAAATTTTTTATAATTTCTTGTTTCAGGTTCTTGAAGAGCTCATGGACGGAGATATCATCGTATTTCAAAAGAAAGAACCCCCTGCTGTGGAGGCGCAGTATAAATTGAAAACTCCCGGAGAATACTTTAAGTGAGTCCTATTTTGTCTCTACCCCATCTAATATTGTACAAACACTCTAAAAAAAATTTCAATTGCAGTATTTAAGTATTTGTAAAGAATTTCTTGATTTTGCAGTCATTTGGGAAATCGCTTGTTAATTTTTTTTATTTTTTTTTTTTGGCTTGTTTCAAATATCACGTTTTCCTCCCTTTTTTGCAGAGATTTCCGTGTTGAAGTGACCTTCTGTGATAAATCAATCCCTAATGACCCTGGTTTCACTATTCAATTGTGGATGAGGACAACATATGAGGAGATGGTAGAAGAAGTCGCACGTAGAGTTGGTGTTGACAAGCATCGGTTGCAATTCTTCAAATGTCAAGGGTAAGTTAGTTTAATACAATAGAAACCATTTCAGCTTTACTCTGTCAATTGAAAAGAAACCTGAAAAAGTAAAACATTCTTTGGTCGATTTTGGACTTTCAGGTCCTCATCTCAGCTGAAATTCTCAGCAGAAAATTTCAACATTTTGCACTGTCAAAGCACCCGGCTAAAGGATGCAGAAATTTTAAGCCAGCAGTTCCCATGGCCATGGAACTTTAAAAGTATGACATTAAATGGAAAATTTCAATTTAAAAAGATAAGATTTTTTTTTAATTCCCTTGTGATGTTTTTCTGCTCTGGAAAAAAAAAGAAAAAAAAATTGCAATTAAAATAAAGAAGGTGAATGATATCATTACAAATCTACATTAACGGGACACTTCTTATTTTATCCATGATTAAACTGTAATGGAGTGTGTTTGTCTCGAGCTATTGACAATGCTCTTCTTTAAAATCTAATTTGAACAGAATTCGTTCACTATCATCACCATCTAAGCAGAACGAGCATTTCAAAGTTTTAAACTAGCAATGCTGTCGTATGTACAGGATTTCATCTAGGACATTGAAATTTTTGGGAATTGCACCTCAATAAGAAATATAATAGGTTGACTTTCAAACATTTTTTCGATTTTGAATATATCCCTATGAGATAGAGCTCATTAGGCTGGTTTGAATTTTTGACATTTTATTCTTAATATGATTTTCTTTTACCTATTGCCTCTTTCTCTGTTTCAGTTACAAGGATATGCCTGGCAATGCTCTTCAGTATGACTTTGCAGGAACTTTAAAAGATCTCGTATTCTCCAAGCCGCCGGCAAAATCACCCAAAAAAATATTTTATCAGCAATTGTCTATACCTCTGAATGAGCTGGAAAATAAAAAACAGTTCAAGGTATGATCAACAAACAACAGAATTAATCCATTAATTAACAGTGGTTTTTGAGAAACCTCTCATTATTGTTTTTGCATCCTTGTTTTTTGGTGCAAACGTTTCAAATTAGCTCTATTGTAGACACTCTCTGTAATAATAAAACAAAAGGATTATGGAAGCGAAGACTCAGTCAAATTTATACTAATCGAGCACCAGATTTTTTATGGATTACAGGAATTACACAACTGTAACTTATACTAACTGATCCATCGCAGTGTTGCTCTACATTATTTCCACTCAAATGACATTGTGCACAATTGAAAGTAGCAATATCCTGTTCTAAAAATGTTGGCGTCTAATCCAAAGAGTCCTTTGAAAAAACAAATCTGTTCCAAATGTTTCCACCCATAGGGTTACATATGCACCTGCAGGTGAGCTGCACTTTTGCCCGATCCTTCAAGCTTAAAATAGGGGTGTGGCTTACCTACGAAGCTTGAAGAATTTGCATCCTTTCTAGGTGCTCAAAGTGCGACTTACCATTCCTGGTCGGTTCTGTACGATGCTCGAGAATGTTAACAGGAGAACAACTGAGAGCACTCGTTGACCTTGTCTCTGCCAGTGATGGGAATTTTTTAGTAAGGAGGATGCAGATACAAACTCTACCGATGACAAAATGGAAGTCAGTTAAGGCGGTGTTGTCAAGTGATGGCAAGAACGTTAACGCATTACTTTGCCAATTTTTTTTCTATTTTTGGGAGGAGGAGGTTGGTCCCTAAAAATCTGGGATGCAACTTATCTATAGGCTCCTGCGTTATGTCTTTACTATCATTGTCTATTCAACAGCTTTTTTACCAAATCTATGTTAATCCTAATTTTGTTGTTTTAGGTCTCATGGGTAGGCCCTAAATACAAAGAAGAAAAGGAGCTAACTCTGTATGTCAACAAAACAGGGACCGTTCAAGATTTGCTCGATGAAGCTTTGAAAGTAGTCGAGTTAAATCCAGAAGTTGGGTCTGGTAAATTAAGGTATGTTGTATTTGTGTGCAACCCTCTTCTTTGATTCTGGAACTTTTTTTTTTGAGAGGGAGGTGTAACATCAAAAAAATACTTTGGAAGCCTGGTATGTGTAACATTAATACTAGGGCTGTGCGAGTACTCGAATTTCGAGTCGAGTCGAGCCGAGTATCGAGTACTCGACTCGGCTCGAAAGTTAGGTTAGGTTNTTGTCAAGTGATGGCAAGAACGTTAACGCATTACTTTGCCAATTTTTTTTCTATTTTTGGGAGGAGGAGGTTGGTCCCTAAAAATCTGGGATGCAACTTATCTATAGGCTCCTGCGGTATGTCTTTACTATCATTGTCTATTCAACAGCTTTTTTACCAAAACTATGTTAATCCTAATTTTGTTGTTTTAGGTCTCATGGGTAGGCCCTAAATACAAAGAAGAAAAGGAGCTAACTCTGTATGTCAACAAAACAGGGACCGTTCAAGATTTGCTCGATGAAGCTTTGAAAGTAGTCGAGTTTAATCCAGAAGTTGGGTCTGGTAAATTAAGGTATGTTGTATTTGTGTGCAACCCTCTTCTTTGATTCTGGAAAATTTTTTTTTTTGAGAAGGAGGTGTAACATCAAAAAAATACTTTGGAAGCCTGGTATGTGTAACATTAATACCAACTTTCTGAATTCGGTTTTTTATCAGAATCTTATGAATATTGCATGTGTTAGAAACACATGGCGATCCAGAATTCTTATATACAAGCAGAATTGAAATTTTCTCATCACTAAGTTTTGGGATCAAGTCTCAAAAGAGAGTTGTTCATCTATCTCAAACTTCATTGCATGTGTACAATTCAGAATGTCTAATGAGTCTTAAATGAAGCTGTCCTTAAGGAGTGATCTTTCTACCAACGGCCCTTTACTTCCTTGCTCATGCAACATAGCCAATGAATGTCTTTTCCAAAAATCAGGATGA
Source organism: Bemisia tabaci (assembly GCF_001854935.1). Classification (NCBI taxonomy): domain Eukaryota; kingdom Metazoa; phylum Arthropoda; class Insecta; order Hemiptera; family Aleyrodidae; genus Bemisia; species Bemisia tabaci. Next base: position 137,197 of record NW_017562253.1, on the reverse strand, counting down.
ATCCACCCCAAAATCAATAATGAACCACTAGACAAGGTACGAATTTAAGCAATCTGATACATGTTTCTTAACCAGAATTTCACGTAGAACACGATTCACACTACGAAAATTACCGAAATCAACTTATAACGAAGATATTAACGTTTTTAGTTCGCACTGATTACGAGGAATTTGAACTGCCCGCTCACAAGAAACTCAAAGCTCTACGTGAGTCAAATCGCGCACTACAACGGTTTCAGCAAGCTTCTCAATCGAGCAATGTTCATTTTCCACCATGTGTTGTTCAAACTATTGGTAATTTGCTATAGCTGAGCCAAAGTGTCAAGATTGAAGTTGAAGATTTTTACATCGCAGAGACTGTCATGATAAACATTTAGCGCGCGATGTGAATCACGTATAGCATTGAGTTTTCATGAGCGGGTGGTTTAAATTCACGCATCAAGAATCATTAAATATCTTCGTCAGGAGTTGATCTTGGTAATTTTCGTTGTGCGTATCGTGTTCTACGTGAAATTTTGGTTGAGAAACATGTATCAGAATGCTGAAATTCGTACCTTGTCTAGTGGTCCATTGAATGTATTTCGTCCACAATTTATCATTAAAAAAAAAAAAACTTGCCTGTAACTTTTTGTCCAAGAATCTCTGTATGACAATCCTTACTAGTTCTTTCCATTCAATACCCTCAATGCTTGTCACCAGTGGGTGGCTCAGTCAGTTATTCTTGACTTTGATACCAAGCGTGCTTTATGAAAAAATTACTTTTCCTCAAACTTTTAGCCGAGAAGCTCCAAAGTTATCCATATTATTGATTAGGGAAAATTTTACCCTTTTCCTTTTTTCGCCTCCACTTTCGAAAATTAGAACTTGCTCCAGTTTCTTTTCACTGAAAGATACTTCAAAAGGCTCAACAAATACAACTAAAACATTTTAATACAAATATTTAAGATCATTTGAGGAAAGAGGGATCAATGCAAAATCATGAGAAGGTTAAAAAAAATAGGTTAGTTTGTAGGTTTGGTATCATTTAAGCAAAGAATTCTGACGCAAATAACTGGGCTGAGAGACGCATGAATAGAAGTTCATATATGTATCATATGAAGAAATGTCTAAAAGGCTATCATTCTCACTTTATGCCCTCAAAGTGGTACTCACATCCGATTTTGGAGGTCCAAAGCTTACATTTTATAGATTGCAGTGGTTTTAGTCTATTTTCACCTCCACAAAATACACTGAAAATTATTTCCATTTCTGATATAATTTTTTTCTGTCCATCAAACTTTTTAGTGAAGAATCAAAGTGTTTCAAGTCCGTAAATATTAAACCATTAAACTTGGAGCCATTTGCTTCCATTAAACTTGGAAAATTCTTTATTGACTTTATTTGTGTTTGCTTTTAGGTTAGTGGAAATAGTTACAAATAGGATTCAACCTGGTCCACCAGAAGACACCCCAATAGAAAACCTAGTTATGAATCAGGCCAAAAATTATAGGTATGTTATTTTTGTCTATCACCTTGCTAATTTTTTTAATTCTTTACTGCAGGTAAATTTATAAGTAAAGAGGGTTGCAAAAGAAGTGCTCATTAATCATGGGCGAGTTTGTTTCTCTAATTTGCCTCATCTGGACATGTAGATAGCAATACGATGGTCTCAACTAAGCTGTCGTTTGTCCAGATAGCTGCTGCTTGGAGAAACAAGCATACCTAGACTACTCTGGGCCCTTGTTCGGGAACCCTCCTTAATTCTGCCTCAATCATCATGTGCCCAGGTTGTGGAACTTGGGGTCACCTTAAACTTAGACGTGAGGCAAAGCACTGCAGGAAGGAATTTAAAACCAAGTGGGTGCCTATCACTTGAAAGATTATTCAGACAAACCTTTTCTTCAACTCGGTCATCAAGTTGGTTCATCAATTATCAAGTTGGTACTATTGCCATTTTGCCTGCAGAATTACCTTTGGATCGGTTTTTGCTCTAATGCAATTGTGATACTTCCATAAAAACACACTGTTACTTCTCCAAGGGACTAATTTAATTTTCAAGAAATTTTAATATGCTCCTTGTTTTTCTTGTGCCAAAAACTGTTGAAACGAACTAATAAGGGGCCAGTCCTTCCTGGGCTGAACTGGTCAGTTACATTAAAAATCAGAATCCTTCAAAATTAAAATAGTCCAAGCTCTAAACTATGACTGAAGTTAATGCCATGGTAATCCATGTCAGCAAGAATCTAAAGAACCATTGATGGAGGTGAGTTTTATTCATTATCTGAAACTTTCCTATAATATTGAGAATATACAACTGTTTTCTCCCTATGTTTTCAGGATCGAAGAAATATTGCGTGAAGAACTTAATCTTGCTGAAGATGAGATGTTGATACCTGTTGCGCATTTTTGTAAAGATGTTTTCTCTGTCTTCGGTATACCTTTCTTCTTAAAAGTCAAACAGGTGAGTTTTCAAACGAACTTTAAATAAAAAATAAATGGATAATAAATGGAAATAAAATGAGACTTGCTTAGAATGTGTCTCCATTTAATGAACTTGAAATAAGTGGTTAAGAATACAAGGGGTTTTTGCTGTAAATGGTTTTTTTTCTATTTTCGCCTGACTGAATGAAAATATTTGGTTTCATCCCATTGGGCCAGGCAATTTTGTATCATGTGTGAGAGACAATGCCCCCTTAAGATGAGAAATAATATTATCTTGAAAAAAAAAATGTCAAGCTCGACCCTTTATCTTCCTAAAGTCTTCATATATTTCATCTTGGTAGAAATTCTCTCTCCCCTCCCCTGATTTTTTGTGTCTTTGATCTCGCCTAGAAAAACGATAAATTTAGCTGTGCTTTCGGCCTAATTCAGGGAGGTGCATTTGGAGGCTATGTAATGCTGTTTCAAAGTAAACTGAACGGTTTTCAGCTTTTAAGTCTCTTGCTTTCAGTGGCATATGTGCACCTTTTTTTTCCTCTTTTTTTGCTTCAAAAGCAGGAGGAAACTGCACTCTGGCATCTACTGTTCGCATGTGCCAGGAAGGGGGCGCCAAAAATCCCACCCATTGGCAACTGCAAGCGACTGACAGGGGGAGCAACCGGGCCACCGGAGCATCCTAACATGCATGCTAATGACTTAATGAAAATGAATCATGAAAATGAATCATGAAAATGAATCATGAAAATGAAACTCGATGGCATATTTCATTAAATTCATAAAAATAAAATTTTTTGCAGCCAGAGTTGTTATAATCACAGTGTTGTCTCAGCCACAATCCACAGTTGAACTGTTATTTTGCGCCAGGGCCCTAGCGCCAAAATCCAAGTTTGGAGAATATAGGAAAAAATTGTGCCGTGCAGCTTGCATTCAATCTTTCGAGCCCAGTTTCAACAGGCCTTTTTCAGACATGCACATTTTTGTGCTTTAAAGATTTAGCGCAAGCCAATTGGCACAGTTTTTCCTGTTTTTCTCAATTCTTGAATTTTGGCGCTTAGGCCTGTAAGATCAATGTAGGTTTAGATGTTACAGCTGTTGATTGCAACCCCACTGCTAGTGAGAAGTATTATGATTTATACGCTTCAAATAAATCGTATGTATTTCTTGCTAAGTTTTACAAAATATACGTTCAATTTTTGTGGGCCCTGCAACAGCTCTGAAATCTCAGAATCTTTTCCTTGCAAGTTGATATAATTGTCTTTATTTTTTGTTTCTAGGGAGAATCGTTTAGTAGGATAAAAGATAGACTAATCAAGAAACTAGGAATTCCAGAGAAGGAGTTTGAAAAGGTTTGTGCCACAATAATAAAATCACTTCCATCATTCTGATTTGTGCATTTCCCCCTTAACTATTTTCTAGCATATCATCAGAACTGCACCCTGCAAAATTTCTGAAATAGGCAGAATGGAATCAAGTGTGAGGGGGAAAAAGTTTTCTTTATTGTAAAAGAAAACTTAACATCTTGCAGAAATTCCAAATTTTAGGACTTTTAAAAGTCATGAAGGTCGTATTTTTGAAACAGAAAACTTCTTATCACTCTCCCTCATTTTGCAGTCTGTTTTATTGTGTCGTAATTTTTTCTCCCTTTTTTTTTCCAGTTTAAATTTATGATCGTTTCCCAAGGCATACCAGAATGCATAGAAGATTTGGAAACAACTATCAATTTGAACGAATGGAGACACCCCATCGTCGGAGGTAAGTTTTCTACCAATCATTTTTTCAATTCCATGATTTATGATCTATGAATCACCTTTTACAAAGCTCTGTTCCAAATATTTTGATGCAAATGGAAGTAGTGCAAGATATCAGAGTTTCTGAGGTTATCTTGAATCGACTGAATTCATTATGAATTATTCACGCTAATAACTCAATGATGTAAATTTCTACTATGCTCTGAAATAATTTTTGTAATGAGAACATGTCTTGCATTATTTAATGAACCAATGGACGAAGTAAAGAAGTAAATTTTTGACCAAATGAATTCAATGAGGGTTTGTTAGAGAGCTAATGAAATACGTTTCTACAATTTTTATTTTAATACCTTTGGCAAATTCTCAAAAGAGGCTAACCCTAGTGTTAATGGGACAGTCTTTGCTCTCTTCCCAGTTGCAACCCTCATCATCGAAACATAGTATGCTAAAAACTGTCTTTTTAGACAAGCTCAGATTTTTCTCTCCTGACTGCTTTATTTTAGTCGGTAAAATATTTCTGGTCTCTTACTAAAGGTGCATTTATTTTTTCTTTCATTTTTAGGGAACATAAGCACTAAGGCTTGGCTGGGTCTAGAACACAACAAGGCACCGAAGCGCTCGCGATTCAACTATTTAGAAAAGGCTATAAAGATTTACAATTGAAAGTTAAAAAATATTTATGTTGATGTTAAAAAAAAATTCTACAAAAATTTTAAAAAATAGCAGGATCAATTGTTTGCAGAAAATTAAAGCTAGCGTGAGAAGCTATTGTGTTTGGAATAGAGAATTAATTCGCCGACTAACACTTGCATTTTATTTCGTTTTGACTTTCTTTTTCTCAGAATCAGTATAATAATTTTTTTATTTATTTATTTTTTAATTTTGAATCAGTTTTTACTTTTGCGACCCCGCTTAGTTTAAAATCCAGTTTTGCTTTTTTCACTAAATCACAGAATCATCTTGAGTAATGAGAGGTATGCATAGGACGAAATCAAAACGTCGGACTATCTGAATTATTGTGGAATCGATTTTATCAGTCTGTATTCAAGATTTACAAGTGAACTATTAAAGAAAGATATTAAAGTATGTTTTACTGTATCTATATTATTTATAAATATATAAATACTTTCTTTTTAATGAATTTGATCTTAATTTTTAATATGTCTTTTTTTTAATAACACATTGTATGTAAATATTAATTCAAATATAATAATTGTTCTAAAATTGGCACTCATAAATTTTTTCAAGATAAATAGTTTAAATAAATAGCTTAGAGCATCAGTTCACAAAAAGAAAATTGGTCGCTATGAGCCAATTCAGTCTAAAGAGGAGTGTAAATTTTAATAGCTATCGGAACCTCTCAATGAATTAAGACCAGAATCACTACATTTATAAACAAAAATTACATCATGCAGTAACAGTGAATACTTAAACCAATAAGACAAACAACTATGGCAATAAAATTTTTTTTAAGAAAAGTAGGAGGCTCATTGTTACGTAAAGCCATCAAAAAGTTATATGGCTATTTTAAGCCTATTAATAGTGCATTTTAACATAGTAATACAAACTGAGAAAATGAGAGAAGTGTCCGGTGATTCATACATTTTTTAATTTTTTTAAAAAACTTAAAGAAAAAAGATCCGTTTTAAAATTTTAAAAAATGAGAGAAAAAAAAGGAAAGATACCCTGTTTTTTCTTTTTTTCAAAAGATCAAATGGACCACACTTTGCAAAAAGGAACCGCTATTTCTAGCTCATCTTAGAAACAGCATATATGTCATTCGTTTGTCTATACCGAAAAGTGTTTTTATGGACGAGCCAGAGATAGTGGCTCCTTATTGCAAAATGCAATCCAAATGAAAACCAAGGTCATTACAGTTAACAGGATGCTCATGACGTGGCAAATTTCTCCTATTATCTGAGTTCGTCTTCAACTAGTAAAATGACTGCTCAAAACTTGATTTCCATCATACTTTTTCATGTGAAAATTTGGCTTGGAACAGGATGGATTCCGATGGAATCATCCAAACTACATCAAACATTGCCTTATTTTCTCTACTGTTTAATTTTTTAAGTAGAAAACCAAGCAAATCTGAAACATGAAAATGTGGTCAGGTTATTCTCCTTTATCCAGGGTAAACATCCACAGGGAGTTTTAAGGCGCTAGGTAGTTTAGTTCTCCGTTAAAAAAATAAAACATGAGAGAAAATTAGGCAACAATGCGGTTAGGCTGATCATCGTAAAGATCTAGGAACAAGGAATGAGGTTCAGTTCTGTCAATTGGACTTCATTAAGTACCTGGAGCTATCTATCAGCATTCAGACGCTGGAGGATCATCATATCATTACGCAGTAGTGGCCTAAGTACCTATGCAACTGAACTTCTCAATGTGAATAAATCTCCCCTGCCTAGTAACGTTCAACGAATCATGCTGTCCATTTTCTGCTTACTGGGGCAACTATTTTGAAAAGCACAAAAAATAGGAACCAGGAGCACTCGATTCAGATTTCCGTTCCAGAAATGTTTACGGAATGCTGAACATGATTACAACCTGCAAAAACAGCATGGGTGAAAAAGAGAGGAAGTTTTCATCACTTACAAAGACAATGCATTTTCTTTCTAATGTCATTTTGAAAGTCCATTTGTGTTTTCTTACATGTGGTGGTTACCATGGCAACTTATCCCTTCTCTCAAGTCAACACAAAACAAATATGAAATACCCTGCCACACATTAGGTTAGAGTGGCTTTGGACCCTGAATTCCATTCCCTTGGGACTCCAACCGATTTTTTTTTTTTTTTTTTATCCTGCCATACAGAATTTACTCTGCAAACTCTGCGTATTTAATTCATAAATTTGACATTGACTGATTTTTGTAAATGAATTTTACAACTGAAATTCTTGATTGTCAACTGCACCATGTCGTATCGAGAAGTAAGAGGTATGTAACCATCAGCTTTTCATCCTTCAAAGATTGGAAGTAACTTTGAGAATTTATTTTTTTATTTTCACTCTTCATTATTCGCAGATAGTGTCTAAAAAAACGGAAACAAAGAGAGGAAATTGAAGTCATCGATCCTTGAAACTAGCATTGCTCTGCGTAGTTAAAGATTCATTACACAATAATATATATCAAAATACATCCATAATTTTAAAACTCATAAAATTTTTTTGAGATTACTCAGTATTGGCTCAGATTCATGAGCCCTTATTCAAATGATACAGTACCTCTAATCAGAGTCTAGAACGACTTTGCTCGAAAGTCATTCACAATCAGAATCACGTATAGTTTCTTTCTTTTCATTTTACCCGAAAATTGAAGTCATCATCTTGTCATTGACCTTCTGCCATTGATTTTCTCTTAGACTTTACAGAAATGATGCGTGTCTTGGGGTATCCACGTTTAATTTCCATAGAAAATTTCCAGAACCCCAATTTCTGTCTTGTTGCGGAAATTCTAGTGTGGCTCGTCTATAGATTTGATCCAGTCGCCAGTATCTCTACAGACTATGACACCGAGGAGCAACGAGTTGCCTTGGTACGGAGTATTGCTGAATTCATGGTGAGAATATTTACTGAAATTTTACATGATCACAGAAATGTTTGAATAATTTAAAGTGTCATTTCATCAAGATGACAAGTACAATTTTATTTCTTGGTCCAAGGTATGCTGAAAACCCTTAAGAATCTCAAACAGAATGAGTGTTATTTTTTATTTTTGTCATTTTTTTTGTTTTATTTATTTTCATTGGTCTAAGTTCACAACAATCTACACAATACGGACGGTGAAACTCTCAAACCATGTAAATTAGCAATGTTTTAGACTTCCTGTTTTACTTTACTTTTTAAATGGGAAGTTACTCAATGTAAATTTTTAAAATCTTGCAAGACTTTTCTTCTCCAATATTAGAAAATTCTGTGGAAACTCTAGAGAATGATGTTGATTTGTTCTTGAATAAAGTAACATAAGAGCAGGATTCCAAAACATTGCAAAAAAGATATTTGATTTGGAAGTTTCACTGTTGACACGTATTTTGTTGACCTCGGACAAGACGCCTCACAATTATGATCATTGGCATGCAAAAACAAGAGGGGAACGTTCACTCACATCCTCCCTCTTTCGTCGGCCTCCTATGGTGTAGTGGTTGTAGCGCTTGCTCTATAATCGGGAGGTCCCGGGTTTGATTCCCGGCCAGGCGACCCGAGTTTGATGGTCTCAAACAATGGTTGCCTGGGGCTGGTTCAGTAGGGACGGAGGGGGGATGGGACTTAAAGCGTGGGATTAGCCCTTGNAAAAAAAAAAAAAAAAAAAAAAAAAAAAAAAAAGTGGAAAAATCGGCATATTAATTTTTCAATCAATATGTGTACGTACTTCTTTTCACTAGATACACCGCTTTTACCAAAAGTTTTAAATAATTCAAAATTTGTTTTATTTTTTGTAGCTTAAAAAGCTCATCTTTAAATGACTTACAACTTTTACATTATAATATACAGTATTTTTTTTTTTTTACTCGTTTTCATGTTCATCTTCTAAGGCCGTTAAAGCAGGAATTAAACTAAATACAAAACGATTGTACCAAGCAGATGGTCATGCCGTAAAAGAACTCCTGAAAATAACAAGCCTTATCTACAAAGCACTGAAGAATAGTAGCACAAAGAACACCGATAGTGTCAAATCATCCAGCAGGGTTCCTTTAACGGGTAATGTATGTACTCCAATATTTTTCATTCCTTTCTTTTCCTCCAAAAACAATTTCCACTCAATATCTTGTACGCTTTTTAAATAATGCTGAAATTTCATTAAGGTGGATAAGCAGTCTCTTTATGCTGATCTCTCCTGACACCAAAACGGTACGCAAATTGCTGTTAATTACAAAATAGGTCAAGGGCCGGTTCAGCGTTAAATGCATCTTTAAACCAATCCAAGCTTAGGAGTCTATCATAACTTATAGCAACAAGAAAGAACCAAGGCAAGTAAAATCATGCATAATGAAAATTGAACATTAAATATGAAGGAAAGTGAAATTTTTATTAACTTAGGGCACCTGTCAAATATGTTGGCAGTTGTTTCCTTCCAGTTAGCATACAGCTGTGCTGCTGCCGTTATTTCGCAACTGAGGATTGACCGAAGACGCTGTTGTTATTGCTGTGAGCAGGTACATGATTCAGTTGCCTACGGACATAGGTATAAAAAAGCAATTGCCAATCTATCTGACAGGAACTCTAAGTTGTTCGGAGTAGGTTCTTGGTGCCAGACGACGATGCGATGAGTTCAAATCTCATAAAATCTAGTATGATTTCTCATTTTTTTATTCCCCTTATCATTTTGATTAATCTTGGGAAAAGTGTGAAGATATAATTGGAGTTTCATGTTTTTGTTTCGGACTCAAAATAATTTTCTTCTTCACTCATGTGGGGCATCATGCGTATAATTTTACAGCTTGTTTCTGTCAGAAAATAGTTTTCTTGTCTCTGTATCAGGCAAGTCTTTCCTTGTTCTGGCCGTAAAAGGAGTGGAAAAGTGAATAAAATATTTTTGTGTCTAGACATAACTAATTATGCCGGTATTTTAGCAAAGACTTTTTATCTTCAGTTTCAGGATCTGAAAACAGTCCGAGAACTTTCCTCAAGGATAGCTATTGACGGTGCCTCTCTTTATGAGTTACTTGGACAGGAACTAGAATTACGAGTAAGTTTGAATATTTTGCTTTTCTCTAAGATTCTAAGAGTGTCTTCCTCTTTCAATTAAGGAGGTTTAAACACTAATGCGTTTCATGAGATTCGGTAATAACTTCGTTCACTGCACTGATAGTGATTGCTTTGTAAATTAAAGCTGTAAAGCAAGCGAACATGATGCAGCCGTTAAACTCCTCAGGAGCCTTATTGGCAGGTCAAATTGGAATAAAAATGTTTGAATTGACACATGGATCCAGTCATCACATCAGAGAGTCAACCACTTTCAAATTTATGAATCTGTGAATTTTTTTAGAGTGATTTTATCTAAATTTCAAGCTGAACCGGAATTTTTAAATGAAATATTTTAAGCCTGGGACTCTCAAAAATTGAAATTTTGCCGTGTTTATACTAACCCTCAGTTACAAAATGACTCCATTAAAAAAATTTTTTCGGGTCTCAATCTCTGTGAAATAAAGAAACTGGAACTGCTTTATTCATTCCCAATATGTTACTGAAGTATATCTGGTTACATGTTCCAACTGGTAGATACTAATAGATTTTACTCTTTAAATTTATCTCTTTAAATTCATTACTAAGAGCTCAAATTTATTTTTACAGGAAGCTAGGTACACAAAGGTAAACATGCCGCTAGACATATCAAGTATTGAAAGTGGTCTGAAGCAGTCAATAAAAAATTTGAATAATACTGTCACGCAGACAAAGCAGATGATTGAGAACATAGCCACAACTGAAGCAAGTTTAGATGTGAAAATAGAGAAGCGACAGGTAGATTTAGAACGCAACAAAAAAAGACTGGAGTCCTTAAAAAAAGTTAGGTATGATTTCCAAATTTCTACTGGTTTGATGTAACTTTAAATGTAATTTAAAATGCTCTAAGTCAGTCTTCCACTACGGGAAATTTGACACATGGCCATGAGCTTCTTGCAACATTAGTCAGAAAAGGTAGGCAGATTTATTTGAAGCACTGTTTGTAAAATTTGGATGCTGACATAGGCCATTATCAAGGATAACAGCTTTTTCAAATCATCAACTCTTCAAGAGGATGAGTCAAGTTTCAGACTTTCAGCGTAATTTGCCAGCGTGCAATGGCCCAAAGACATATCATTATTTTGTCAAAACAGCGGTTGGTTTTACATATGACATAGGCGTCAAGTCTTATTTCTGAAACAGGTGGCAGTTAAGTTTAATTGGGACACAACCAGCAACATTGGTTGTTGTGGTGAGAATACTTTTCATTGGTTTTCCTCAAAAGGAGGACAAGAGTACAATTGTTTCCTATTTTCTAATGAAGCTACTGAAAGTTCTTTTTTTTATTTCACATTTTATTATACGCTGAGCAGTGATCATATTTGTGTTGATTTCAATCTTATCTCAATGCACTTGTCTTCTGAAGATCAAGTTTTGGTTGCGAAAGAAGTGTCCTACATAAAAACAGCGGATTTCACTTTCTCGGCAAATCGCTGTAATTCACTCAACTTTGCACTTATGTAAATCATCAAGGCAGAAGAAGTGCTACTTATTACGAAAAACTTTATCGGAATCTCCTTAATTCTAGGAGCTTCAAAGTACAAAGGTTCAAAAACTTCAAACGCAATTTTCTCAAAACCCAAAAACTTAACATCTGCTATTCTTTCATGTAATGCTTCATATGTTCGCTACCATGATTTTTAAACATGAGAGTGAAAACCTAATTACTCCTTGGATTCTATTGTTAATTCTCCGCATTTATTCCCTGTCCTTGCTGTCTCACCTCTGATTTCTACTGAGAAGAAAAAATTTTGGTGGTGTAAAAACCACTTTTCACTTTCCATTTTCATTGATCGGATTCAGGCCAGTATAAAAAACCAAGTGTCTTGTGAATTTTTTTATTGCTGATTATTTTCTAAACATTGATTGGTAAAAACTGCAACCTTTGTCCTTTCAGACCATCATTTTTGGAAGAGTACGAAAAACTTGAGAAGGATTTTAAAGAACTGTATGAAGCTTATGTTGTGAGATACAGATGTGTAGCTTATTTAGAGCAACAACTTGAAGAATTTGAGCAGGCAACACAATCTAGGATTGATGCTAAACATGTAAGTTTCACCAAGAATATTATTATCTAGGGCCAGTAGCGTAGACCGGGGGGGGGGGGGGTGTCCAGGGGGTCTGGACACCTCCCCCCCCATAAAGAATTCCTCCGAATAGCTACGCCACTGTTTAGGGCAATGTTCCATCATTAAGAACCATAGAACGATAGGTGGCGATAGAGGGCCCCATCGAGTTAGAAGCGCAAGGAGCAAACAAAAAATCCTCAGTTTTTTATTGAGCTCTAAGTTGAAATTTTCCCTCTGAATTTTAGAGGGGGTGAAAATTTTATGAAGGTATCTTATGGTGCAGCACCTGAAGCACTCAAGACCTTCATGTAAGGTGGCGACCGAAGGCGACATAATGCTGTGACTAAGGGTGTCCCATTGAAGTTCCATCGTCAAATTGTTGCACTGATGCTGGGCAGCAGACTTGTACGTATCAAGTGCTGTACCGTTAGTGTTGTGCAAGTCCAAATCATTCTTGCAATGATCTATTAAAAATGGTTTGTGAGGAAGGAACTGCACTCCCTGTACTACATCAATTGCTTATAAAAAAAGAGCCTACAGTCGCAAGAGATGGATGCTGATGGAAAACCATATTGGCCAGGCTGGGCTGGTGAATACAGCTATAAAAATTAGCAAATAAGTCCATGACATCTTGCAAGGTATTCTCTCCTTGAAAGTAAAAAAATTCCAATTAAGTGAGACATTGTTCTCATTTGGCAAAAAACCTTTATTTCCTACTTTTAGTTTCTTAGACTTGTAAAAAATTCTTCTTTTTTCCTGTGCACTCATCAAGTTTATTTTGCAAATTTTTTAAGTTTGTTTTTGTGATATATTACTCCATCTATACAAAATTAGATGACATATTATGCCAAAAGTTATTATTTGTCATTCAATGAAAATTTTATTTCCCTGCCATCATCAAAATATTAGACGCTTTTGTCTTGGCATCATATTGTAGAGTAGGTATGTACAAACTTATATTTTTTTTGGAGAATGACTTCAAAATTCTTCTCTTAAGAGGGCAAAGAGAAATAATCGAGTCAATATGGCTTTAATACCTCTAATAAAATTAAATCTCCTCCTTCATGAAATTATGTTAAAATGGGAAAAAATGAAGAGTCCCAGGAAGGTAAGAGCAGAGGAGTGATTATTGAAACTGATAGACAAAGCAATAGACAAAGAAGACGAAAGAAATATGGAGGGTCCCTATTGGTGGAAGCGGGTGATTGCGATGGACAAAGGAGGTAGGTAATAGACTAACTAACGGCAACTCACGAGAGACCCTTTAGTTATAAACATCATTTACACCCTTAGTCTATAGGTACCACCCACTTGAACCGATAGGATCGCTCCATACTCTCTATGTCTCATTTGTCTATCGCTTTGTCTATAAAATTTAAATATAAACCCGCAGAGGTCTGGGATAGGGAGAGAGAATAATAACCAGCATGTACAACAATAAAACAGCACTGTATTCAAATCAATGTCAAATTGCTTGTTGCTTTCTAGGAGGAAACAAGAAAACTGGTTGAAAAAATGCGTCAAGAAGCAGCTGCAAAACTTTTTGATGGAACAATCGAAGATGAAGGGCAGGCCGCTAATGGAGCACAAACTGCTGGCACAGGTACTGAATCACTTTATTATCTTTTGAGCAGAATGTTATTTTTAAAAAATGAAAAGAAATTGAGAGCATGAATAATGTTTTAAAGCGATCATTATATTAGGCTGATCCAGTCATAATGAGATTCCGATTCCATCATAACATTGGAAAAAAGCATCAAGAAAGTGATATTTATCATTTTATTTGCCTGAGCTGAACATTCTCCCCCTCAGTCTTGTGCTGGTACTCATTAAAGCTTAAACTTTTTGACTAAAGTTAAAATTTGTGAACTATATGGCCTTGTTTTCCCCGCAAAATAGTGTGAGCCCAGCACCATTTTACCACCTTGACTATTTATTTGTAGCACTGGAAGATGTCAAGTCGTTCTTGTTTTTTCAATGCTACCTACTTGATGCAACAGAGAATCCTTTAAGTAACGTTAGGACAAAAGCATCTGCATGAAAAAGGTTACTTATAAAGCTACCTTTTAAGGAGATTTTTAGGGAGAAAAAAATACTTATATCAGAAGTAAATGGCAAACCAATGTGGGCTTACATAACACGAACCTCTCATAAATTAATTCTTCTGTGAACAGGTTCCAGAATGGTCGGTGGAAAACGAAGAGTATTTGGAAGCATGACGGGCGGAGGTGATGACTTAGGCAGTTCTGATTCTGACTCTGATTTGTTTTTTGATGATGATGATGACAATGACGATGATGATGATGAAGACGATGATGATGATGACGATGATGAAGATGATGATGATGGCAGACATGATGAGGATCATGACAAGAATGGAGACAGAGGAGACGGAGATTACTAGTCAGATGATCCTGGAATTTTCTATAATTGTTGTTAGTCTGATAAAGGGTAGCCCATGGCTGAAACATTTTCTTTTAGTCATGATTGCTTCGTCATTAAAGATTTCGAACTAAGAGATTTCTTTTTTTCCGTTGTCTCAAATTTTCCTCTAGTATGATCCCACAGTTGAATTTTGGCCTTCAAATTCTACTTTTTTGTATAATTATCTTTATGAACATAAGCTATTGAAGTTCAAAAAATCAATTGGTTTTTTAAATTGATGAAGATTTAGCTAGAAGATAACATTAGTAATTTGTCAAGTTAAAATAGAAATTTATCAATCTAATCTTTGAGACAAATATCTACACTGAAAAAAAAAGTAAAGTTGATTTAACATTCTGGGTGTAAAAAAAGTGTGCGAGAACTTAAAAAATGCTGAATTACCCGCTACAGCAGTTACCTTAATAATGCCAAGATGTAAAACTAACTGCTGTAGCCGATAATTCAACATTTTATAAGTTCTCGCACACTTATTTTACATCCAGGATGTTAAATCAACTTCACTTTTTTTTGGTGTAAATTAAAGTATATTAAGTAATTAAATTAAATTTCCTTTGCTCCTTAGCTGTATCTCTATCTTTCATCTATGCTTTCATTTCACTTTATCAAAGCAGAACAAATCAACGCTATTGCTTCAAATTTTCCTTGACTAAGCTTCACACAAAGAAGAGAAATCAGGGAAATTTTCAAGGAATGATATTGTATATTTTTCCATTTAAAAAATAAAGTAAATAAGACAAGAAGCTTGCAATATTGCAAACCTAGATACACATTCCTGCAGTTTCACTGTCAATATTCATGGGAATATTCATAGTACAAACATTTTATTTATTAATAGATGCAACATGCTAAGGGACATAAAAGAAGTAAGTGCAGCTCCTTATTGCAAAATGCAGTCCATTTTATTGCGGGTGAAGGAAGCAGAAAAAATTACCCATGAGGACCGATGGTGAAAGTCCCAAAAATGTACATTGATTATTTTGATGTCTCGTAAATTGACGTCTTTTTGAAATTTTCAGAGATTTTCCATCATCCTTTGTGGACAATTTTTTTAATATTACGAACAGTAAGTATTTAGTGTTCATTGGTTTTCCTTTAAAACAATATAAAAACAGCCAAGGCAAAATTTGCCAGTCAGCGAAAAAGGCTGAGGCCCAGGATGCAAAATTTTTGAGATTGTATTCAAAAACGAAATACCTTTGTATTAAAAAATTTCTATGTTGTGCCCTTGTGGTTGACGAGGTAATATATTTCCTTCATCTGTCATTGGTCAATTTAATTCAGACGAAGGAGCATAGAAAAGAATGGATCAAAAAACAGGTGCAGGCCTGCTAGCTTTAAGTTGTGGCAGGCCGTATCAATTCATCGCATTTCTCTTGATTGATGATTTTCTAAGTTAAGAAACATTATTATTATGAAGGAATTGCCGTGAAATAGTTAGGTAGCACCCTCTGAGGCGAGGAGAATTTTTAGTCCCTTCTAATTTTCCAAAATCAACTTATTCCTGGTATCAAAATGTACCAACTGGGCACCTTTAGCTTTTTAAATTGCACTCTTTTAAAGGTGAATTCGAAAAAATTTTCTCACACTGAAATAACTTATTTCTTCTGTCCTGTAAAGGAGGGGAGGGGAGTCCGGAGGCCCTCCCTCATTGGGTTTACTTATAAGGAACCTAACCAAAATTTAACCGAGGGTGCTAAAAATGTAAATCCAGCCCTGAAAATAGCACAAGCTTTCAAACAACGCAATCGAGATGCATCTTTTGACGGCTTTCACCGTCGCCATGCGCTATTTAAAAAAGGAAAATTGTGCGCGTTTTTAAAAAAATAACCATTGTTGAGTTTTCGCGCGCTTCAATGACGTCACACTAACGAAGACTCCCGCGCGTCTGCGCAGAAGCGAGGATGTTTTGTGTCGGACAAAAAAAAGGCGAAATGGGTGAAATTTGACACCGGAGGTTAGTTAGTTGCAGTGGTCGCGAAATTCTCGGTACCCTACCTCGTACCCCCAGTGAATTGTTTTCATTTTAAACGTTATCGGTTACTTAGTTTTTCACCCTAATTTAGTTATTTTTAGCTGTGCTATATTCAAAGGTAAGCATAAAACATAAGAGTCACTGAAACTTTATTATAGTAGTTCTTTATAACATGTCGGGTGAGCACCGTTTATGGCTTGTTTTTTCTTATATATGGCCACCCTAATTAGCGCCTTCCGTGTTTTTCTCGATTTTGTGGCACCTACTAAATTCTAACTTGCTTGAGTAAACTGAAGAACCAATCACCCTCCTTTCTTCCTGATTTGCTTACTTTCTTTACAAATTGAACAAAAACTGATTCTCGAACTCTGCAGGCATCAGCAACTGTACTGATGTGTCTGCTCTACTTTGGGCTCTTCTCCTGCCTGCAGACTTATGGTTCTATCCTCTGAGTAGTGAAATGTATGCATTTATTTAAAGTTTCACCTCGATATTTCGTCGGCAATTCCTCTTAATGATCAAAGAATCAAATTCTCGACCCCTTCTCTTGAAATACAGGCTGTAACTAACGCCTGCTCATTGACTTAACCTCACAAACTTGGATTCAGTTAGACTATGAACAGCCGTGTTGGGGTTTGACTTCTTTATTATTTTTACTGAATGCGGTTTGAAGACTGATTTTTCGCCTTCGGCAGACAGTTGTATGAAATTTTATCTTACAATCTTCTCCGATTATTTTTGGCCAGGTCGTGGGAATGACACGTTTGTGCCACTTCTAACACCCTAGGCTTCGATGTGCTTTTCCTACCTATTCAGACTTTAGGTGGTTTCGTGCAAACTTGATGTCTAAAACCGACCTACATATGTTAGATTTCCATCCACCTAACCTTTTTAATGACACAGGCTAATATTTAATCCATGTGCGGGATCGACTGAAGTAACATTTTAATCGACCTCAGGTCAGGAATAGTTAAGTGCATGATCTTTTCGACATGCTGTTTGGGCTGCCTTCTTACATTTTTTCTACCTTTGAAAAAACATTGGAGCTGGTAAAAAATTTTCTTTTTCATTTGCTTCCATTCTCATCAGTATTAATGCGCGTGTATTGGTATTCTGCACCGAGATAGTGTGTTGTTCAGACAATATGAGCCCTATGATACACATGTACTGCTGCTTAAATTTGACTCTCCATGTCCTTTCACTGCAACTACTTAAGAAGTTATTGAGTAGCCTGGCAGAGTATTATGATCTCTGATCAAATTTTTGAGGCTAGTTCGAAGTATTATTCTGAAAGTAGGAAAACAGCGTGGTCTTCTCTTTCCTTTTTCAATTGAAAATATGCGTACTTTTTTTCTTCTGGGAGGTAATGTTTGGAAACAGTTTGAAAATCATAACATATATGTAGGGGTATGAACAATTTTTAAAGTAGCCCAATACCTGTGCGCTCTGGCAGTAGCGACTCTGAGCTTTCTACCCAAGGAAGAGAGGCTTTTGAGCCCTTTTCAGGCCCTCCTGGATCTGCCTGAATGTTTCATGTTTTGACAGTGCTAATCCTGAGTAGACATCATTTCATTTTTTTTTTCAAATCAAAGTGTTCAGAAGGGCACAGTGGGCTGCTGTTGGTCAATGTTCATCAATTCTGAGAAGCTGCTGAACGAGACTTTTTTGAACCTGACATTAACCGATTAATATATGTAACTATTTATTTTCATCAACCTTTTTGACCGCCATCAACCTTTGAACAGATAATTTCTATAAATTTTTTTTTTGTCTTATTTTATGTTTGAAAAAAAAAGTGTATTTGATTAATCTTGGGACGTTTCACATCTCTTGTTGCTGTTTTGGGGCTTATTTTTAAGAGCATTTCTAGTTTTACTCTTATAAAGCTTGACTTGAGGCCAAAGAAAAACTGGTACTTAATTTTATTTTTTTTTTTTAAAAAAAAAAAAAAGTTAACTAAGTAATCCAAATAAGTAACAAGAAATATGAAAATTGACAAATGTGAAAGTTTTTGCCACATTACTAATGCGCTAAGACCTAAACCAGCACCTAAGACAGTACAAGAAATGTTGAAATTGGACTTATTACCATACTGTAAGCTTATGTTGCAAAAGCTTGGTTCCCCAACAGTGAATCAGTATCACCCAGTCTATTCACCTGCCCAGCTTATATGAAAAGCTAATTGCAGTAGGGCTTATTAAAGAACTGAACAGAAAATATTGTTCTGTAGCCTCTTTTATCGGGGCCCCTTTTTTATTGGAACCCACCAAATCTCTTCAAAGTGCGAAATACCCTGTCACAGAAAATATTGATCAAGATATTCGAACTGGAACAAATCATTGCTCAATTTTTCGATAAATCCCGAAAATTCGATGAGATTCATCCAGATTGAAGTACCTAACCAGAACTTTTTGGAAAACATTTTTCGGGTTGCGTGAGGTGGGCTCTAAGACACCCCCTCCCCCCGATCTGTATCATTCCGGGGTTAGGGAAGAAGGCAACTCCATGACTCCAATTTTCATCACACAAATCACCCGACAATGACCGTTTCGGGAAATATTTTTCGAGTCACGGAGGGTGGATTGCAGGAGGTCTTCCCCTCTGCCTAAAATTTTCCCGGGGGAGGGGCTACCCCCTCGCCCAATCCTCATCACACAAATCACGAACGATGAACTTTTTGGATAGCATTTTTCGGGTCACGGGGGACGGGATCCAGGAGGTCCACCCCCCCCCCCCCCCNGGGTTTACTTTTCTGGCCGTAACGGCGGCAATTGGCGATGAGGAACGGTAGGAAGCCCCGTCGATCGTGGTGCCGACGAGGGAGGGGGGGCGGGGTTTACCTCGGATCCACGATTCCGAGATGAATTGAGAGACAAATGGCTAAATATAACCTCGAGGTCACTGATCCATCCTGAGTGATGCGGCGGGAGTCGTGGCGCGGCACTTCACTTGGCTTCACACGAAGCCGGAGTCGCCGGAGAGGAAGCCGGGAAAAGGGAAATGGAAGGAGCGATCAGCGACCCGAGCGCGTCGCCGACGGCCCAACGGGAAAACTCGAGCGCCAGGACCCGGAACGGAAACGGACTGCGCCGGAAATCGCGCGGAAAGTCCTCGCGGCAGACCCGCGGCCCCCGCAGCGTCGCGCCGCACCGTCGTCGTCGCATCGCCGCACGTCGGTACCGAAAGAACCGTTCAATCTAGATACTCCAAGAGGGAGAGTGCAGCCGTGTCGCTTACCTTCCGCCAGTCTCCGGTCATCCGGCTTCCGAGGGACCAAATCATAGAGTACATAGAGTCGTAATGTAAGTGGGAGAGCTGGCGCCATGTTCTGCTCGACGAATTCCGAGCCCGGTGTGCGCCGAGTTCGGGTCGCTTTTTCGATACATTTTCGATCCAAAATGGCGGTGTGGAATACGTGGTAATTCCTATCTCCTTTGTTGTTGTTGTTGTTGTCATCGGATAGCCGGATACCCGTGTATCGCAAACAATCGATTATGTATCGAAAAAGTGACCCGGCGTCACACAGGAGTCTCGGAATTCGGGACATGGAAAATGCTCAAAAGTGGCGCCAGCTCTCCCACTTACATTACGACTCTATGTACTCTATGGTCTCTGGTCATCCGGCTTCCTAGGGACCAAATGAATGTATTTTTGCCAGACGGAACTATGTGCATTAAGACATGAGCCCTGAGATCCGCACAAGAATACATGCATAACAGGGCTCACGTCATAATGCACGCAGTTCCGTTTGGCAGAAATGCATCCAAATGTGCACCAGACGAAGGTGGCACCTAGCTTCTTCGGGAGAGCGCAGGGTATCTTGTCCGGGAGCTAGGGTTTCCGTTGCCCTGGAAAACCTGGAAAAGACAGGGAATCTTGCAAGCAGCGTTTGGCAGAAGTCAGCGTGAATAAAAGGGAAAAACTCCAGGGCTGCTGGCGATCTGGAAAACCGGGAAAAGTAAAGGAATTTCTAACACATCTACTAATCATGAAAACACATCACTTATCTCCCGTCATCTTGTCATCTTTCAACCAGCTACTGGACGCCTCTTTCCATAATTTGATCTCCAAACAAGGAAATGTTGTCCCAAGCGTATCATGGAAAAAGTGTACATTTTGTTTGAAGATCAGAAAAAGTCAGGGAAAGTCTGGGAATTAGTAAATTTTGGAGTCAGGGAAAGGCTACAAAGAAGCCACGAACTTTGAAGATGATGAAACAATAGGAATGCTGAACTCTAGATGGAAGTTTTGTTCTGAAGTCAGGGAATTAGAAAATGAAGAAATTATGGGAACCCAGATAGATGACATCGTAAATAAGCAAAGAAAGCGGATATATTCTATTCGGAATTATGTTCTAATCACGACCAATTTGGTAAGTAAGGAAGCGCATGAGCGGAATCAGTCGGGCGTGAGTGTACCTGCCACAGCCGGATGAAGTTTAAATAAAGGGCCCGGGATGTTGGTGCATAGGGGGGATTGGGGGGCCAGCTTTTTATGTGCTCAATTGTTGGGAGTCTGAGAACCCCACAGTTCAAGCCTCGGGAAGCTACTGCATCCTAGCACATTGGCACTATCAGAAAGGAATAGAAACTATACTTAGTATACCACTCCTTCAATAGTGGAAACTTTCGACTTCCAAGTTTCAACCTTTTTTTTAGGCAGCAACTTTCACCTCGCTTTCCTGGGGACTGTTAACCTCATCTAACCCCTCAAATCGCCACTATTTTTGGACCACTTAAGCAGTCCTCATTGAGCCGAGTGCCCCTTCTCTTCTAACGAAGGTAACCCGAACGCGCAGTCTGCCGTGCTTAGGAAAAACGTCGTATGAACATCCGAGAGTTGCCAAACTTCCTCCCAAAAAACAGTTATTTTTGAAGAATGTTGTGAATATTTTTCCTTGAAATTTTCCAGGACCTTAGGTGAAATTGCGAAACAAATTATATGAGAAATCGGATGAAAAATATTCACAAATTTGCCGAAAATTCGTGATTTATCGAAGGAAATTTGGCAACGCCTGAAGGTTCATATCCGGCGTTATCCTTAGCATGGCAGTAGTGTGCTTCTGTATGCACGTGGGTGAGGAGGAAACCAGAAGGTTGCTAGAAAACACTAAATACGCGGAAGCAAAGAACTGTGTGAATGCAAAAATGAATGAAAATTGTTGACACGCATTTCTTGCTGACTGACAGTGTAGAATTGCAGAAACGTTCGAATTAGCGTACGTCAGCTCCTTGCCCCTCTTGAGCGATCGCAAATTCAGTATTTTTGATTCACTAAAGTAAGTACATTCGTTATGCTTGCGACTACAGAATGTCGAACGCACCTGTCGAGTGTCGAATGTCCTGAGCTCGAACGCATCAATTCTGAATCCATCTAGGTACTTTATTCGGCGAACCTCATTCGATCGGGCGAAACGTTGATACAGGGTAAATTAACACGCATAATTAATGCGGTGGCGTTGTTAGTAATATTTCATGAGCATTGGGAGGTAACAGCATTAAAAATTCTCTATAATGACGAAAATTGCTGAGCTAGGTACAATGAACGGTCCCCTAGTTCAAAATTCCCTCCTAAAGTGATTCCGAATTTCTCATTATCCAACGATTTCGCTCCGTTTTCAAGCTGTCTTTCTGTTAAAATCCCCAATTATTTCGCGCCTCGTAACTGAAAATATCGGCCTCAGCCAACCACTAGAATAGATAGTAACCGATGCATCAAACAGGTGAGATTATATCGATATCGATTGGTTCAACAGGTAAACATAGCCTCTAAAGTCAATTTAGAAATCTTAGGAACGGGATTTTTTATTCTTATGAGCATACAATGGCAGTGAACACGGAGAATAAAACTTCGTGCGTGGGACCCGAAGTTTAGGTCGTATGGATCTCTGAAGTTTTGGGATTGAGCATCTGAACACTTATAAAGTCCAGCTGCTGAGGTTTGGATCACACATCTGAAACTTCAGTTCTTACATCTGAAGTACTTCGCTTTTCACATCCGAAAAACTTCGGTTCTCACATCTGAAGTATTTCAGATGTAAGAACTGAAGTTTCAGATGTGTGATCCGAACCTCGACAGCTAGACCTAAAGTGTTCAGGTGCTCAATCCGAAAACTTTAGAGATCCATATGACCTAAACTTCGGGTCCCACGCACGAAGTTTTTCTCTCCGTGAAAAATGAAATTGTTGGGAATTTTCTCATTTTCAGCTTTCCCTACTGATATCCTATCAGTCTTGTTTGAGGTTATGTTCTATTGTTTTGAAGCAAAAGATACATGAAACCACCCTCCAATACGATCTATTGGCGGGAAGCATGAGCCATAGCGACAGGGAGACGACCTTTTCTGCGGCCGTTGCGGGCGAAGGCGAGGAAGCGAAGCGGCGCAGTACAGGGCGTCGCTCAATTATTGTCGGGGTCCGTGAGCTTGAGCTTATCCCTGGAGGTCCCTGTAGTGGCTGCGTATCGTCGCTGAAAGGGTTGAGTGACGTGAGAGCCGAGACCCGAGAGAGAGCTTTTAATCGCTCCGAGCACGACGTCTGGGCCCCGGCCCGGGGAGCGCCTCATATTGACTTGCATTTCGCGGAAAATCCCTTTCCCCTGCCCACGCCACGCCGAGCCGAGCGCCGCTTCTACTTCTGCTTCTGGAGTTCGCGCCCGCGACTCTTTGTTTGTTGTCGTCGCGGCGCGGCGCGGTGCGGCGGAGAGCACTCGAATCGATGCCATGCACTTGGCAACGACGAGCCCTCGTTGTCGAATCTACTCCCGAAGCCGTCGTCTTCGTCTCCAACCGAGGTTTTCAGGAAGCAAATGGAGCGTGCCGTGCAATTTCCTTCGTCTCCGGTCCGAGCCGGAAATCGACCGATTCAGTGGCAACGTCATTCTTGCGATATTCCATGATCGATAGTTACGATCGGAGTTCACGTCAATGGACATGTTGCATGTGTGAGGAATTTGCGATTGGACTGTTGGTTCTTACGTAAAAGGTCGCGAGAAACACGATGGTGCCACTGGTTTTCTCTGAAATCAACTCCCGAGCTCAAAAAAAGCTCTCAAGTTGCGAGGCCAAAATGGAGGGATATCCCACCCCTGGTAAAAATAGGCGATATGAGCTGCGTTTCAAAATACCATAGGAGTTCTTATAGCCGACTAAAGATGGCTATTTAAAATCATAGAGCTGACTGTAGAAAGCGGAGCAAATCATATAGCCGGGCTATTCGAAGCTATAAAAAAGTATACAGTCGGGGTAGTTCCTATCGTCGGGCTTTACACTTTATCGCCATTGGCTATAAGAGGCTATAAGAAATTGTGTAGAAATTCGTGTGCTTTGGAAATCATTAAGTTTGATACGGAACTACCTTAAAATTTACAAAACACACATTATATTTTTCTTTAAAACAATTTTTTTTTTTCATCTATTAAAATGAGAATAGTCCATACAGAGTGAACAAACATTTCAAAATTATGAGTTGAAAAATGCTGACTCTGCGAGATTAAATATTAGAGCCTATCACAAAGCTGAGCGGCGACGCACTGGCGCCTACAAACCTAACAGGGATACTTCACGCATTGCGCAATGCGTGAAGTATCCCTGTTAGGTTTGTAGGCGCCAATGCGCGTTTTGCGCTGGCTGCCCGCCCGCCGCGCCGCGCCGCGCCGCAGCGTACCGCGGCGCTTGAGGCAACTATTTCACACCATAGGTATTGCACAGCACTGAGAAAAAACTATGGTTTACAAACCTATTAGAGGTAAATATGGAACACCTATAATAGTCGTAAATAAACTAATGATTCTCGGTCTGTGAACCATACTAAGGTCTCTGTACCTAATTAAGGTACCCCGTACCATAACTAAGGTATATGTGCTATTATTATATGTAGAGGTACTACTATTAGTGGTGTTCCATATTTACCTCTAATAGGTTTATAAGCCATAGTTTTTTCTCAGTGAGTATCATAAGAAATTGAAGGCGCTCCAACATATTAAGAATGACAGGCATCCTTCAAAAGGACGGAGCTTTCCTCGCAAAATAAATCAAGATACCACGGCACAAAAAGAGAGCGGTAGTCCAAAAACTAAGTCCTAGTATCCGTAATTAGTAACGTTTAGCATAAACTTTATCATCTAGCTATTGCTTAATCGCCATCGGCTATAAAAGGCTATAAGAAATCGTATAGCCGGCTACAGAAGCTATTGGAAATCTTACAGCCGGCTTTAGGTCTATAGTATTTTGGAACACACATTCTACTGCCAATTTTTAACAGGGACGCTATCCTGAGAGTCCACCTCTAAATCAAGACAAACTCTTTATGCGAAGATAGGGAGCAAATACATTAGCAGTGATGCCGTGTTTTCAATTTTGGAGTTCCTAAATAAAGTGGCAGCCCTGTCAATGTATTTGCTCCCTATCTTTGCATGGAGAGCTTGTCTTGATGTAGAGGTAGACTCTCAGGATAGCGCGGGATATCCCCTCCATTTTGGCCTCAACTTGAGAGCTTTTTTTGAGTTTGGGAGTTGATTTCAGAGAAAACCAGTGGCACCATCGTGTTTCTCGTGAACTTTTACATAAGAATCAACAGTCAAATCGCAAGTTCCTCACACATGCAACTTCTCCATTCAGCACTACCGCTGAATGGAGATGTTGCTAGCTGAAGATACAGATAAATGTGAAAGACTTCCTAGCGGTAAAATCTTACGATGAGCACATCCAAACACAGGGTGTCTAGCATCAGGATATTCCCGATTTTCCCGATTCTATCAGGATTTGAAGAAAAATCGGTCGTAAAATCAGGATTTGAGAAATGTCGGCGGTCCGCTTATTGTCCGTTAATTATCCGCTATCCGTCCGTTAATTTTTCTCCGCAAAAAGTCAATATTTGATCAGGATTTGGAAAAAATATGAAATCCGGATTTAGCTGTCAAAAATCAGGATTTTTCAAAATGAACAAAAACTTGACACCCCGAAAAATCTGAAATTTAATCCTCGATCACCTGCGGTCGCTGGCTTTTTTCTCTTCGTTGTCAGCATTGACATTTTTATGCAGTGTCGATAGTCTGAACGACAGTTAGTTGATGTTCGTACGTAAACCTGGAGAGTCATTATGATGACGTATTAAAACTGAACATAGCTATTGACTCTTCAAGCCTCGCCGTGTTTGCCGAGAAATCTTCCCAAACTGGGTCTTGTTTGCTTTAAAGTTCGCTCGACAATTCGTTCGTCTGCCACTTCCATCGCCAGGTGAAAATTGTGGTGATGATGCATGTTTATAACTTTCACGCTGTGCTGTAGGTAGTCCCAATCGAGAGATCCATAAATTAATTTGTCTCTGCACTTGACACAACCGAACGAAACCGTAGATCTTCGCCTCATATCGTCGTGCCCCACTGTCCCAGACAAAAGAGCGTAAACTACAAATTGAAAATGTTCCCTAGCAAATGGGTCACTAAACCTTGTTTTTACTCAATATGCTTATAAAAGTACCAGTTGAGCAGGTGGTTTGAGCTTGTCTTACCGTGTCTTTTAAGGACGAAGGTGGTCAAACCCAGTCGAACGTTAGCCTTTCGCTTAAATTGAATTAAAAATCTAATGGAAGTAATTTTTCCAGCTAGATTAGGCTCCCCCCGTCATTTTCTGAAAAATTGAAAGGGAGATTAAGTGGACCACTTTCAGCAAAAAGGAACTAAGCCACATCGGCTAGCCAAATTTAATCGGGCAATTTAATTTTTATATGAAAACGGTTGTGCGGATTTTTGTGCAAATTTCAGTGAATTTTCTGCATAATACGAAGCCAATTCCTGAAAATTCCCAAAAGAATCCGCACAAACGTTTTCTTGTAAAAAAATTATATTGCCCAGTTTTGGGAATAGCTTATGTGGCGTGGTTCCTTTCCGGTAAACGCGGGCCAAGTATCGCGGTCTCACGCGTGCCTTTCAATGGAGGGGAGAAATGTCCGAGAGTCGGTTAAAATCCCGCAGGATATAATTCTACGGCTTCGAAGGTCATACTCTTCGAAAATCGCTTCTCGGTCCAAGATTTGGCCCCGAAGTTTGCTGTGATCTCTGGTAAAAATTGACGATAGGAGCTGCGTTTCAAAATACCATAGGAATTCCTATAGCCGGCTAGAGAAGGCGATAGAAAAGCATATAGCTGGCTGTAGAAAGCGGAGAAAATCACACAGCCGGGCCTTACGAAGCGATAAAAAATTGTACAGCCGGACTATAGTTCCTATCGCCGGGCTATACAGTTTATCGCCATCGGCCATAAAAGGCTATAAAAAAATGTGTAGAAATTCATGTGCTTTGGAAATCATTAAGTTTGATACAGAACCACCTTAATATTTATAAAACACACATTATATTTTCCTTTAACACATATTTTTTTTCATCAGTTAAAATGAGAATAATCCATACAGGATGTGCAAACATTTCAAAATCATGAGTTGAAAAACGCTGACTCCGCGAGATTAAATATCAGAGCCTAACACAAAGCGGAGCGGCGACGCACTGGCGCCTACAAACCTAACAGGGATACCTCACGCATTGCGCAACGCGTGAAGTATCCCTGTTAGGTTTGTAGGCGTCAATGCGCGTTTCGCGCTGGTTGCCCGCCCGCCGCGCCGCAGCGTGCCACAGTGCTTGAAGCAACTATTTCACACCAGAGGTATTGCACAGTATCATACGAAATTGAAGGCGCTCCGACATATTAGGAATGGCAGGCATCTTTCAAAAGTACGGAGCTTTCGTCGCAAAATAAATCAAGATACTACGGCCCAGAAAGAGAGCGGTAGTCCAAAAACTCACTAAGTCTCAGCATCCGTAATTAGTAACATTTAGCATACACTTTATCGCCTGGCTGTTGCTTAATCGCCATCGACTATAAAAGGCTATAAGTAATTGTGTAGCCGGCTATAAAAGCTATTGGAAATCTTACAGCCGGCTGTAGGTCTATGGTATTTTGGAGCACAGATTCTACTGCCAATTTTTACCAGGGATCTTAAGGTGGCGAAATCGAAAATTTTCTGCACCCCTTGAAGAAGGTAAAGCCATATGATTCGAATAAACGAAAGCGATTTCCCCGGTGGTTTGAAGTGGTCGAAAGCGCATGGCTCGTCGAGAAGGGCAGACCTTGACCCGGGACTTGGGGCTTGAGTAGTAGTCCGTGAGGCGAGGCAGCCGCGCACTTGCTGCACCCGCGGGACCCCGGGCCATCGCGGTGAGAGGGGAGGGTCGCGGGCGGGAGTCTGCGTGTGCGTGCCGTGCAACACTGGTTGCATCCTCGGAGCTGAAGGGGCGGCGGCGGGTGGAACGTTGCAGGGGAGTGTATCAGAAATTGGATCAAAATCAATGCAGCTGCTCCTGTGGAGGGTTCCCGGGCTTTCCTCTCCCCATCCCTGACCCGTGGCGGGCGCCGAGGGGGACCGGGGGGAGGGGGCGCGCGAAATTGTGACTCCTCTCTACCTCAACCCTGTCGAGAGTGAAAAGACCTTGACCCATTTAGGTCCGTTCCACGGCTTTAAACGCACCACCGCTGGCCCAGAGCTTTTAAGTGTGACCGTAGACCGATATTCCTCTTAAAATGGGCCGAGCTTATCAGAAAGAAACTAACCCAAATTTTCAAAAAAATTGAGTTTAGAATGATTTTGAGTTTCCCTAGCTGTACATTCTCCCCTACCAAAAAACTATAAGTCGAAGAAAGGAAACTAGTTTGATAAGAGAGGGGTTACTTAAAGTTTATTTTCTGGGAAACATTAAACCTTATGCAGGAATAAAACTTTAAACCTCCTTTGCTCAGTTTCAACTTTATGTTGATTGGTTCATTTCTGATGAACTCGGTCTAAATAATATTTACATGTACATTTTTTTTTTTTATTATTGTTACTACTTATTATGATTCACCACTAGATCCAGCATCAAAAAATTATGGGACCTTGCGTCTTGCGTTTTTTCGCTATGACTCGTCGTTTTCGAGATAATAGGGATTTATAGGGGATAATGGGGCTCCCAGGGAAAGCGTTTTTGGAAAAAAAGCCATGCCACAAAACCTATTTTTTGTTTTTTTTTTTTAACCCAAAGAATCGACTCCTTCGATATTCGTACTTAATCCTGGGACACCCTGTATGGGGCTTTCCTCGGAAAAGGAACGGTTTTGGAAACTGGCATAAGTGCCGTGCTAAGGAAGAACGCCGCACGAGCCTTCAGACATTGCCATATTTCCTTCGATAAAAATCAAATTTAGTGGGAAACACGTGAATATTTTTCCTCAAAATATTCAGACGATTCCGTTCGCACTTTCATCTGAAATATGTTAAAATTTCAAGGGAAAAAGTGCGCAACTTTCCTAAAAAATGTAGGTTTTATCCAGGAAAATTCGGCAACTCTCGAATGTTGATACGACGTTCTTCCTGAGCACTGCAGAAAAGGGCAAGAGAGCATCAAGTGCTGTTGTGCCAAGGAAAAACGCCGTATGAACATTCGAGAGTTTCCTTCGATAAAATGTTTATTTTTGAGGAAATATATGAATATTTTCCCTTGAAATTTTCAGGAGGTTTAGGTGAAATTGCGTTCAAAATTATTTGAAAAGTGGAAAGGAAAATATTCATAATTTCACCGGGATATTCGTGTTTTATCAAAGGAAATTTGGCCCGAAGGTCCATGCGGCGTTCCTCCTTAGCGCGGCCGAGTGGAAGCCGAGTTCTTTTCCCTACCCTCGGCTCGAGGTCCAGGAGGCTCGAATCCAAGGAACCGGGAGCGGCCTCTTGGCCTCTCGGGGTTCCCGCGCTTTTTCCCTGTTCCTTGCCTGGCTCCTGGGTCCCTCCTTGTCTTCTCGGTCCCTCCTTGTCTTCTCGGTCCCTCCTTGTCTTGGTCGGACGGTTGCGGCATCCCTCGAGGCGCTCTGTGACCTTGCTTGCGTGCGTGCGTACGGCCGCGGCGTGGCGTTCCATTCAGTAATTGTGCAACGACCGTTCACCGTTCGCACCCCTCAACGGTCCCGCGCCTTTGTCCCGCTTACCCCCGCTTCCGCGGGCTCCATCTCAAGGCTCACACATTTCGACCGTAGCGCCGACGCCGAGTCCCATCGTCATCATCGTGCTTGTAACTTCTCGACGGAGGCACGTGGTTCCAATGCTCTGAGACTTGTGTCCTTCCCTCATGCAGGGTTGCCACAGTCAGGGAATGCCGGGAAATGTCAGAGAAAACCAGGAATGTCAAGGAAAATGTCGGAAGTGTCAGGGAAAAGTTGTTAATTTGCCTTTATTCGCTTTCTGGAGCGGATTTGACGTGTAAAACAACAAATTTTGCCTGGAAACTATTGCAAATTATGTGTTTTTGGTCGTATGGCATTCCCTCATCCAGGGTTGCCACAGTCAGGGAATACCGGGAAATTTCAGGGAATTTTAAAAAGTCAGGGTAAACCAGGAATGTCAAGACAAATGTCG
This sequence comes from Bemisia tabaci, assembly GCF_001854935.1. NCBI lineage: Eukaryota > Metazoa > Arthropoda > Insecta > Hemiptera > Aleyrodidae > Bemisia > Bemisia tabaci. Next base: position 107,390 of record NW_017562253.1, on the reverse strand, counting down.
GAAGTGTCACGGAAAAGTTGTTAATTCGCCTTTATTTGCTTTCTACATAGAGCGGATTTGACGTCTAAAACAACAAATTTTGCCTGGAAACTATTTCAAATCATGCCTTTTTGGCCGTATGGCATATCCTCGATTGTCAGGGAATTTAACTCAAATGTGTCAGGAAAATCAGGGAATATCATTTTCTAAATTTTGTCGCAACTTTGCCATCTCTACACTCTAATTTTACAACAGTGGCCTAAATTTTGTGGGTACTTGTACGCACGGCTGCCACCATCGAGGATTACCGGGAAATGTCAGGGAATTTTCATATGTCAGGGAAAACCTGGAAATGTCAGGGAAAATGACGAAAATGTCAGGGAAAACTCGTCATGTCACCTTTATTTCCTTTCTAGACTGGGTTTGACGTTTTGGACAACGGATTTTGCATGAAAACTATTTTAGGTCATGTCTCTTTAAGCATCTGGCATATCCGCAATTGCCAGGGATTTCACCAAAGAGTGAGAGAAAAACCGCAGGGAAATGTAAAGTAATTTCATTTTCTGAATTCTGCGGCAACCCTGTGCACAGAGTCACAAGTTCTTGTAAAGTCAGTGAAATCCTGGAAAAGTCAGTGGATATTGCCAAAATTTTAATAACTAAGCAGGGAATTTTGCTGCAGAAACTGCTTTATCGCGGGGTTTTTTTTTTCTACTCTCAAGAGATTCCACGCTAAATTTTCTTTAGGAAAACATTTCATGAAAAACTGTGCCAAAGGAAATTTGGCAGCGCTTGGGGGTTCATACGGCGTTTTTCCCTAGTACGGCAGTGTTGTCGAAAAACTTACTTAATTCTCTGGCGGTGACTCTCGGATCAATTACCCCCGGTATCTCTGGGTGACCTGACCGATTTCCGATAGTCTCGTCACGGCTGGAGGAACTTATGGGACTCTGGCGAATCAGAGGGGGGGGTTGGATGCCGCCGGGAGCGGTTCGCGCCGCAATCAGTGTGAGAGGGACTCATTGTCAACGTGAGAAATGCAAATGAGGAAGCACACACAAACACGACGCCTGAATTATTAAACAGCGCCGAATCCGAATCCCGACCCGATGATGGCCGACTTGACCGACGGCGACGACGCAACGCCGCACCCGAACCCGCCTTGCCAACTTTCATCGAAAATCTCGCGTTTTCATGCGGACATCGAGATATCGCCATAGAGAGAAAAAAGGAGGTGTTTGCATTTCGGGCATCTTGGATGACGTAGGTCGGTACAACGAGTTTATCGTCGCCAAAAAATCGGACATTATGGTCCGTTTTTCATACTTCGAATTCCGGATTTCGCAGGCCAACGGGGCGATTATTGAAACGTCGTCGACTCTATGTCGCCGCTTACGACAAGACATAGCCCTATCTTAACCGTGCAATATATCGCAATTCGATGTCTCATCGGGCTGGTTTAAATTTCAATAATCGGCCCGCAGGTTGTTAAGCAAACCTCAAGATGCAAACGCCCTCGCGACGCTTCAAAATTTCCGCCGCCATTTTATTTGTTTACAGAGGAATTGTTGGCTGAATCTGTTTGCAAATTTCACTAAATTCAGGGATGCCACAGTCTGGGAAATCGGGAAATTTCAGGGAATTTTATAAAGTTAGGAGAAACCGGGAAATGTCAAAGAAAATGACAAAAATGTCTTGGAAAATGACGAAAATGCCAGGGAAAATTTGTCAAATCACCTTCATTTGCTTTTAAGAATGACTTAGAGGTTTCGAACAACAAAATTTGCCTAAAAATTATTTTTAATTATGCCTTCTTAACCATACGTCACATCTTCAATTGCCAGGAAATTCCACCAAAATGTGTCAGGGAATTTCATTTTGTAAGTTCTGTGACAACGCTGCAAATTTTATCGGCAGCACAAAGAAAATTCAGTGAAATTTTCGAGAGTGTCGAGCGATCGGGAAGGTCAGGGAGACGCAACTCGTACCCGGGAGGGACGCTAACTCCGGTGTTGAAATGTGATTTTTTTGCATAACCTCACGGCGCTTCGATACTGAGCCTCACTGAAAGCTCTTTCGAGCGAATTTTCATAGGAAAACTCCCTACAGACTAAGGTCTGTCTTTCGGTGATACAAGAGACAGCGCCTTTCATTAGTCTAGTGAGCAATGATGGCGATAACATGAGATAGAAAGGAGAAGCCCGATTGGCGCACTGGTAAGCATGAAACACATTTTAGCGCCTACAAGACTCCATGAATACTTCACGCATTGCGTCAAACGTAGTGCGGTCAGCAGCGGTTGGCGTGAAACTCGTAGTGCCTACAAGACTGCATGAATACTTCACGCATTGCGTCAAAAACAGTGTGGTCACTTGGTCAGCAGCGCAGCGATCAGCGTGGAACGCATAGCGCTTACAAGACTGTAGGAATACTTCACGCATTGCGCCAAATAAAACACAGTGCGGTTGGCGCGGTGGCGGAAATTAAGATCATTAGACCACATTCATGCTTATTCTTATTCATAATTTTTTCATTCTTTTCTTATAAATGAAAGGCATTGTCCACACAGAGATAGGTCTACCGAACTTAATTTTCGAGCAAAGTTCCGTGAACTTTTGCTAGTGTTGGCATGGCTGTCACAAAAAATGTGCCAAACGCGAGTAAACGCGTCTTATGTACCCCTCCTCCTCCGGCACGTTCACCTGATGGTTTCTATGGATGTTTCAAAACGAATGAGATGGGGCGGCAAAATGCAGGCGGTCCATGGGCGGTAAGAAGGTAAATCCGGCCCTGCTCTTAACAACCGAAAAAATCACTGAAATTGGCTCCGCAAAACATGCAGAATAAATCGGACGAACATGTGTACATGAAAATACACAATGAAGTAATGAGCGTGTGTGCAATATGTGTCCTCGGAAATTATAAGCAATTATGATGGTGTTGTCTTTATATTTTGAGAACATACATTCAATTTTTGAGGCGTGAGAATCATTTGCAGCTCACTCGGCACAGGTACACACAGAATCTTTACAATTAGAAACGAGCTTCATGCTCGAACTGAAACTTCGCATTCGCAATTTTTCTCTTTCTCCTTCTCCTATAATTATCGCGTGGACCAAAAAAATAACATTTTTTTGCTTACTTCTCACAGAGAAAATTCTCTGAAATCTAAGCACGGTAAAAGTTTCATGGCAATAGTTATATCGTTGCATGGCTTGGCATAAAATATGTTCAGTATTTGTCTGACGAGGTTTTTGCCATTGCCAATACTGCGCGATTAAATGCCGGTTTTTTGCAATTTTGAACCACTTAACTTCACTTTCACCTTCATGAAACCCCATATAATAAAGAACCATCATTTTCTTCCATACCTATCGCAGCTCTCACGGTGCACTTTTGGAAAAATCGGTATGTTTACCAATGAAAATGTCGAAACTTTCAGTCATGTTTACAAATTATTTAGTCCCTGTCGGACGGTTAATAGACTGAGATAAAAATTAACCAAAAATCCGTGCTTCGTTCGTTTTTTTTTCGGACACTTTTTGAATCGGATTTTCCATCAGTCAAAAATTGAAAGTTTTAAATCCATGTGGCAGCGAAGCGTTCGATCATCGTACCTGCCGCTATCGTCGGACCACTTGTATCCAAAACAGATTTTCTTTAATGTTCTACGTCGCAGGAATTGAATCGATTTAATTTTTTTTTTTTTTTTTTTTTTTTTTTTTTTTTTTTTGCATCAAGGCCCAAGTCTATTTAAACGCGTTGAAATTACCAGGGGCAGACCATTTTTGCACGGAAAACGACTTAAAAAATCTCCTTGGAAATTTTATCATCGTCACACAAAAGTAAAGTGCCTTAGCAGATCCTGTGGTTCCCTGTACGTAATTCTAATGGAGTTTCTCGGGCTCAACGCTGGATCCTTTCAGTTTCGTACTTGTGCAAGTTTGAGTGTTATTTGACCAAATCATAAGTTTTGAAATATGTCTGATTTTTCCCATCAGGATCGTGTGGACATAAGCATTATCATATAGCAATCTACAGGACATCATTTTCTTATTTAAGTGCCTACCAAGTACACGTGTGCAATGTAAAGTCAGACGATTCAAAAGCTGAGGCCAGGCAAAACTCAAAGTATCATGGGCGAAATGAGGAAAAGAAGGCGTTATAAACGGAGTCCATTAACGGCCGTTCAAATCAGTATATTAGTAAACGTACATGATAAATGCGACAAAGTAGAGAAGGGAGAATCAATGAGACCAGACGCTGTGAATGGCAGTTGCCAAGTCAACTATTCAACTTAAATGGTGAAAACCCCTTAAAGGAAAAATTGACTTATAATCATTTTGATTGATCACCATTCGGCAATCGGGTAATGTCGGCACCCGATTCTAATGCCGTCAAAAATACTGCACACAGTCGAGGCAAATTGGTCTGTTGGGCACCACGATGGGGCCTCTTGGCTCTTGAATGACAGCCGCTGAAACGCATAAAAAATTATTCGGTCGCCATGAGTATATTTTTCCTTTATCTCCTCATTCTAATGCGTAAAATTTTAATGTCGATGATGAGTGGTTCAGAAAAAAATCGTCTTTTTATTCCGTCTGGCAGTGAATTCGTCTGATTCCAGCCTAAGGAACGTATCTTAATTCTAAGATCGTGAAATTACTTGAACAAATCATTTTATTACAAAGTATATGACTGCAACCCAACATACGTCCTAAAGTTGTCATTCTTCCATATGCAGAGAAGGAATGTCTGTGATAATACTCAGTAGTTTCTCGGCGAAAATTTATAAATTGAGAGGGGAAATTATGCTTCGTGGAAATGTATATTACATTCTTTCGTATGGGAACTTTGTTTTCCATCTTTGAAGACATCATGCACGACAGACAGTTGACATTTTTTAGCACGGAGAGTAAAAAATCGTTATTGCTGTAACAATGCTCCGAGTGAATTCCAAGTCTTTTATACCTTCTTTTCTGTTCGTAGTCACGATGTTTCTGCATGTTGTACATATAATTTAAATGGTATAACATTGATGCAGCATCTTTATCGGTAACAATTCATCATAAGAGCCATTTGTGCTATAAAAATGTCATAATGACAATACGGCTTGAAAAGGAGGTTGGGCCCGGAATTCCAGGGTGTCTTCAAGTCTGGAATTTCCGGAAATAGTACCGATTTTTTAAGATCGGTCCGGAAGCACTGAAAAAGTGCGGAAATTTGGCAAGAAGTCCAGAATTTTTTTCATTTTTTGGCATTTTTGTCGCAATTCGAGGGAAAAATTCAACTTTTGGACATTTTTCAAACGTCAAATGGTGGCAATGAAAAAGAACTGAATTTTCCTGATGAGGCGGCACTGAATTTGTTGGGAATGTACTGAAAAAACACTGTAAAAGTACTGATTTTTAGCCAGCCTGTTTTAGTAGACACCCTGAATTCACAATGAGCAATGCTCATATTAAGAACAACTTTTTTCTTCAGGGTATCCAGCATCAGGATTTTCCCGATTCTATCAGGATGTGAGGTCAATCAGGATTTAATCCCGATTTCATCAGGATTTGAAGTACAATCGGTGGTAAAATCAAGATTTGAAAAAAGTCGGCTGTCCGATCGCATTTGCTCCTGCAGAAATTTTAATTTTTTTCCGCAAAAAACAGGAATTAGATCAGGAATTGGAAAAATTATGACATCAGGATTTAGTAGTCAAAAATCAGGAAAAATCAGGATTTCCCTAAATAATAGACAAGAAGGTACCCTGTTTATTGCTCCGTGTGAGACCAGGGAAATACGAACCGTTTAATTTAGGGAGACAACTATGATAAACGGAGATATTATTGCCCAAACTTCTGCACGCAACTATTACTGCTCCCCATCCGCTCACATTGCCTACCACACCATTGAAGGCACTGCACGCAACTTTTACTGCTCCCCAGCTGCTCATGTTGCCTTCCTCATTATTGAAGGACGAATGTAACCAGAATCAACTTATGTGACTGCATCACGCTGCCTAATTTCATATTGAGTCTTATTGTTTTAACATAAAACCTAACATCAACGCCGTAAAACTCTCTTGTCAATTTGCGCAAGGTAATCAAAAGTAAATTGAAACATTCTCATGTAAAAAATAAAACAAGAGATATTGGGCAACATCCGACTCATTTAAGGTGACTGTTGTTGAATTCGCTCAACTTTTCTCAAAACTCAATGTTTTGTCGGAAAACGTTCGTTAACGTCCGAATGTTATTCAGTGGCAATCTTGCAAGTTGGCAACACTGTTTTTCCTTTATTTAAATCCATTTAAAATATCGATTTCAGGGAAGGCAAGCTGCCTCGCCAAGAATCGATTGTTTTACAGGCATTTAAATGGAGGCAAAACATTGTCGCCAATCGCAAAACATTCATCAGTAAGCGCAACGTCAATGTTTAGTTTTTGTATCGGCGTCACCACTGTCTCGACCAAAATTTAAACTTGTTCGATTGGATGAGAAAAACTTTCAGGGCTCTTTGTCTTTACGAATGCACCTGCAACGTTGTCTAATTGGACGCCCTCCAAACTTTCGCTCCATCTCCGTTTGCCAAAAAACGCGCTAGGACTGCTCTGTAAAACAACCAAACCAACCACCAATCTCGATCGAACTACAATTTGAAAGCAGGAATCTGCCTTATTTCAGAAACAACATATGTACCAACATTCAGGGCCGGGTTTACCTACTTGCCGCTCATGGGCCGCCTGTATTTTGCTGCCCCCTTATCATTCGTTTTGAAACATAATAAAACCATCAAGTGAACGTGCCGGAGGGAAAGAGGTGTATAAGACGTGTTTACTCGTGTTCGACACATTTTTTTGCGAAAGTCCTGTCAACACTACTAGCAAAAGTTCACGGAACTTTGCGCAAAAGTTAAGTTCCATAAACTTGTCTCTGTGTTGAAACGGCCTTCCATTATCTATAAGAAATGAACGAACAAATTATGAAAGAACAAACATAAATGTGGTTTAATAATTTTAACTTCCGCCGCAGCGCCGCCACTGCACTCTGTTTGGCGCTATGCGTGAAGTATTCCTACGGTCTTGTAGGCGCTATGCGTGAAGTATTCCTACGGTATCGATGGATTTGAGAATTTTTTTTCTTCGTTTTGCTAACTGATATTTGAACATTATTTGGATCGCATTTAGCAGAAAGGAAACATTGCAATTGGAGTATTTGCAGAATCGTCTGACCTTTTCTTTGTTTTAGCTAGCACTAAATATTTAACACAGTAATGAAATTTACACGATCGTTTTCCCTTAAAACTGATCATTTTTTGTTGGAAAAGAAAAACTATGTACTACCCATTCTACGCATTTTTTAAGGATTAAGTGGTATGATTTCTGTAACGTCGTGGCTCCCCTCAGCTGAGTGATATAAATTCACGCACAGTGTGTATTCTATTTTAGCGTTATTAATATCCATTTTTAATTTGTACTCAATATTTTTCTGTTCCAGGTAAGTCTGACTCAATGTATCTGTCAAGCCCAACTTATTGCAAGCGGATATTTCAAACTATATTTCAGGTAATGAGCTTGTTGACCTGTTTCTAATTCTTGCATTTTCAGAAACTGCATTGTCTCCTGATCACGCAGTAATTTTTTCAGATTTTTTCGAGCCGTTTTTCCCTCCGAAATCGACTTTTGAAGTTCGAANATTCTGATTTCTCTTTATATTGTTGACCTGAAGATTATTGGTTTGATACAGGGTGTCTAGCGACCTGGAAAACCGGGAAATGTCAGGGGCTTTTTTTTCCAGGAAAATCAGGGATAACGTCAGGACATTCGCAAAAATTCGGAATGTCAGGGAATCCTATTTTGTTAGCGATTTCAGTGTCAGGAAAACGTCAGGGAAATCAAGAAATACGGATATTTTTTTTTTCTTTCTTTTTTCTTTTTTCTTTTTTTTTCTTTTTTTTCTTTTTTTTCTTTTTTTTTCTTTTTTTTCTTTTTTTTTGAGAATTTATGATGAATTAAGCTTCAGAAAAAATAAATCGGTACCAAAAAAGCCCGAATTTAGCGCGTTCGGTATTTCTTGAATGTTTTTCCAAGATTTTCCCCTTTCGTCCCCGGATTGTATCACTAGTTCAGTTCACGAGTCATTATAATTCATTTCCCGAGCCCAAATTTCGTACGAAAGAAAAACAAATGATCAAGGCTGATGTTCCCGTTCCCGCTTGGATCTCGGCGCTGATCTAGTACTTACAATCAGCCACTAGGAGAATAACGTCATTTCTGGAACTTGTCGGAGAAAACGCATTGCCAACAGCAAGATCGCACCTGCCTCATAAAGCATTAATGGTTCGTAAAATCCGCGCCTCCGGAATGAGGTGATAAAATTAACGAGATGGCCAAAGCACTGTCGCACCGTCAACCTTTTAGTCCGTTGCCCACACGAAAAACCCTGCGCCTTTTAATTAGGATACGCGGCTTGCAGGGCTCATTGACGGTGTAATTAGGAGTTATTTGACCAGAAATTGTTCGACCTCAATGTTACCGAAGTTTGAAAACTTTCAGGTTTTTTTTTGGCTTTTTTGTTTTCATTTATTTTTTATTTTTTTTGAAAAGGAAAATGTAAGTCTAGCAGAAAACTTGACGAGAAGTAAATTATTTTCTTGGAACATACCTTTCATCCGATGAAAAATGTTAACGGCACCGGATCTATAGCAACTGCTAGATAGCGCTTGGGAAAAACCAAAATGGCGGATTCTATGGACCACCATCTTGCTTCAGTCGTGGATCAGCCAGGTCACAAAAGTGAAATGATATAATGAAAGATTTAAAATTTTCGCGAAATATTTCGTGAAGTTTCACAAAACTGAAAAATATGACTTTTATTTCAACATACTCGAGGGCTGGGTATGCCAAACACACTAAAAAACCCAGAAACCAAAAATCGTTTGTCTTTCATTTAATTTCCAACAATATTTTTCAGTATCTTTCAGCCTTCGTATTTTTCTAAAATTTTGTCACATGCCTATTTGCATGTAATTTCAAAATTGTACTTCCCATGCAAAATTGCAACCCTGTCTCAGTGTGTCGCCCTCTCCAGAATTTCTTCTGAATACACCACCCATGAGCTCTGAAAGCGGCGTACGTATTTCAATCATGAAGTGCAAAGTTTTTGACATTTTTGGATCGGAGGCAACGTATAGTTGAGATAAAACCGCGTATAAACGAAAGTACGATTTTAAACATTGGTTCAGTTGGGGGTACAAAAACATCATTTCATCATTCTCTAGGGATCTTGTAGCGCTCTAGATTTTAAAATGCGTGTTTTGGGTTCATTTTTTGCATGACCTCTCCTCAAAATTCGTTGAAGAAATGAACAAACGCTCCGAGTCGAGGTTCATTGACCCGAGGAGCGCATCAGGTAGGTCCCGCGGTCTAGACGCGAGAAAGCAAATCCAGCGCGCGCCTGCCACGTTATGTAAAATCATTACTCTGTCTCGAAAACTTTTTCTTACATGTATCAGCTCCGCTTTAGGTCTTCATCCCTCCCCCTCCCCCTCTGCGTCTATACGCTCTTAGTGTTACGTCGCAGAAAATCGATATTTATCGATTTATTCGATATCGTAGTTTGGTGTTAACAACGCGGGAAAAAAGAAGAAGGGTCTTTCCCCTAGAATCGCAGTACCAAATCGTTGGGTGATATGGACATTTTCGATCGCTCTTGATAGTATCGAAACATTCTCTGGAAAAAAAACACATTGGATCTCGAGTCCAGACTCCTAAAAACATCGACTAGAAAAAATACTCTTGATTCAATCGGATTTTTGCTTAAGTCAAGAACCAAGCCTCTTAATTTGAGCGGATTTCCTTTTGATTTAAGCAAAACTCTGATTGAATCAAGAGTATTTTTCTTGTCAATGTTTTCAAGAGTCTGGACTCTAGATTCAATGTGTTTTTTTCCAGTGTTTACGTTAGTATTAACCTAATTTATTGGGGTACTGCCGCAATTTATTCGAAATGTTCAAGTTAGGACGTGACCCCTACCTCTTTTTGTTCCGTGAAACAGTTTTCGTTCGACCCCGAAATCATTCAAAAATAATAAAAATCTGTCTCCCATGGAATAATGAGCACTGTGTCAACGATCCGGGTAGCAATGTAACTTAAACTTCTCTTTTATAATATCTGCCATCTTAAATCTTGTGTCTTTTTAAGCAATCTGGTACGATTGTAGAACTTACACGAACGGATATTTAATTTAAACTTAAAAAGATTCGAGGCTTTTCATTTTCCGAATCGGGGAATGTGCCTCGAAAATCGATGACGGACGTGGAACATAAGCCTGGCCGTGGCTCAAATAACGAATCGCTGTCCTACAACTTCACTGCCGTGCTGAGGTACAACGCCGTATGAACATTCGAGAGTTGCCAAATTTCCTTTGATAAAACATGTACTTTTGACTAAATGTACACATATTCTCCCTTGAAACTTTCAGATATTTTAGATTGAATCGCGTGCAAAATTGTATGAAAATTTTAGGAAACAACGTTCATAATTTTCCCCAGTTAGTTCGGTTTTTATCGAAAGAAATTTGGCAACGTCTGAAGGCTCATACGACGTTTTTCCTTAGCGCTTCAGCGCTGCTTGCTGTCGCGTCGCGTTACTGAAGCGCCGACTCCCGTGTACGTTCGCGATGTTGTTTGTAATTATACCCGGAAAGTATCTATTTTATACATTTGCCATTCATACAAAGAGGTATCGCCCACTTTACCCGGCAACGATGGGGGCTCGGAATCGGCGGAACTGTTCTGAAGAGCGTCCAGTGCTGCACTTCCGTGAAAGAAATCCCCCGTCTCCACAACTCGACGCAAAATTGGCGAATGCCAAGTTCACGCGCTGAAAACAAAGACATTGCTGAAAATGGAAGCTGAAAATTAAAGTCATGGTGCCGTGGAGAGCGAGTCGCAGAATGGGCCACCGAACCCCCTCCCCGGAAAAAACCGTTCTCAGAGGAATTCTGTGAATATTTTTTCTTTAATATTTAGAAGCACTAGATTAAACTGAGAAAAAAAATCGTTTGGGAGAGCTTAAAACCCAAAATTTACGAAGTTTCTAGAAAATTAATGTTTTATCCGAAAGAATCTGGCGACGTTCGAATGTTGATACTCATGGTTGCCACAGTCATGGAAAACGGGAAATGGCAGGGAATTTTAAAAAGTCAGGGAAAACCGAGTATTATCAGGGAATTTTGATAAGTCAGGGAAAATGACGTAAATGTCAGGGAAAATTTGTTAAATCACCTTCATTTGCTTTCTCGAATGGGTTTGAGATTTTGAACAAGAAATTTTGCCTGAAAACTATTTCCAATTATGCCTTTTTGACCATCCGTCACCATCTTCAATTGTCAGGGAATTTCACCAAAATGTGTCAGGGAAAGCAGGAAAATGTCAGGGAATTTCATTTTCTAAATTCCGTGGCATCGCTGGATACTGCGTTTTCCCTCTAAATGGGAGTGCGGAAGAAATAACAGGTTTCATACCTCTCGCCGTGCCGCGGCTGTTACGTTCTTGCGGGTGTTTGCAAAATGTTTACAAAAATGAGCAATGTTTGCTCTCTCACGTGACTCGTCAATCGGCATCTTCGATGCAGTATGCCGACATCCATAGATTAGAGTACTGCTAAAAAAATTTCAAGCGTTGCCCTCGCTTACGGTGGAGGGGTTGCAAAGCATCGGGCACTTCCCACCCCCTTCTCAAAATTTGAAATTTGTCCTCGCAAGACTTGTCATTTTTTACGATCAGGGATTTTTCACCCTAGATTTCGCCTTCTTAAAAATTTTGACCACGCTCAACCCTTTCTTCGCCCTTCTTCCGCCATGAGAAATTCCTCGCGACATCATTCTCCCTTATTTATGCGGCGGCGGCACACAGTGGATCGAGTCAATGAGAGGTCGGACGAAACTTGAAAACTTTGAAAGCTCATAACTCCGTTTTTACAAAAATGTTGAGGTTTTCAAATTGGTTCTATTGGTTTTCGCGTGAAAAGTTCTGCATGGAACACCCCTCCAAATTTAAAACTTGACGAGATTAACCTCTAAATTTGCAGTTTAAGCGAAAAAATGCATGTCCGACCTCTCCCATTGATTCGGTCCATTGTGCGTCCTTCCGCTGGTCTTTCGCATTTTTCTCATCGGCTCTCATCTAAGTCATTGGCGGGTCCAGCAAATTGGGAACATTGTCTTTCCTCCATTTAAACCTATGGAAATGAATCGATTCTTGGAGGGACCGAAAGCACCGACAAGAATCGACTTTTAAACATTGGTTTAAATGGAGGAAATCCGGTGTTGCCAAATTGCTGGATCCGCCTCTGCGCAAAGTTCTCAACTTTCCAAAGGGATGACCATTTTGTCCCCTGTCTTTCCACCGTCGAACCTCAAAAATTTCCTCGTATTGCCCCGCGCTTAGGGCGCGTGAGCCGGCAAATTCTGCACCCCTGTCTCTGCGCCCCACCTCCTGTCGACAGCTTCCCCTACTTCCGCCGATGCTAGAGATTCAAGTCAATCATGTCCGGTGGAGTAGGGAAATACCCTTTGTTTTAATCTGATCCTGCGGGGCGATTATTGAAACTGATGGACAAAGCGATAGACAAAGAAGACATAGGGAGTATGGAGCGATCCTATTAATTAACATGGTTGGTTCTTATATACTAAGAAGGAAAATGATGGACCAACTGTCGGGTCTTCATTGGGTTGCCGTTAGTTAGTCCATTACCTACCTCCTATGTCCATTGCCACCACCCGCCTCCACCAATAGGATCCCTCCAAATTCCTTTTGTCGTCTTTGTCTATAGCTGTCTATCAGATTCAATAATCGGCCCGCTGATCGCTATGGAAGTGGCGGAAATATGAATTGTCGGACTGAGCTTGTACCTCCTATGTCCATTGCCACCACCTGCCTCCACCATTAGGATCCCTCCAAATCCCCTTTGTCGTCTTTGTCTATAGCTTTGTCTATCGGATTCAATAATCGGCCCGCTGATCGCTATGGAAGTGGCGGAAATATGAATTGTTGGACTGTGCTTGTACCTCCTATGTCCATTGCCATCACCTGCTTCCACCAATAGGATCCCTCCAAATCCCTTTTGTCGTCTTTGTCTATAGATTTGTCTATCAGATTCGGTAATCGGCCCGCTGATCGCTTTGGAGGTGGCGGAAATATGAATTGTCGAACTGTGCTTACCTCTTACGTCCATTGCCACCACCTGCTTCCACCAATAGGATCCCTCCAAGTCGTCTTTGTCTACAGCTTTCTCTATCAGATTCAATAATCGGCCCGCTGATCGCTATGGAAGTGGCGGAAATATGAATTGTCGGACTGTGCTTGTACCTCCTATGTCCATTGCCACCACCTGCTTCCACTATTAGGATCCTTCCAAATCCCTAATGTCGTCTTTGTCTATCGCTTTGTCTATCGGATTCAATAATCGGCCCGCTGATCGCTTTGGAAGTGGCGGAAATATGAATTGTCGGACGGTGCTCGTGCGGCGTCGTCGTCCGCCCGACAGACTCGGAGCTGACACTCGAGGAATGCATTCGCGAGTGAAAGTAGAACTCGCCAAGTTGAATCGTTGACGACGTTGCCCGATCTCGGGGCGACCCGACGTCCCGCGACGTATCCCGCATCGATTTTACCGTTGAATCGACGGCGGCGGACGTTGACGCTCGCCAGGTTGCCACGTGGTGCGAAGGAATGCCGCGATCCCTCGTCCGAGGACGGGGGAAATGGTCGTTAACCTTCGCGCTCCGGCAACCGTGCTCCTAGACTCGAACTCATTGCCGGCCATTGCTTTCTATCCTCTCTACTACCTAGGCTGATAACGTCCGACCAATCAACGCCTTGAATTAAAATAACCGATGACAAGTGGTCGCTTCAGAGTGGTGCTCTTCTCAGATTTACTTCGCTGTTTTCGTTCATGGGGTGTCCGCAGTTCTTGAAACCCCGGGAAACCGGGAGTTTTTAAGAATTTTATGAAATAGGCTGAAAATTCGGAAAATCTTGAGACTGGAAATATGGGAAAACATCAGCGCTGGCCACACGATCGAATCGAGCCTCAGTCTGATTCAAGGTTCAATTCTGAGAGGTAAACTCTGAATACAAGAGGATTACCTTTTAATGAGGAATTTTAGTTTTAGTCAATTGAATGTTAAATACCCGAAGAAGAAAGGTTCACCTGGTATGTGTATTGCAGTGTAATAAAGGCCAAAAAATGTTACACTTAAATACAGTCAGTGTGTAAAGAAAATACGGTGTGGAAAAATGCATTTCCAGAAGGTGCATCAATTGAAATCTACCTTGATGTTTGAAGGCGCTTCGGGCAAATTTGGTATAGTATACGGTAATATTGATTCGGTTCAGAGACCGCGTGGATATGGAACGCAACATTTTCGGAAACAAGCAACTGTTGCAAAGCAAGCGTTGTATCGCGGTCTGCCTTTAAAAAGAAAATTAAATGAAGAACTAAGTTCGAATATAACGTCTTTTTAGTGAAGGGATCAAAGAGTTGTGAAGCAAACATCTTCAAGAAACTGCTGAAAATGAGGGAGGTTTGGTGTCAATTGTACCTGAGATTTCAAGGGCCGTTTATGTTTGAGAAGTTCGTTTGAAATGACAGAAGAAAATTAATTCAAATCAAGCAAATAATAAATGAAAATAAATGATACAAAAACCAACCTCTCGATGCGAGGCAGATAGTATTAATACTATAGAGTCGTTCATAAAATTCGTAACGCTGAAACTCGAATTTTCGACTCTCGCCTTCCTATTGTAATGCATATAAAACAGGTCTAAAATTCTACACCCACCCCCAACCCGTAAAGTAAGGAACCCATCCCATCCAAGGGTCGCCATCCCCTCAAATCGGCGATCTGTGATGAATTCAGGGTAAAAAACGGCTACCCCGGGACGATCATCCTGAACTCTCAACAAATCGGTGCGCCTGCGGATTTCAACCTTGCGTAATGCAGTACTGGATCCTCCTCCTCCTCCTCCCCCCCCCCCCCCCNCCCCCCGGAGGGTCAGTAATAGAGAATTTGCAGGTGTCTGAAATTTGATGACTTTCGTATTTAAGTGGAAACTGCCGAGTGAACTGAACACGAAGATGCCCTTGGTTCATGAATTGAACAATTATTAGAGAAGATATGACAGAATGATCTGTTCTGCTAAAACACGTGTGTTTAAATGGGAAATGCCGCCAGATGACGTCACTAGGCGGTGCATTTTCTCACTTTTACATCTACTCGTATTTTATACCATTTTTCGTATCAGAAAAAAATTATAAAAAATACTGTGAAATCAGTTCTTTGAGCACTTTCAGATGAAGCGATTGAAAATTTGCATGCAAATTCTACATTTCATGAATGATTTTTAAGGTGGAGGGTGGCAAAATGTGATATAATTTTACATGGTGGTGTCGTCGCCCCCCCCCCCCCCCCCCCGGTGACCTATATAAGGTTTGCTTTTCGAGGATAAGGTAAGCGTGATTTAATTCATGGGCTCATGTGTGAATTTTGTCCGCAAGGGGAGCGAGAAAGTAAAAAATTCGTATCATATCTAACGCCAAATACGAGGAAAGAGCTTGAAAAATTGCGAATCAACATCGCGGGCAAAGAGGCCTCCGCAAGGTTTTCTGGAATCGGTGGAAAAGTAGTTAGGATCTTTTGGCTCTTAACTAAAAAATATATTTCGTTTCTGTTCCGACTGAAGTGTGTCTCCCTTCGCAACAGACACTTGTCGCCATGAACCCGTCCCGGTTGAGTTGAGCCTCAAATGAAGTATATCAACACTACGAAGCACGTTTAGTCTTATCATTGATTAACGCCAGCAATGAAGAAGCTTTTTACTTCGAATACACTTGGAGACTCTTTTAATTACGTAATTCGGGTAAACAAATTATCGTTATCTCGTAAATACATTGTGAGCATTGCGCCTCGAATGTTACCGACCGGAGAGAAAATTTCTCCTCTTGCCCGTCTCTTTCTCGATTTGTTTATTGCGAAGCAAGGAAGAGTTAGAGGGCCACCTCTCTTCATTGTTGTAATTAAACGTGATAAGAGACTTTTTTTTCGCGCACCGTTGCCATCGCGTATCATCGTATAAGTGTCAATTTTTTCATCGATGAAATATAATTTTTTTCCTTCTTCTTCTTCTTTATAACAGTGTAAAATTTTGGCATGTGCAGAGGCAAAATTTAAAAAAAAGTTTATACCTTAGCTGTGCTTGTCCTAAAAGCGTCAATCCAGAAAATTGCCAATGTTCGGGAGAAAAGTTAAAAAACGAGGCTAACTTACGTTACTACTATCTTTGGCTGTGTTATTCTTGTAGCCCTTGAAGCACCAATTCAACTAAGAATAAGACGAAAATGGAAACAAAATAATATAGTAGTTGAGCAAGGGATTAGACGCCCGCGGATGACGGCGCAGTGATACAACTATTCGTGCTTGATGGATGTCCGTGTTGCATCCGCAAAATTGAAGGCGCTAGGTGTGAACGCGTTATACTCCGCTCCGCTCCCTTTGCTTCCAATAAGGTAGCGCTCAGTTTTGGGAGATAAGTTAAAAAACGTGGCCCAATAACGTCACATTTATATTCGGCTGTGTTAACACCCGCTTTTTCCCCTTTTTTTTTAATAATTAGATATGCGGTTCCTTCTTCTAGGATTTAATTGTAGACCTTGAAGCTCGCATGCACCGGCCCTATAACTCCCCCAGAAGAGATAGTCGGGTCAATTCGACCCAGTTTTGGCATCTAAGGGTTAACTCACACTGAATGGGACTTACATGAACGGAGTAGCGGTGGAATGAACTCGTAATTAAAGAGTGGAAATTCAAAATGTATTAAGCGCCGTCGGGTGATGCTCCGATTATGCGACTGTTTCTCTCATTCTTAAAAGTCAGAGGAAACCGGGAAATGTCAAGAAAAATGACGGAAACATCAGGGGAAATGTGTTAAATCACCTTTATTCGCTTTCTAGAATGGATTTGAAGTTTCGAACAACAAATTGTGCCTGAAGACAATTCTCAATTACACTGGGAAAAAAACACATTGGATCTAGAGTCCAGACTCTCAAAAACACCGACAAGAAAAACTGCTCTTGATTCAATCAGATTTAAGCTTAAATCAAGAACCCAGCCTCTTATTAATTCGAGCGGATTTCCTTTTGATTTAAGCTTAAATCTGATTGAATCAAGAGTCCTTTTTCTTGTCAATGTTTTCAAGAGTCTGGACTCCAGATCCAATGCGTTTTTTCTTCCACTGTATGTCTTCTTAACCACCTGTTGTCAGTTGCCAGAGAATGAGTCAGTTAAGCTCGGGAGGGATTTGCCTGCAAATAGTCGAATCTTACAGTTTTCGGTACGAGAAGAACGATGCGCACGTCGAAATTTCACGAAATATTGTCTCCGCGGAGATATAACGCTTCCTTTTTAGGGGTCCTCGAAAACATGTTTGAACCGACCGCCGTGAATTCTTGGATCTACGCGTCATAAGACGGGAAGATGGCGGCGGCGAAGCCGACCTGCTTACTACCACCACACTGTCATTGTTGACATCTCGATCTCGCGTTTGAGGTTAAGTGAGCTCTGTGTGAATGTTTCATATCCTACATACATCTGTATCGCATTTAAGAACGATGGATATGAATTTCAAACAAAGTAACCGACATAACCTCCAATTGACCAACAAAAACATACCGCCAACGCGTCGCCGCCGTGTATTCTTCCACTACGCTTTCCGCCGCCATTTTGATCGTGACGTGTACGTCCAAGACCTACGAGCGCGCAGTTCAAACGCCGTTTTAGGCCACCCTAATTTTTGGCACTTTCAAATAAACTTTTCTCCTGTTTGCAGTCATCAAAAAAATTTAGGAAAAAAACCGTAAGCTTCGGTCACTTACTACTTTCGAATGACACAATAAAAAAAAAATGACTTAACGGACTCATTCCACCAAAACGTGTCAGGAATATTAAGGAAATGTCAGGAAATTTCGTTTTCTAAATTTTGTGGCAACCCTGGATTAACGCTCCTCATTTTTTTGGTAATAAACTTTGTCTGTAAAAATTAAAGACTTTTAACAAAAGAATGTAGTTACGACGTTTTAAAGCGTGGTGTCTAGTTTTTTAAAACCCGGGAAAATCAGGGGAAATTCAGGGAATCTGTTCCAGAAACCGGGAATCTCTTTTCCAACCACTCAGGGATCATTTCGTCTTCAAATTTGGCGGTCTAATCTGACGTGCGCCAAAGAAATGGCTGTAAGATTAATTAAAATCGATATTCATATCTGAAACTCTGGAAAATTATTTTCCCCAAGAAAATCCCAGGAAGTGGGAGAAAACTTCGGTTTCTCATCAGGGAATGGGCTCCTGAAAGTCCGGGAAAATCAGGGAAAAATCAGGGAATGAGCTTTGCCAAGGAAACTAGACACCATGTTTTAAAGTATTTCCCGGAGGAAATATTCTATTTTCTAATTTCTCCTCATCTTTTCAAGATTTCGGTCCATCCTGCGTACAGACAGCGGAACTCCCGCCCGGGAGCGTTACGTAATCCGTATAGATGCTCAATGGTATGATCTGTCGTGATGGGAGGAAGAGGGAGACCGGAGACCGGTCGGCGAGTGTCCATCCAGGGTCCGTTGAGGTCATAGTGTTGTGTTGTTGGCTACTCTGCCTTGCCGAGGAAGAACGCCGTATGAGCCTTCAGACGTTGCCTAACTTCCTTCGACAAATCATGAATTTTCGGAGAAATTTGGCAGTGTTTTTCCTCCAAATTTTTATGGAATTTTGATCGTATTTCGATCTCGAGTGCCTGCAAATTTCAGTGGAAAATATGCTCAACTTTCCTCCAAAATTCGTATTTTCTGAGAGGAAATTCGGCAACATTAGAATGTGCATACGGCGTTTTTCCTCAGCTACTCGGGCCCGAGGAGATGGGCGCGAAGGGTGTGAGTGGCCCGCTGTCTGCCGATGCCCGATCCCGCCGCACAGTGGAAAGAATCGATGGCAGAGGTCGGACGAAATTTGGAAACTTTGAAAACTCGTATCTTCGCCATTACGAATCGTAGAGGTTTGAAATTAGTGCAACTGGTTTTCTCGTGAAATTCCCTGCACTAAGCACCCCTGGAAATGTATCATCTGACGGAATGAACATCAAAATTCGCGGCTTTAAACAAAAATCGAATATCTGACCTCTCGTAGAGTCCCTTTATACTGAGAGTCAAGACAACACCCCTCATGGAGTCACAAACGGGAATAAAGATCACACACATTGAACGTTTTTCGTAATCTTTGATCGGCTCATTCTTAAATTCCTTTCTCCGTTCCTTCTCTCATTCCGTTTGTTCCTTGTCGAACCCGAAATTCCTCGGTCCACTCCAGATTATAATCTTTGCAATTGGTGAAAATGTAATCTTCATTCCCGTTTGTGACGCTGTGAAGGCCTAAAATCCGGTTAACCAATCAGAAATGGATTCGCATTGTCTTGACTCTCAGTATAAAGGGACTCTAGCTCCACTGTGCGCCGTGGAGGAGGAGACGTTTGAAATGTTGTTCAGCAGGTATGACCATCGGGAGTGGACCAGCGGCGAGGCGTGAACCGTCGACTATCGCTCCATTCCCGTTTGAAGCTATGGTGAAGGATCGATTCCGTACGCCATCTCGATAATCGACCTTTTCCACGGGTTCGAACGGCAGACCGATCGATGGATCGCAAATCACGGGACCCCATTGGATCGGACCGCCGACCGGTGACTGCTTTAACGCGACCGCTTGCTGTGTTGCCAAGTCGCCCGGAGTCGGCTGTCGTGTCGCCGGGTGTCGGAGTCGTTTTTCCGGAAGCGCGGCAACGTCTCGCCCGCGCCGCCCCGGTCGGTGGCGCCGCACAGTGGATCGAGTCAATAGGAGAGCCTGGACACATTTTGGAAACTTTAAACGCCTGTAACTCCGTTTATACAAAATTATGAGGTTCTAAGAGTGGTTCCATTGGTTTCCTCGTGTAATTTCCCTCTCAAAGCAGTCCTTGAAAGTTAAAATGTGACGATATAATCATCAAAATTTGCAGCATTAGTCAAAAATTCCATGTCCGACCTCTCTGATTGTCTCGATCCACTGTGCGTCGGGTCGCGGGCGGCGTTGTCCGCCGGACCCGAAATTATCCGAATTTCCCGCTACACAGCGGTACGCACGACCTGATCATAGAGGCTGGGCCCCTCGGAGGCTGCCCGGAGAGCCTTCATGAGATGAGAGAGGACACTGGGTAGGGGTGCGGAAACTTTTCGACCACGCCATCGGAGAGTCGACATCGGTCGCGTGCGAAAGCGGGGAGGCCCCGCAAACGGGTCGTAGGTAAAGATGAGACGTGATAAAACAAATTTTTTTATTACAAATGACTTGTAGCGTCCCTCCACGTAGTTTCTAAAAGATGAGACGACCGGTGCAAAAATTGCGGACTGTGCTCAGCCAAAGTGAAACTAGAGTCCCTTTATACTGAGAGTCAAGACAATTTGAATCCATTTCTGATTGGTTCCCGTATTTTAGGCCTCCACAGTGTCACAAACGGGAATAAAGATTACATTTTCACCNGAAATTTTTTTTTTTTTTTTTTTCAAATCTGCTCCCTGACACTGGGCCCCTTAGGGGCTGCCCAAGTGCTCAGAGCCCATAAATGACGTCGCCTCTGGATTCAAGAGGGGGTCATCGCTAACTTTTGGCAGCATTGAAGAGTTCCATAGCGAGCTTGTCGTCATGGGAATACGTCTACAATGATCCGATGCCTCGTTCGGAGTGTTTTTGAGCATAGCTTAGCGCCGCGGTGGATATGAAACGGAGATTCATAATAATTCACAGGTGTCAAGTGCTCCACTGCATGCCGTCCAAAGTACAAACGCCGTTTCTCCATGCAACCGTTTTTCCCGACAATAAGCTGTTTTACGACGAAACAAACAAAGATCCATCTCTCATCTCTCGACGAGTCTGGCATACAGTCAGGAACTCAAAATGAATAAATGAAGCCTTGTGGCAATTTTGGGTTTTCCTGCAACGGAGCAGCATGTACGGAAGAAAAATGCGTAAACTGTGCACAGCAGTCCAGTATTTGTACAGTCTTGTGCATTTTTCCTGCACACGAAAAAAAATTAAATTGCTGGTCTATCATTTTTGTATTTTAAAAGGTGTCAAATATGTTTCAGTGTAGATTTTACAATAAAAACATGCTAATTTAATCACGTTAGTGGTTACATTAGCTTTCCACTATTGTAAAATGTACATTTGAAACATGACGGACACATTTTTCAACAATTTAATTGTTAAATCAGCAATCCATTCTATCGGTGTGTATTCTCCCTGCATAACAAGAAATTTTCGCTGGTCAAAAGTTTTCTACAGTAGTTTTTCTTCTCTCCCGGTCACCACGGCATCGACTGGACCGTCTCTAGCAGTGGCATGGCGTAAATTGCGATGTATCGATTGTTATGCCATTTAAACCTATGGTACAAAATCGATCATTAAGGTGTTCGCTGCGGACACCCTGTTTATCGATCCTTTTCCATAGATTTAATAATTTAATTGGCATAACAATCGATATATCGCAAAGCACGCCAGACCACCGGTCACTAAACGGACTTCTCACGACCAATGAGGAGACAACGCTCCGGTCGCTTCGTGTGTATCCATCTCGTTTCTGTGCTCCGGACGGTGGACCGGTCCGGAAGACCACAGTCGCCAAGTTGAACGGTTAAATGAAGGATTTTCCCAAAGTTGGAAAGCCTTGCCCTGTGCGACCGGGCAACTGAGCCTGACCTTATCTCGGCTCCTCGCACTCCTCGCCAAGTCGCGGCCGGACCGCCAAATTGTGCATCGCGCCCCTGGATATCGCGGCGGAATCCGAAAACCATCCCGGGATTTGGCAAGCCTCCTCCAGGTTGCAAAGTCACCGTTCGCTCCGATCCTCTTTACCGTTGAGGACGTTAACGCCAGTATCGCAAAATCGCACTGCCGTGCTAAGGAAGAACGCCGTATGAACGTTCAAGAGTCGCCGGATTTCCGCGTCTAAAACATGTATTTTTGAGGAGAGTTTTTATTATTTTCTCCTGGAATTTTCGAATAATTTAGATCTAGTGAAAAAAAAATTCTCCGAAAAATTGAATGGAGAATGTTCTCAAGTTTTCCTGAAAATTCGTATTTAATCAATGTAAATTTGGCAACTGACTAAGGTTCATACGGCGTTTTCCTCAGTATGGTGGCAGAATAAGTCGCCTAACTAATATTTCTGGAGAAATCTGGTAATTATTGGTGTTTCAGAGTTCTCCAGTAGTGGTTTCATGAACGAAAGAAATTGGTAACGCTCTCCAAAACCGGGTTTGCACAGGAACAGGGTGTCTACCGGTCCCGAAAGTTCTGAAAAAGTCCGTTATTTGCATGGCCGGTCCTGAAGTCACGAAAAAGTCCGTAAATTCAACTCAATATGTACCGAAAAATTGAAAAATTTACGGATTTTCAGGAAACGTTTCCCAGAATTGACTTGAATATCATGAATTCCTTTGGTCATCAGAAATGTTCATAAAAAGATAGACTCGATTCCCATCAAAATTAGCAGTGAGTTTAGACCGTGATTTGCCATAAATACTCCGAGGGTCCTGAAAAAGCTCTGAGAAGGTCCTGAAAAAGTCCTGATATGTTTTTCTAAAAAAATCTGTAGACACCCTGAGAGGAAGAAAAATTCGGCCGTTCAGTTGTTTCCTATCGATTGGACTATTCGGTTCACGCGAAATTTTGGTTAGTAGGATCAAAAGTTTCATTCGTGTGATCGATCGAACTACTTCTATCCTTCTAGTTTAGATCTCACGAACTGAATGTTCCATCCTAAAAACCAAACACTTACGCCGAGATCACCGAATAGTTTGATAGTTGTGAAACACCGACAGTTTGGCTCAGGCGATCCAACTTTTTTTCACACAACCGATTCGGATATGTTGAGCAAATGAGCAGCTGATTGAAATAGCCTTTTTCTTGCCCAAAACAATGGAAGAATATTTGTAGTTGGGTTCAAACCCAACATGTAACTCCTCCATTTAACTCCTCGCATGACCCTGCATGATGTAACGGAACGCTCTTTCATCTCAAAACAACGCTAAGAACAACGGGAGAATATACGAAGTTGGGTTCGAACCCAACATACAACTATTTAAACTCCGCGGTTGGGTGGGTTGCATACGCTCGATTTTGCAGGCGAAATCTGAGATTTGTCCACGGCTTTCGCGATAAGATACGGGTGCAGTTTGCGTTTTCCTCGAGCGTGACGTCCACTTCGGTCAACTATTTGAACGCTCCTGTCGCACAGATTTGTAACATGATATTAACGAACTGAGATGACCGCCAAAAGACGAACTCTGCATTCGAATAATTCACCGAGCGTGAAAGAATGAAAATATGTACGAAGTTGGGTTCGGACACAACTTAACTTCTCGGTGGGCGGGTCTCATACGATCGAGGAAAATACTAAGCGCGCCTGTACCCTATTGCGCGAGCCGAAAGTATATCGCGAGGCTGTTAACAGATTTCGCCTTCAAAATCGAGCGTATGCAACCCGACCCACCGCGGAGTTAAAATAGTTGTATGTTGGGTTCGAACCCAACTTCGTGTATTCTCCCGTTGTTCTTCGCGTTGCTTTTAGATGCAAGGGTGTTTTGATGTCATGATGTTTTAAAAAAGGCTCAGATTTAATCGAAATGCTAACCTTAATCATTCCTAGTTTTCACCTAAACCGCAAACTGATAGAAGTACATGCGACATAGCGCAAATGCAAACTCGCAATTCGAGTGTGGAATTTAAACAAAATCTGTCGATGAGATGGTGGATTGATATTCATTTACGCACGGTACTTCACTTTTGCTGTATTATTAATCAAGCCCATTCTATGTGAAGGAAGAGAGTTTTAATTACGTAGACAGGAAAAAAAAACGTTTTTGAAGTAAAATTGAACAATCTAATGGTGATGATTCCAATTTTTTACAGTTCTCATTTACGGAGAATGAAATGCCGTGAATATTGTCTTTAAAAGTTTTGTTTGCGGTGCGCAGTTCCTTGCATTTAATTTTCCTTCTTTTGAGAGGGTAGGCAATATGCGCTCTCAAGAGTTTGATTAGTGGTATCAGAATCTTTAGTTTCAACAGTGCTTTTGCCCTTCCTACTACAACATGTACCTAATGAGAAAAGAATGTGCCACAGAAATTTTATACGCACTCTGGACACCTTTTCTTTCTCCTTTTTTCTCCTTTTCCCCGTTTTATTCAGTTTATTTTTCTTTTCTTAAAGCACCTAACCCTCCCCACAGAAAGCGAAAAGCGTATAAAGGGGGAAAAAACTTATAAAGAGCGTAAACGGCACTGACACTTGTTATTTCATGAAATCGGTAGTGACAAGCTAGAGGAGGGCAGCAGACTTTAAAATAAGAGTCATCAGTCGATGAATCGACCATTGAATCGTCTCTATCAGTTCTACAGATGCACCTTATTACAGCATACGCCTCCATCTTGGTCTCACAATGGCGCAAGTCAGTTGGAGAAGTCCGACAAAATTGGAAAAAAAAGGCAAAAGCTCATAACTCCGTCAATACATACTGCTGAGATTTGTTCATGATTCTATTGGTTTTCTCGTAAATTCCTCTGTGAGAAGCTTTCCTCAAAATTTAAAATCTGTCAAAATAAACTTAGAAATGTGCAGGTTTTGTCAAAAAATTCACACCCGGCCTCTCCTATTGTCTCGGCCTACTGTGCGCCTCGGCCTCGTGACATGGTGCGATAATCAGATGTTTGATCGTTGAAGATTGACAAAAATATCTAAAGAGTCATGCGAGCAGTTGACAGCTCTGCTGTCTTACCGAGAAGAACAGTAACGCTCAAATTCTCATTGTCGAATTCGCTCTGAAAGCCACTCAGTATAGTTCAAATAAACTTACCGATTCTGATTCAGCTAGGTAAAGCAACTAAATTATTCATATTTGTAAAGAAAGAAGACAAAAAATGAAAAAAACGAGAATTATGAACAGTTGTAAGTGAACAAAAATTGACTTTCAAAATTCAGAAAAAAATAGCAGTAAGTCCACATTATTTCGCCAGAGAGCTGCACGTATTGCTGTCTTGAGTACTTCAAATGATATCCCTCTCTACCTGCTTCTGACCACAAAATAATTCTTCTTCTGATGATTTTTTGGATTTTATTTCAGTTGTAGAGCCTGCACCTGCAGTCGTCTGCGGAAAAATCAATAAAATCCTTATAGGGTATAAGTCACGGTTTGGATGGGTTTTAGATAGGTCAAGGATAGAGAGTATATGTTGGGATAGTATCCTTAAAATGTGTCAGTCGCACTTCTAAACCGCCACTACGTAAGCATGGAGAACATAGCATGTACTGATGTATTGCCTAAAATAAAATGAGAAAGGGTTTTTAAAATTTAGAAAATAAAATTCGCCAGTATTTATCATCTAAACAATGTCTGAGGGTCATTTGAGTGATCATTGACAATTTTACGAAGATCGGAGGATTCCGTAACAATTTTTTGTCCGAACGACACTACTTAGGTCCTGTTTTTTTCTAACTTTCAAGTTAGCACTGTTTTCACTTTTCGGAAACACGCAGCGCTCCCACATGAGATTCGCTTCCTGCGGGCCGATTGTCGAAATTGATCGACGAAGTTCTAGACCAAGAAGACAGAAGAAATGTAGAGGGATTCTATTGTTGGAAGCGCCGGGTGGTTGCAATGGAGAAAGGAGATAGATAATAGACTAACTAACGGCAACCCCTGAGAGACCCCATAGTTAGTTCATCATTTTCTCCCTTAATCTACAGGAACCACACATTTTAACAATAGGATCGCTCCATACTCCCTATAATCCTCTTTGTCTATTGCCTTGTCTATCAATTCCAATAAGCAGCCCACTGTCCGAATAAGTTCGATCCGAGTGTGCTGAGCGTTCTCGAACCCACGAGAAAATCACGGGTGAAAGGGCCATTTGCGCATGTCATAATCCATGTGGCCATCAAAACATAGGATCATGTTTTGATGGTCGCTGATCATAGAGCAGTAAAAACTAATATGATCTGATGCGCCCGACCATCTAGTCTCTGCCTCTAGTTTCAACGTAAATATCTCCCTTTCGAAAAAGCGGCGATCGAAGTTTCCACGTGGTAGTGAACACCGTGGTTTTTACCATAGATTGGAATGTTGTTCTCATGGCGTCAGGGCGTCATTTGGGACATGGTCCCCCTCTCTCTGAATTTTTTCCCCTCAAAAATGGAAATTAAATGTCATTACGAAAAGTGTAGCTGTCCTCAACCCCACCAGGAACCCAGATCTTTCCCTGCATTCTAGAATTGACCCTTATTTACGGCTACTACGCCCCGCGACCGCCTCGCGGTTACCCCTTGAAGCGCTTCGCGCCTCAGCGGAATGCGTTTCGTGTTACCCTAATGATTTCGTATCTTTTGAGTATGATAGTGGTCAATTTTCATTGAGCTAACGGAATTTTTCGAAATTTTTTTGTGTTGCCCCCAAGCATGATCACCTCCGAAACGACTTTTGCCCCTTCCCCCTGAAAATTAAACCTCTGGTAGTCCTGGAGCAGTAGTTACGGTAGTTACTGAAAACATTTGTATCTCTGATTGAACCGGAAATTTTGATTTAAAAATTTGATTTTTCAGGAAGTAGATGGTCTATAGACGTCGAAACCTTACAAAACGCCTTATTTGTAAACACCCTCAAGTGGCAATAGACACACCAATGGAGCTGGCAAAAATTTAAATTCCAGAGCATTTCGTCGATATTTCATATGGAACCAGGTGGAAACATTGAATTATTTCTCAGAACTATCAAGTGCGGTATCGCCATTTCCTTTATTAGTCAATTCGATTTCTACGCTTTCCAAAAAATTCAAGTTCATTCGTGCACAATTTTCTATGTGATTCTTAGGTCCACCAGGGTAATTAATGAAAATTGGAGACTTATCCACTTAATCTTTTGGCTTAAAGTAGGCAGATTTAAGGCTTTATATATTGACATTTCTTTTCTTTTGTTTCTTTGAAAGTTAGCAGGTAATGGCAAAAAAACTAGGGCCATTTTAGACTTCAGCATTGGAAATTAGGTGGGAGTAGCCACCTCAGACATCTGGGTGAAATAATACTTGTCTTTTTCTCTCAGACGCCGAACTAACGTATCAATGTGCATCATGCAACATTTTCGATTGGTTTTATTTATTTCCTGATTGTATTCAAGATAGCTCAATTGAGGACTACGAACTTCAGGGGTACAAACTGTCCTAGGCTTCCGCAATTTTCTGCAACGAACGTGCTGGGTTTTCGCAGAAAGGTCAACACAACGCGCTGATCATAATTTTGTTAAATTTTTCGTTAATTTTAGAATGTGTGCCACCCTGGTAAAAATTGGCAGTAGAATCTGTGTTCGAAAGTACCTTAGACCTAAAGCCGACTGTAAGATTTCCAATAGCCTCTGTAGCCGGCTGTACCATTTCCTTTAGCCTTTTATAGCCGATGGCGATTAAGCAACAGCCAGACGATAACGTTTATGCTAAACGTTACTAAAAACGGATACTAGGACTTACTTAATTTTTGGACCACCGCTTTCTTTTTGTGCCGTAGTATCTTGATTTATTTTGCGAGGAATGTTCCGTAAATTTGAAAGATGCCTCTCATTCTTAATATGTGGGAGCGCCTTCAATTTCTTATGATACTGTGCAATACCTCCGGTGTGAAATAGTTGCTTCAGACGCCGTGGCACGCTGCGGCGCGGCGCGGCGGGCGGGCAGAGCGCGGAACGCGCATTAGCGCCTACAAACCTAACAGGGATACTTCACGCATTGCGCAATGCGTGAAGTATCCCTATTAGGTTTGTAGGCGCCAGTGCGTTGCTGCTCCGCTTTGTGTTAGGCTGTAATATTCAATCTTGCGGAGTCAGCGTTTTTCAACTCATGATTTTGAACAATTTGCTCCCTTGATGCACGTCAAAGTCGCCATGTAAGGCAGACATTCCGCATTTCTTCCCAAGAAACTATCTACCTGGGGGTGAATACATTTAATAAAAATAAACGAAACTTTGGAACCCACCCCCCTTCCATTTTTTACATCCACCGAAGTTCTTTGAGAGAGGAACATCGCCAAAATTCCATTTCTTTATCTTGTCCATAAGGTAATAGGGTTGGGAGATCCCGGGTACATACACCCTGAAGAGAGAGACAGGTCTGCCATCTTGCATCGTGCACTTTCTATGCTGAACTTATGGCGGAGCCCTGAAGTGCGCGAACTTATTTGGCGCGGACTGAGGCGCGGAACTTTTCATTTGACAAACTCGGTTGCAGCTTTGCACGCCTCGGGGTTGCCGGGGGGT
>NW_017562253.1:41711-78981 GCF_001854935.1 Bemisia tabaci | reverse complement strand
CCCCCGGGCCCCTAGACGCTCCCGCGCCTGCGAGCGCAACTCGCGGACCCCGTAAAGTTTGCCATGTAACGTGATGTCACCCAGTCCCACAACACCCGAACCTCACAACCTTCTCCTTCGCTCCCTTTCCGTGCATATCGATTGCTTTCATGAGCGGAAAGCTTTCATTGTTATATTATGTCGGAATTATGTACGCAGATCTTAGCCTATCTTTCCATGAAAACAACCTTAGGAAGAAATAAGTAAAAAAAAAAAAAAAAAACAATAGGTAAAAAAAAATTGTATTATAACCTCTATTAGTTTAGAGATTTTTAGGATCAACCCTTAAATAATAAAACTAATAAAAAGAAAAAAAAAGAAAACAAAAACACCGTTAGCGTGTGGTTGTGGGTACTTACACTCGGGTTTTCTGAACGGAAACAATAAGAAGGTATGCTATTGGCCCGATTACAATATGTAGATCATAGATGTAGATAGCGATAAATAACATATAGGCAGATAGTAATAAGAAAAGGTAGATAGATTCGTTGATTATTATGACATCTAGGGAGCTCGAGCGAAAATAAACCTCTCCTCCCTTATCCCTTCCGTCCAAGCTCCCCCGGCTGCAGGGAGGCGGTGCGCCCACTGTGAAAGCCAATGTTGTTAACATGCCACGTACTGGATCAATACAGGATTGATTTTTCGTGATGGTTCCTTCCGAGTGTCGCTGTTAACCACTTTTGTTTGAAATTTGAACAGACATTGGTATGTCCCAGGTTGCTTCCTTTCATTTTCTTTTAATATCCTTTCTCCAAGGAGCCTCCACGTTTTTTAATTGCGCCGTAACAAGCGTCAGGGAGGCAAGCCCGTGAATGTGACAGCGGCGAGTCTAGTCGGGGTCCGTGAATAGGACATCGTCCTACGAGAACTGAACAACTCCGTTTTGGCTTCCTCTTTCGGCCATGAAAACATGAATTTTTCATTACTTTAAAAGCAAGTGATTAATTACATTTCAACTGTTGATGTGACCTCTTAATATAACGATTACGCTTAGTTTTTAGTGTTTTTAGCAAATATGTAAAACTGTGTTTAATTTCGTTACTGTTTTAACTGTTAAATTGTGTGTTGTGTTCGGAAGCGAATGTCAAGCGCAAGCCATAGAATTGTGCTTTTAATTTGTGCAGTGTTTACAAATATTGTGATAATTACTGTGAAATACAAAATTTTAACCACAGGTAATTTCCCCCTCATTCAAGTTCTAATTCGCTGTCTCACTCTAAAGGTTTGGATTGAAGGTTATCTGTCTGCTTATCACTCTGAATTTTTCGGCCTGGCCATCCCGTTCGGGCAAATTCAACAGTTATGTCTCCGAGTTAATTCCTTCTAATGCGCCGCTATTATAAGTTTACGTAGCCTTTTCCTCTTTTGAGTTAATCGACCCTAGTGTACCGTGTGTATCAGTCAGTATTTCAACTTATTTCACTTCTTTTAACTCAGGTTGGGTTGAAAACCATGTTAGGTGATGTCCTCCTTGAGCAGCAGTAATTTAAATAGCTCCCTTCAGATGCTGTGACAAAGCTGAGAATGGAAGAGGATGTTTTGAGAACCTAGTTTTAACTTTCTCACTTGCCTTCTATTTCTGAACCCTAAGCAGGATTTATGCACTTTCATTCTAGCACCTCTTTGATTCATGAAGCATTTTCAGATATGTGTACAAGAATCATGGCGGCCATCAATGACCTCTTTATTTTCAATCCTAGCTATGCTTAGTGCTTATCACTAAGTTTTTATCCTGTAAATATCTCTGTTTTGGTAGTTTCACCTATTTGAATGTTCTGAGCACCTCTCTAAGTCATTTTGTTATCATGTGTATCAATACCCAATAACATTTTTTAGTAATTGATACTGAGTTACAGCCAAGTAGGTTTACGTTATTTCAGGCTCCGACAGAAAATCCGTCATCTTGCTTCTTGCATTTTAGTAACATATTTAAGTGACATCAGACAATCTTCTGTTGTAGTTAAGAACTGCGTAAGCCTATTTGGTGAGGACTCTTAGTGTCTGATAGGAGATTTTAGTCGGTGATTGATGCAGGCGGCATGCCTATGAAGTGATTCTCATCTTCATGAGTCAAGTCAAAATTATTTGTGTTCCATTTAATCAATCCAAGTCTATGGCATTGTATTGATCTTCTTTGATGATGTTTCTGATGGATGGATGAATTTAATTTTGGTAGGATTTCGGAATTCTCTTAGGGGGTCACTTATTCGGTTAAAGGAACTCCAGCTTTAAGAGCTAATTATAGAGAAGGCAGGCAACTGAATGCAAGAAATATATAAATATTGAGGAGGGATGAAACCACGAGAGCTATGCTAATTGGATTGGACAGGTTTTAATGTATCTTTTTGCATTTAAAATTGAGTTCTTTTGCATTTTATCCTCAAGATGATGGAGGAGTGTGGTTAAAGAGGTATTGAGCTAATGTTTATGACAGGTAAAATTTTAGTAGTATAGAAATCGAGGGCAAAATCTTGTATTTCTGTAACCAAGCGTTAGTGTAAGAAATTATTTTCTCCAGGGAGTGACGGCAAAGAAATGTTGTAAGTCTTGTGTGTATCAAAAGAAGAAACCTTTAGTTGATGAATGCCCTTCATTTTTTCTCAATGAGTAATTCCTCTTCTCTTTTTTTGTTTTAGATCTCTGCCAGTATGGAATGCAATGCAATGCTCTTTAGTCAATAAAGGTAAGGATTCTCAAAGTGTTTACTATCCTGACACATCCTTGTTTCTTCTGTCTCACACTTTCGTGTTTGACTAATTTTTCCATGGGCAGAATTGTTTGTGGTTGCTTCTCTCCATGAGATTAAGATGGCAATACTCCGCATAATTTTGTAGTCGCTGGGAACCTATCTTTAAATCGAGTATGTCCACAGCTTCAAGGCTGGAAAATGCCAAATTTACATAGTTGATTTTTCTTACTTAAAAGAACATCAGTTCCCAGAATAAATGCTAGTGAACTCCCCAATCACTAGTTTCTTATCGACAATCTGCATCATGCTCTAACTTCAATAGTTGTTGCCATGGATCCCCAATCTTCTATTTTTTTAGGTTGTGGAAACATGAAATTTCATACTAGCTTGAACATGATATGAATGTTACTCAGGTGCCCCTGTTCAAACTACAAGTATCTTCAAGAGTGTTCATATTATGTCCAGACATAAGTCAAATCTTGTTTGCATCAATATCCATCAATAATGCCATCTGATTGCATTTTTTGTCCTCATGAGTGCTGCCAATGCTCAACTAATCAAATATTGACTTTAGTCAACATACAACAAGAGAGCTCTGTGATGTCATGGTGAAAATTTACTGGAGGTATTCTCACTAAGATTGAGTGATTTTGTCTCTGTGACCAGGATTTTTTCCACCTTTCATTTTATGTTAGGCAGTATAGTCGTAAAACTTGAATGAAGTGTTTGCGGGAGTGAATCACTGTAAATGAAAAGGCTCCTTACCTGTTTTCAAGGATATGCAGGCATCTTCACCTAAGGGAAGGCCCTGCTTTCTTTCAGATCTCTAATTTAATGAAGTTTCTTCTCAAATTAGTCAAATTCAAGGGGTCAAATTGATGTTTTTCCCAAATCAGCATGGTAAAGTGCACATTCGTACTACATGCCTAAGATGAGAATTCTAACTTCAGGGGCAATATTCCGAGAGCTTGTAGGTTTTTATAAAGCCTAGACATCCCAACTACAATTAACCCACTTATGTTACATGTAAGAGAATGAATACCCAACGTTTTAAAACTCTTCTTTAGAGGTGGTTAAGTTGTCTTGACCCCCATCTTGGACAGCATGAGGTGTTGGATTTGAATTTTCAAAAAATTCTACGATGCCTATTTTACCTGCTGAAAATGGAGGCTTCAATGCTTTTCTGGCCCTCTCTGTGGCCTTCTGTGCAATGTGAGGTTCATTGATGACCCTCTTTGCAGCTTGTGAACTGGGCTCAAAAATATGAACATCACTTGACATCGCTTGACTAAAATGTCTGACACCTTTGCAGTAGAGGGTCAATTCAGTGAAAAATATACTTGCATTTTTGTTCGCTCTTCATTTGAATTATTTTCTTTCACTGGTGTGCCACTAGCATTTGAAATAGAAATTTCTACTTTAATTTAGGGTAGTCAGTTTATAAAGATTGGTCTGACCTGCCCTTATTTTAAGAATTCCAGGATTCTATTTGGTTTTTGCATTTTTCCTCTCTCCCTCGCTCTCCTTTCCCCTTCTGTTTCACTCTTCATCTTATTTTTGGTTTTTAAATCTCATGCTTATAGCTTTATATCCTTCCTTTGACAAGTTCACTTCCTCTTTTCATTTTATGAATTCACCCAGCCAAATGAGGAGTTCTGCCATATTACGGAAAAAACATTATGTGCATTCTAGAATGAGCATTGAGACAGATGTGCTGATGTATGTGCTTTTTTTAGTTTTTTTTTAGATTTCATTTATTACCAAAGAAAATACACAAGACAGTAATTGAGTTAAAGCCACTACAAAAACTATGTGCTAACCATGGCTTATACAGAAATGTACTCACCGTTCTCTTGGTAACACGGCAGAGTTTTAGTCTTGACTTGATGGACCTATTGCAAACTTTTGCCAGAGCAAAAATAAGAGTTGTTACTCATAACGAATGAGTCAAAAATCTTGATGAGGGCATCGGCAAAGCCTGAAATGCACTCCTTACTTCACAATTTGCGGTTTTTTGAGCTTCCCGCTTCAAAAACGATACCACGACACAGGTGAACGTTTTGTGTGAGGAGTCACTCCATCCAACCCCTGCCCTATTTGAATAAAGGAAAAAAAAAAAAAAAAAAAAAAAAAAAAACCCTGCTCACAAGGATACTATGCATTATTCCACATAGCCGACGCCAATTCGCCAAAACACATGTAACGGGACGAAAATTCTAACCACCTGATAACAATCTGCTTGTTTACATTCACATTTTTCTCGCGTTGATAGATATCTGGCTTGATTGACCTCGTGCTCTCCTCAACATGCGAGCGGATGCGTCGGCCATGTTGAGCAGGGATTGAATAGAAGGACTCCTCTATCGAAATGTTCACCTGTGCTGTAGTATCCTTTTTGAAAGGGGAAGCTTAAAGAAACGCAAATTTCTTAGGCAGATTGTGAAGTTAGGAGTGCATTTCAAAGTTTGCGGACAAGCTCATCGTGATTATTGAGACATATTCTATACGGAACAACTCTTATTTTTGCTCTAGCAAAAGTTTGCAACAGTTCCATTCTCACTCAGCTCCTCCAAGTTCTTTTCTTCGAGAGGAAACTGATGATGTCTCCTGGTTCAGAGGTGTGAGAGTGAAGATTATTTCATTTTTTTCACTAAGGTGCGCAAGTAATCTGTTATGTTATAGATCATCTACAAAAAATTCCATCTTACAAAGAGTTTACACTGATGAATTCCAGAGGAAGAGTTCTTGAAGAGAATTTCCGCGGGTCAAAGTTAGAATTTTTAAGAATCGTACAATAGGCACTACAATGATGGTTTTGGTGCACGTCATAAGTGAGCGTAACTGTTAAATTGTGGCAGAGAAGGAATTAATGTATTTGGATGGCAGTATCACTATTTCACTTTCTCAAAGAGAAGAAAGCCAAATGAATTGATTAAGACTTTCATACAATATCCTTCAAACGGAGGAAAAATCACAGAAATTTCTGATCAAAATTATGCTCCTTAGTTAACCAGTCCATTAATAAATCATAGGGGCAGTCTGTAATAGTCAAATATGATTCATTCAACTATCGTTGGGAAAAACATGTGAATTTTCCGTTGATGGAGCCAGCGTTTTCCATTTTTAAGGCTCCTTTTTGCAACCTTAGCTTTTAAAAAGTGCGATTCCTAGACCCTGTTTTTGCATCCCATCTGCTGGTTGCCCTGTTGAGAAGTTACTGCACCCTTGCATCATGTTTCACTCTCGGCCAATCTCGAAGGAAGCAACAAATCAGTCGGTATTTAACCTTCTGTAATTTAAGCGCTCTCCTTTTTGGAATGGAAGCAATTGATGGAACACTTTAAAAAAATATCATCTTCTGAATGAGATGCCAAGAAACCTCTCCGCACTTCAGTTGAGTCAAATAGTGATCCATGTTGCACAACTCTAAAAGTGTGGTCCTCTACATGTAAAACGTAGAATGCACGAGTGTGACTGTCAGATTTTAAAGAAATTGCTTTGCAATAAATTGTTGCTCCTTCATCTGGACGAAAAATTTGTCCACACACTAGCAATATTTTGGAATTTTTAGAGAAAAAAAACTCACAGCCAAAAATTTGCTAATTCTATTTGGTGAATGCTGTCCGCAACAAAATTACTGGTTGTTTTACTTCTGCAGTTAAATCGCCACCCATGACATGCAGATAGACCAATAAGTATCGTGTAGACATTCAAGGTTCAGGATTCGCTAGTTCTTCCCTTCAGTTCATATGCCGAAAATCATTTTTCAGCTCATACTCTAACGCCTTTGTTGTCTAAAACACAGTCGAAAATCGCCGAAGTAAATGTAACGGTTACAATAGTTGTCTAATGCTTGTCTCTTGTTTCATTGCTTCGCCAAAACTTGTTTATATCTTTCATGAGTTGTACATTTGTCCTTGAAATCCTCTCGATCATAAATTTAGTTCTTATTTCAGTTTAAGATCCTTGAGGGGTATGCATTTTGAAGTCTACACACTCAGCTAACAGTCAACTTAGTAATTAGGGGTTTTTAGACGGAGCCTACTGGAAATTTTGTTTTTATTCTCTGTGAGAGTTTTGCTTGGTGACTTTGAGGTTGTCAATTGGGAACTATGCGAGAGAGATTAAGGTCTTGCTTCAGGAAAGGAGGGAGTCTAAACTTGCCAAGGCCTTACGAACTCAACCACAGTTACAGTACCTAGTTTGGAGTTAGTTGTTTGAAAAACGTACTTTGTATAGCTTGTGAAAGTTCTCAAATGCCATGTTCAGGGCTTAAAATTGCCAGAATATAATTTACTTTTGTTTCTTAGATTGGTTAGGAAATGATCTTTACTGATCATCATAAATTTCGAAGGTCAGTAGAGAGAGTCTTCCACCAAAATTTCAGAATCCGATTTTTGTCTCATATGGGCAATAATTGCTGCACTGATTGGCTTTTTCCGAGGTGTGAAGCCATTTTTCCCTTCATTAAATTCTGCAGTATCCTCGCACAAATGTTGCAGTCTGCATTTTTTAATAAAATGGGTATGAACTCTTCTCTCTCCTCCCTCTACAAAATTTCAACTCATTCATTCATCAGTGTCCTTTACATAAATTTAAGTGAGAGGATGGCTGAATCATACCGAACGTTGTGAAATTGCTAATAACCCAAAGAAATTACGAAGCTCTTGCAGTAAGCAGCTAGAGGGGAAGGAAGGAAATGTTAACCTATGAGTTAGAGTATGGACAGATTGCTTCATGGAGGGCTTAGGGCCCAAAAGTGCAGCCACCCTTCTAACCAACTTTTAACGCACAAAATTTCACTGCCAGTCTGCAGATTCCAATTCTAACCAAGATAGCCAAGAATGTACAGAAATGAGCGTTCTTCCGCGAAATTGAGTAAATTCATGCAAAAACTGAGTCAAACATGTGCTTAATAAACGACGGTTCGTAACAATAGTATTAGTAAATCGCTCTGGATACTTGAAATTCATAGGTTGGCTGCATTTCTGGGCCTTAACTTTATTCGCAGAAGCATTGGTGAAGGCCTGATGTATTTTCAGAGTTTCACATCTGTCCATACTCTCGCTATACAGGTACTCTACTATGAGTGTCCCCCTATTTTGACTATTTAATTCTACTCTACATCAACCACTCAAGAATTTAAAACTTTGCGCCGGTATTGCAATGCAATACCAGGGTAGCTGTCACTGGGCCGCGCCCACAATATGCCAACTTATGACAATCGTCCCATCAAAATTCAGGCTGAATACCCAGAGTAGATCGCCGAACCAACAACAACCAAAAATTATACTTTTCTCTTCTTCCTGTTCTTGTATTTTCCCTTACATGAAAGATAACCTTCTCTGAAAACAGTTGTTCCAATTTCTTAGTTGTTAGAAAAGTATAGTTATAGTAAGTAATTAGTTAGAAAAGTATCTAATAACCTTTCCTCTCTGATGCAGGAAGGAGAGATGTCCACGACAGTGAACGCATCTGCCGATCAAAATCGGAATCTTCCTACCTACCAAGTGCCTAATAGTAGGGTGAGTAATTTTTTAAGGTATTTTGCATGTAACGTTTTGGCTAATGAGAGGAAGAAACTAGCTATAACTTCCCGCTAAGGCAAATAATTCATTGTCTGATGAAAATTAATCAATTACACACCAAAGAAATAACAGGAAAGTTCAGCACTCGATGACAGTTCAGAGTTGCCAAGCCATCAGATAGATGTCATTAATGCTCGAAAGGGACTTGCTAACAGTCAAGGATCAAGGATCTCCTACTGAGGGAATTAGGTTAGGAGAAGATATGCAGGGTGCTTCTCTTGCAGGTCTCAGTTGGCCCTTTTCTGAGGCTCTTGAAAGTAATTGAGGCACTGAATGCGAAAAGGGCACTTCTCGGTTGTAGTGTTTCAGAGTCTCCTCTAATATTTCATTCATTGTAAGGAAAGTGAAAGCATCCATTTCACTCAAAATTCTACTGAATATTCCTTATGATTCTACAATTTTCTATGGAAAGAATACTGGAAAAATCACCCATTAAAGTCTTCTCCAAGGGATTAATTGGCAACAGAGATTCTGAAACACCGCAATTGAGAAGTGCCCTTTGTGATGACCCTGATTACGGGTCGATAAGGGGACGTAGCTGGAGCGTCGTGATATCAGCCGACGGGACGTCTCAAAATAGAGATATCTCGAGCTGACGTCCCAAGGCTCCAGGGGGACTGTTGCGTCGGACAGTGGTCGCCCGTGGTCTCTCTATGGAGAGAGATCTCGTGCAGACCACCTACACAACACAACAGTGGGTGCTCTTTGGGGGGCAGTAGTTGACCCCTCCCAAAAAATGAAAGACGTAGTCAATAAAGAGAGAAAGGGTCTGTCTTTGACTGAATTTCGATATATTGTCTGAGTTGGCTATTCTATCAGATGAAAGGGCTCGACAAGGCACAGAAAGAATAGCAAAAGTGGAAAAAAGATTCAAAAAATATGGACGGTGTTGAGAACGAACCAGAGTCGTTCGTCTGACTTATCGGCTCGTTGATGACGCGCAAGTGCAGGCTTGAGCCCTCAGCACAAGCACCAGATGTCCGTGTAGTGTAGACTGGCTTTCCTCGAGCGTCGGAGCAAGTGGCCCAGCTCCTTAAGCTCGGGTCGGCCGGCGGCGCGCATGCGCATTTCCCAGCGAACATCAGCGTTTTTCCTGAAGTCAGTGCTCCTCCTGACGTTGCCAATTTCCCCCTGTAATGATGAATTGTCTGGGAAAATTGGGCGTCTCCTCACACCTTTTCGCATCCAGTGCCTCAATTTTAAAGTTTATTCTAGGTCCCACTATGTACTCCGAGGAATACTAATAAAGTTTTGATTTTCTTCATTACTTTGGTACTTGATTAAAATCTTTGTTCAGTTAAAAGAGAATTTCAGTCTTTAATTGTAATTTTCTTCCTTTTCCAGGACACAATGAATGCGGTAGAAACATCTGCCGTTGCTGTGAGGAATAAAATCAAATCACCGCACAGAGCGGAGAGTGATGGAGGCAGAGCTGGCCTCTTTCACTTCCTCCCTTCGACTGTGATAACCAGCTCATTAACTTGTAGTGGAGATCCGTCCTACACGCTACAGGTAATAAAACTGAGTGATTGATCTCAATTGGTTTTAACTTCATTCTCCTCATAATAGTTCAACCTCAAACCAGTTTTTCTATTAAAAATTTTAGAAAGTATGCAGCTTTACAGGGAATCTTTGCAGGTTCAATTTGGTGTCATAACCCTATGTGTCACCCTGGAGGTTTTACTTTTCAGAAAAAAACATTCATCTGAAAGGAATAACTTCCAAGGTCAATCAGAATTAGGTGTTCGAAGCAACTAGAAAAATTGTATCGTAAACTCAGGAATTGATTTTCCATCTGTATTTGCGACTTGAAAGAAGTTTAAGTTTCCGAACTTATTTCAATCTTTTTGGCAGTTGCAATATGAATGTAATCTTTGGGGCAAGTCAAGTTTCAAAGGCATGAGCTTGGCTCTAAATTTGAAGTGCTTAGTGCAACTAGTAGTTACCTCTAATGAAGTCTGAAATACTGAATTATGTTTTTATTTTTTTAACAGGGCTTGAAAGCAAAAGCTGTCGGTTCAACTGATAGCGATTGTTGCGATGAAAAAAGAATGATGAGGCAAGAAGCCTTGACCCTAGGATCGGTTGACATTGGTGCTCAGGATAAGTCTTCTACTACTAATAATTGTTCTACTATTAATGATAAGCATAGGATTAAGTCCGTTGATACTACTAGTTGTAATGCTAATAATGTGACGACGAACAATGCGGAAAACATTCCTTCAAATGAGTGGATAGCAATTTTAAATACCACGACAAAGCCTTATTCCTCAGGTGATTTACTTCAGGGTAACTCTAAGCTAAATCACCGCTTAACGAATTCCCCGTTAAACTCCTTTCAAGACTGTGATGTTATTCGAGACTACCACTTGAGGTGGAACATCCTGCCAACTTGTCGATTGGTGGGTGGTGGGGAGAGTTCGCTTGCTTCAGCAACCTCCACCAACTCGGGCTGGGGAACGAACAACAACAACTCAGGATCGAGCGCCCCACCAAGTGGATGGAGTGCACCGACCAATGCTGCTCAGCCACCACCAACATCGACTGCTTCAGGACCTCCTGCCAACTGGAATAGCAGCAACAGCAATTCCCCCAACTCATCCTCGCAATCTCAGTCACAAAACCGTCAGCCACCGGCAAATAATGCTAGTCAAGGAACCAATAATCTGCAAAACAATGGTAAGATCATTATTTTTGCATTATTCCTAAAATTCCACTGTAGCAATGAAACAAATACCAAACAATCACTAAGAATATTCAACTTCTTCATACATATTTTCTTTGATGGATTAAAATGAAATATCTGTACCTACTCAGATTTGAGGAAGCACTTTATTAATTGATGTTGAGTAAGCCGTAATAATTTTAACTGCCAGTTCTCAAATCGATTTGAAGCATTTTCAAATGAATTGCCTTCTGCAAACGTTTGAAATTTATCAGACTGGATGTAAGCCGGATAATTATTGATCATTTCATTCAAACCTTTACTTCAATATTTTTAAAAAAGAAATGCTCAACACACAAGTGATCCAGTTTTAGCATTATCGTGTATTATTTTATGACTGAGCCAAAGTTACTGTGATCTTCTATGCCCATCTAACTGACGTTTCTTTTTTTTCATGAACAGCTTCTAAAGCAAACCCAGCGATGAGTACCAGTAGCAACAATCAGCGCCAGTCAACTAGCCAGCCACCTCCGGCCACTTCTCAAGCCAATAGTACCACATCTTGGGCACAGGCTGCTGGCAAGAACCTTCCCAACGCACCACCTACCACAACTCCTGCACCACCCATGACTTCAACAGCATCGACCACCAACAACAACTCGACGAAGCAACAGTTGGAGCAGCTCAACTCTATGCGTGAAGCCCTCTTCAGTCAGGATGGTTGGGGAGGAGTAAGTTTCTCTGTGCAATTATTTATGAAAAATAGTGGAAGGGCCCCTAACAGCAATACTTTTCCATGGACAGTAAATCCTCTCGAGCAGAAAAGAGAACTGTCTTAAAACACACATGCAATCATATCCTACATTTAGATTCTGATAAGGTTTGAGGAGGAATACTAAATTTTATTTTTATATCATTAATCAGTTTTGTGCCTGTCTTCTCCAACTCAGGAAAATGTTACCTAACTTGTTTTATTCTGTGCGTTATCCATTTAATGGGTTATTGACGCCTATTTTATTCAATTCATATTCTTAAAGTACCAAGCAAATTGAGTTCTGAATAATTCTTCTTAAACTTGGGATCAAAATAGTTGACAAAAAAAGACTGAAATGATACTGATGCACAGGTTGGGAGGAGAGGACACTAGCACTGTGTCAGGTCCAGCAACCGTCCGCGTAATGTGCTGGCTCTGAATAAATGTTTCCTTTGTTTGGTTCAGTTATATCATCCAATGAAGGAGTCAATTTTTTGTTGTTGTTTTTTTGTGCAAAAGAGGGAGATTTGACTTATTAAGCAAAGAGTGACATAATTTTATTCAGGGGGAGGGGGGTGTTTTCAGATCTGTTTGATGGGTGTGTGCAGAAACAGAAGGGGTGTATAATTCTGGATTTCAGTGTAACATAATTTATGAATAGCAAGAGACAGTAAGTCATGTCATGCTGATCAGGCATTTGAGGCGCCTCATGAGGTTATGCTATACAGCATCGACTCGTAGCTTCAGCATCAATGCCGTATGCCCAGGTAGCGGCCGTTCGGGCATACGGCTCGGAGCCTGATGCGCTCAACCTGCCGGCCGCCGGCTTCGGGCATTGAAGCCCGATGCTGGAGAGCCGACCGAGCCAGCCTCAAGCGCTGATGCTGAGGTTTAATGCTGGCTCAGGGACCAACATGGGCCTCAGCCTCTGAGGCCGGACCGTCGGCTTGCGGCCCGATACGGCCTCAATTTTCGGACCCGCCACCCAGCTTAATTACCGACGGGGCTGTCCCAGAAGACCGCGACCCTCGGACTCGGCGATGAATTCGCGGAACACCCCTTTGTCTTGGCGGCGGCCCACGCCTTGCCGAGAAGTTCTAAGAAGTGGACGCCGAGGAAGGGTGTTAGCCGACCGGCAGCCGGGCCCGGGGCGCTGGCGTCCGACGCGTCTGCTAATTGAAGCCGCTAATTTTGATGCTGGACTCAGCATCAAAACTGATGCAGCATCAGAAAAGGAGCCGGGAGTCGGCTTCACCAGGTGAAGCCGCCTCAACGGCATATGCGCTCCCCCGGCGCACTGATCGAAGCGGCATGAAAGTCCGCGCCGGGCCTCCGCCTCGCGCGCCGATGCGGCTCCGTTTATGATGCTCCCTCAAACCTCAGCTCTAAATCCCTGATGCTGATAGAGGGAAATCATTGTTCCAAAACAGCATTACTGTGTTCATGTGAAGGTTTTTTTTTGTTAGAATTCTTCGGGCTGGCTATAAAGGGCCAACACTGCCTTAAGTCAGTTTCTTCGTTTTGTACGTACTGACTTCCAGACCCTTTTTCCCGTCAGATCCCTCTTGATCCTTATTTGAATTGCACACTGATACATTTTTTAAAATTTTCTTTCGTCGTATAGCAACATGTGAACCAAGACAGTGGTTGGGATGTCTCCCCTTCACCAGAACCAGTTGCTAAAGATCAAACCGGTGCAACAGTACCTGCATGGAAGCCAAATATAAATAATGGAACTGAGCTTTGGGAAGCCAACTTGCGCAGTGGCGGTCAGCCTGCAGCTCCACCGCAACCCAAAACACCATGGGGCCATACTCCCACGACTAATATTGGTGGCACGTGGGGCGAAGATGATGATGTCAGTAGCGAAGCGACCAATGTCTGGACTGGAGTTCCTCCAAACAATCAACCGCAATGGACAGGCGGCCCCAACAATCCCATGTGGCCAGGTACTAAATCTTTTTTTGAATGTGCTGTGTAATTCATGATCTGAAATGACCTTCGCCACTGAGAATCTTTGCTCTTCGAATCTCAAAGATTTGCCCTCCTTGATGGTTGCTCTTATCTTTCATTCTCATGAAGCTTGTGTATCAATTGTTCTTTCATGAAACTGAGTTTCCCATGAAGAATA
The DNA here is from genome assembly GCF_001854935.1 of Bemisia tabaci. Lineage (NCBI taxonomy): Eukaryota > Metazoa > Arthropoda > Insecta > Hemiptera > Aleyrodidae > Bemisia > Bemisia tabaci. The sequence goes on along the minus strand of NW_017562253.1, from coordinate 65,112 downwards.
AAACATGTTTATCTCTCCTTTGATTGATGCCACACAGATGATGCATACCACAAGCACAGCAACCATTTAGCTAATTTTTCATCTGTGAAAATGAACAAAAATGCCTGTTCATGTGGAGGCTAACCTCATATCAGTTGTTTTCTTATAATGCTCAGAGTCAGTTAACACCTACCGTCTTCCATTGTTTTTACCCGAATGCCAGCAACTCTGTATCTCTCAAAGTCTATATATCTCTGCTTAAATTTTGACCTCAATGATGTTAATTAAATTTCTTCATGTGCAGGTGGAGACAAAAAAGGTAGTGAGTGGGGTGGAAACAATGCCGGTTGGCCGTATGACCCCTCCCGCGGTCTTGCTCCAAAAGTTGATCCAAGAGATCAACATCGTATGGCTGTAGCTGATCACAGGTAAGGAACAACTATTCCTTTTTTTCTCCTTTAAAACTTACCTTTTCTCAACTCTACTGGGTGTTGAATGATAAGAGTGTTGTAAGTGGAAAGTGGCATCCTGTGAATGTTTAGGGGTAGGGGAATATTTGACAAAAGTCGCATGTAAAACAACATGATTCAACTGGAAGTCTTGTGCTAAGCAATGGGCCAGCTGTCGATCGATGCACTCTAGGTTGAAGTAATATTTTGCTGCTCCTCATGATGCAAGTGCTGACTGTTTTTGAGATAAGCTCCATTGTCCATCTAACTCCACACCCTTCAAGAGACTTATGGAAATGGAGGTATGCCCTCACTGTAAAGGAGCGGTATTTTGTTCAATCTTTTTAATGCTATTCTAAAACTGTTGTCAGATGCAAATATCTCCTTTATGTAAAAGATGAATAATGATCTGTCAAAACGTAATATTTCTATGTAGATAGTATTTACTAGTAGTACTTAACTAGGAGGTACGAGTAGGTAGAAAGTAAAATTCTTGGCTCAGCTCCGATCGATACTAAATGAGGGCCGTTAGCATGAGGTCTCTTTTATCCTCAAGTGAAATTATTATTTTTTGCCCAAAGTCTTCATCTTATATGAATAATTTTGGCTGGTCCTCTAAACTGGAAGAAAAAAAAATACCACAATTAATTATTTGCCATCTGTACTAGTAATTCAGCGTCAGTTTTCATTGTAAATTTAATTGATGGACATCACTGATTGAAATCCTTTGTTTGTTTGTTCCTTCAGAGGCATTGGTGCTGATGATAGAATTGGTTTGATGAGAGGAGATCCTCGTGGAATAAGTGGGCGCCTGAATGGAGCTGGTGGTGCTGATCCTGCTATGTGGGGTCCTGCTCCTCCGCCACAACAACCACCAGCCCCCCATCATCCCCCGCCTGGACCACCTCCTGGACCTGGTCAACCACCCAACAAAATTTTACCACCAGCTCTAGGTACAGCATATTCTGAATATTTTATCAAATTTTAGCAGAACTTCACGCAGCCAATACCAGCACATTATTTCGAATGTTCTCCGCAAATGTGTTACTCTACTGCTAGCTGTTTTTTTTCCTTTGCAAAATTGTTCCTTTTGGGCCAAAAAGCATGCAAAAAATCAGAAAGATTTGTATACAGTCGTGTTTTGTAGTACACTACAGCTACCTACAGCAGGGTGTCTAGCATCAGGTTAAACCGGAAAATATCAGGAATTTTGGCTGATCAGGAAAAAATCAGGAAAATCGGAAAAATCGGACGTTTCATCAGGAATTTTTCTTAGGTGAATCTCCTCAGAGGGGAAGTCTTACTGCTTTTTGCCCACCATGCTAGGAGGCGTCGCGCCGTCTTTGCTTCCGATAATTTCTCACCTGTAGCATTTGTGTCGTATAGTGAAGGCCTCATCAAAAATTAGGAAAATATCAGAAATTTTCAAAATGAAACAAATTAGGAATTTTTTTTAAATATCTGGAAAAATTAGGAAAATATCAGGATTTTTCAAAATTAAAAAATACTGGACACCCTACACAGTTATGTCTGTAACTAGCACTCTGCAATTAAGTTTTTGGAGGATGGGTAGACTGGCCTCTATTACACAACAAAACGATGAAAACGCGCCAGTCATCGTGACTGTTTCAGTCTGGAGCAACCACTGAAGAAGCAGAAACAATGAAATGAAAAATATGGCATGTGATGCAAACCCAACTCTTTAATTGTCTGCCTGTATGATACTACGCAAGTGCCGATGATCTAAGTGGATATTTCACATACTTCAAACAAGTACTAGAAAATTTATTGATTTCCAAGCCAAGTCTTGGAGTGAAAAACATGTTGATATGGCCGCAATCTCTGCTCCACAGTTTGAGTTTGTTTCTGCTGAAATTAATTGTATTATGATTCTTTTCAATGCTAATTTTCCTTTCTTACCTTTTATCAGCTGGTGTAAACCATTGGACTGGTCCCAACTCTAATGATATGAACATGGCCGCTGGTGGAGGAAAACCCAATGGCTGGGACGAACCCTCTCCACCTGCTCAAAGACGGAACATGCCAAACATGCCTGGTTATGACGACGGTACAGCTCTATGGGGAAATCAAGGTTCGTTTCTCAGCCAAAGAAAATAATCTAGCCCTGCTGCAGATCTCAGTGCCAATCTAACTGAATGACCTTTAATACTGAGTAGTTTTTCAAAATTTCCAAAAATTTCTCGTAACCCCTCAATCAGGGTACCTATACAAAGATAACTAGAAGTAACTCTAAATTTGGCAGGCTTTACTCTTAAGTAAACATGTTTGTCTTCTTTCGAAGGGATTAAAGTAAGACCTTGATTCGTCGAATCTCGAGGGACTGATGAATAAATCACAGAATCCGCCAGTTTGAATTAGTTTAAAGCCCTTGAAAAGACCGGAAGATTGATCCGCTAAATGATGTTCCGATAAACCAAGGTCTTTATGTAGTAGAAAAATTCTGGCGATGGCGATCATAAACCTCTCCTTTTTGAGTCAGGGTTCTTGTATATCTCATTTTATTTCATAAGTCTCCCTCCATAGTAATAGATCCCTGGGTTAGCTTTTCTTGGATGAAGAAGTTTGATCAACTTTTCGAGCAGCTAGTTGTACTAATTGAAAAACTTTACCTGCAAGGAAAAAAATCTTTTCTCAGCATTAACAGTGGAAAAACTCACCTGAGTGAGGTTGTTACATCAGATGCTTCGTATAATGTATCGTTGATCTTACTCGCTTTGTCTGTTTACTATTTCCGTGCTCTAACGGAAAATTTCCTCCATTATTCCTAAATGAAACTTTTATTCTCCCAGGTAACAATAAAGTCACTCATTGGAAAGAAATGCCAAATCCTAATATGGCTCATGGAATGCCCGGCCCTGCCATCCCTCAAAATAGAATGCCTGGAAATGTTACCAACATGAAGCCTGATCCGTCTTCTTGGGGTCACCCGACTAGGTAAGCCCTTATTACATGTAATAAACTTATCGTTCTTCAGTGAACTAAAGAAAAACTCTTTCTCTCGGATGAAGGGACTCATCATGTTACGCCTTTTATGTTGAAAATTGAAGTACGCAAGTAGATGTTTTTAGTTTTTCAAATTCCGCACAGGAGCGCTGCAATGTACCTCAAAAAATAATGCAAATCTAGGTTCAATTTTCTTCTTCTTTCTTGCTCTGCAAAATCCTCAGGTCGCAGATAGACTGTACTGTTCCCTAGCCATCGATGTTCGATTTCTTTTTTATTCTCCAAGTTCCAAACAGCAATTGACAATTCAACCTAAGATCTAATTCCTGGAAAAGAAGCAAGGTTATCATTTATTGTGTAGCCCCTCTCTCTGTTGCTCAGATAGTTATGGGCCTCACTTGATCTTTTGAATTTGTGTTGAATAACTGAATATCTCATTTGAAGTTTTGGACTTTTTTTTTTTTCAGTTATATATTAAACATCCTAGAAATAAAATTTATGGGTACCAACTTCTAACTTTTTTCTTTCTTTTATAACGAATTTGATTTAAAGTTTAAATCACGTCACATCTTGTCTTGCAGAAACGGAGGATGGGGCGATGGATCTGCTAACCCTGGAAGTGGCCCAGACTCAAGCGTGCCTTGGGGTGATGACAAAATTGCGGGTAACTGGAACGAGCCACCGATACCATCTGGTTGGGCTGGTACGGCTCCGCCGAAGAATGCACCCGGACCGTGGATTGATGGTGATGTTGACCCATCAAATTGGGGCCATCCTCCCAAGCAGGGTCCAAAGCCGTTGACTAAAGATATCATTTGGTCTAGCAAGCAGTTCAGAATTCTTGCTGATATGGGTTTCAAGGTAAGACTGGTAGATCACTCATCTTGCCTCCTGTTTTAACATGTTTTGTTGATTGAGGGCATGCCAACAGTGTAACCACAGTAATGCGCCTCTCGGTTTGCGGCATGGCCAACTTTCTGCATATCTTCTTGGCACTCAGCTACTGAATTTTGCAAAGCTCTCTCCAGATTTGATGTAAACTCTTCCTTTTGAATTTTGAGCCAATATAAATTTGTACTGGTATTTGGTACTGATCTATGTTTAGTTTTGTATTTCTTATTTTCTGAAGATAAAGGTCAAAGAAAACCAGCAGAAGTCAAGGAGACAAAAACGTCAAGGTTTAGCAGAAACCTAGAACATCAAGGGAAAGGGAAAGAGAATTTAAATGGGCACCCTGATATTAGTTTTATTTTTTATTTCAGTCTTGTCTACCGCCTCTAGAAAAAAGGAGGCACAGTGGTGGCTTGACGGGCAGGACCATTTTTCTTTTTTCTTCAAAATTCAAGCCCTGGAGTTGGGTTAAAGCTCGCAACCTGTGGACTAGGCTTTCTCAGTGGAATAGTTCATTACGTTGAGGAGACAAATCATATCACTATAAGAATTAAAACAGCATGCTAAATTATATGAGAACAGTGCTTATTGGTAAAATCTTATTCTTAATTCACAGAAAGATGATATTGAAAACGCATTGCGTGTCAGCAACATGGTTCTGGAAGATGCTCTAGAAATGCTGAACCCAGCGCGAAATGTGGGAGGTGCTAATGCTCCTGATCTCTGGCGTCCCGACGCTGCCGCTCCATTTGACCCAACGCAATTCCCTCCCTCTCAGCCTCGCTTTCCGCAGCAGATGCCTTTCGCTCCTCCGGTAAGTCCATTTATCTCTCATGTCTTGTCAGTTATCAATCTATGTTTTCCCCCAGGTACTAGACCAGTAGAAGGCAGTCAGCTGTGTTTTGGTTTTAGTTTAGATATGTGTTGTTAGTTGTTGTGAGATGTTGAACTTTGTCCTGCCAGTACCAGCAAGTTGAGATAGAGTTCCCTTTGGTGGAATTGACCCACCTTAAGGCCGAAAATGGTATCTCATTTCTGATTTCTGGTATGTGGAAATGATACTTCAAGAATTGTCTAATGTGTGAACTAAGAATGTTCCGCAAAATTTCCAACAATTAAGCTGCCCTTTTTTGCCTCTTTGCTATTTACTTCCCTCAAGATAGTCATAATATAACAATACTTTTCAGCACTAACTTGCTTAGTGTGTGTATTTGAAACCGAGTAGCAGTTACATTTGAAGCCTTTTTACGGTCTCTATCTCTGCTCCGTGGTGAATTATTGCCCTGAGATTTTAATCTTGGAATGAAACCGATTTCTTGCTGTTAGATGAAGCATTTCAGTTTTGCACTTTAAAAGATAGTATTTTGCGCAAATTGTCCGAGTAGTTGCCTCTCCATCAAACTCTGTGTGCTCATGAGCGCAAGATGAAGAATTCTAAATGGCTAATTTTTGAGTTGCCTAGCAGAGTTGAAACTAATTCAAGTCTGACTTTAAGTCCTCATGTTTTTTTTTTTGTTTTTTTTTTTATTGTAGTATCCTTTAAAAGTTCGTGAGCTAACATTGTCTTATCAGTCAGATTTTGAGAGCCTCCCTAATTTTAAGCCTATAAAGTAAGATCTGAAATATTTAAATTATCACAGAATTGCTAGCAAGTTAAGTTCATTTGTTATTCAGTAATGAAATTCAAATTTCAAGTTTTCGAACACCAAAGACCGAGACTGAAAATCGGTCCAAGGAAGCATAAGCCACTGCACTCAAACTTTGAACTGGCCTGCCGAAGCAGGTCAGCTAGCTCTTGCTGTAATAGAAAGAATTCCTGAGAATCATAATTCAACCTACGAAGGAGGAGTGTCAATGCTCTTCGTTAGATCAGGTGTATTAAGTGACTAAATGGTTGTCCATAATCTAGAGTACGAAATCATAGGGTTGTTCTCTAATTGTATCGTTTTCATAGCCCTTTTCCCTGTTTTTCATGCCATTTTTCACGTTGGATCCCTAAAAAGGATAGGCTTCAAGTTCTCTGTAGGGAGCAAAAAGAGGATTTTTTTCATAAGAAGCTTTTGTCGCCCTCGATAACCGAAATTCCTATTTACGCTGATTGCTCTCAGTTGCAAATAAAAAGAAGTACTAATCGAGATCAGCACCATATAGTTCTGCCCTTACCTTGTCAGGATATTCGGGAGAATCATGTTTAGTTTTACTCAATTGTGGTGAACTATCTAACGGGTGTCCGATTCATGGAGGGAACATCAGAAAGCCTTGTCAACTTGATCATGAAAGTTTGTACTTTTTACTCTACGCTTTTGTCACTTGAGAACTATAAAAAACTTATTTTAGGCACCAACAGGATATGCACTAGAAGTGAAGACCCCTCATGAACCCTCCAACATCGGCATAATATTTTTTTCCAAGTAGGATTCTTTAAACTCAATGCCCCCTCCCCTCCCTTTTAGTTCATCTTAGCTTTTTTTTCTTTTCCTGGTGAAAAATTTTATTTAGGAAGAGAGGCAGAGATATTAGACATACAACATCTCTTTCATTTTATTTTATTTATTTTTTTCTCTCTTTGTTTCTTTGTTTGGAGGCAAAATAGCATCTCTGTTGCCCTCAAGAAGAACGTCACAATCTAGGGAAGCTTTTCACATTTTTTTTTTTTTTTTTTGCTGAAGTAGCACAGCTTATCTTTCTCCTCGTCATTCATGTTTGGGGGCCATTTAAGTGTATTAGTGATCGGGAGGTGGGCTGTAAATCGGAATAAGTGCTTAGGTTTCCTACTTCTCATCTTATATCCTCTTTACTTTCTTCACTGATCAACTAATTTAAATTTTGAGTTAATATCTCATTTGTGTGGTGTGATTTTTTCTTTTTCTATCATTTTTTCTCGCTATTCTCACTCAAGTCATAGCAGAAACGTCTTGTTGTGATACAAAGATTCAGTCTTTCCCGTTTTCTTTAACACCCTCTTCTTCCTCTTCACCACTCCCCCACTTAGTTATCTCACTTATTATTTCCCATTCTTCATTTTATACAGAATTCTTTGCCTTCGTTTTAATTGCCTCCTCCTCAAGTTAGAATTTGCAAGTAACCCTGGTAGGGTCACCAAGAACCTTACAAATTGGGAATTTTAGGATCTTTGAATTGCCAAAATGCGCATTGCTGTAATTTCTGTATTCAAAAGACAGTCCTGTGTTGCAGTTGTTCAATTAAAAACTCGTTTTTTAGAAATCTTTTCTTTCCTGCTTTCCAAGACAGGTGAAAAAAGTGAAAGTAGGTACTGGAGTTGTTGTTTTTTTATTTGTACCCTATTGTGGAACCAGAGTGTCACATCTTAATTGTATTATGCTTTTGCTGCAGTATTGTTTGAAATGGGATGCTCAAAACTGCGCAAAGCTCTTTCACAGGCTGTAAGGGGTGTGAACATCAGATCCTTCCAATGCTCTCATCTTAATTTTTCATTCATTTCCTTATAGGCAAGCTCCCTTTTCTGCTCTGTTGGAAGTTTTTAATAGACAAATGCTACAAATTATTTTGTTTTGAATCAAAGTAACAGTGAATCTCTGTGATGAAGGAATTCATAATTTTTTTTGTCCAACTCCTCTTCCTCTTTCTCCCCTCTTCCCCTCTTTTTCCCTCTCTCTTTTTAGTTTTGTTTTCATGTTGTTTTTATTTATCCTTTATAGTTTAATGTGTGAAAGGTTTTCTCTTGGTTTATGTTCTGTGTTCTTGAATTTTTGTCTCGTTTATCTCTCCTCCTTCCCTCCCAGCTGTATTGCTGTATCCAAATTCTCATTTCTTTCTACTATACCTGGCTCACTGAATGAGTATTCTCCCTTCCAGTAAGATCTTTTAAACCGTTCTATTTCTATTAGAAATTCAGTTCATTTGAAGCAGCTGAAGCCCTGATAGCATTACATCTTTTTTAACTGATGAAGGGATTGTTTTCCTTTCATTTTGACAACATTGAGGAAATACTTGGGATAAGATGCAGTAATTTTTTGTAACTCTCAGTGTTATTTCCAATTTTTTTTTTGTTTTTTTTTGGAGATTCACTTCTGGAAAAGATTATATTACCATTTCTTCATCTCTATTCCTAATCGTTTCATAATCGATCGGAGAGATCCTCAAAAATTCTTTGAAGTTGAGAATTATCCTACCAAAGGCGGCGCCGCCTCCCCCCCTTCCCCAAATCGGCCTCCCTGTAAAGTCAATTTCTGTTTTTGCCCCCCCCCTTTCCCCTTTAAAAAATATCTTGTGTTGGTTGTTCCTGAATCTAGAAGCTGTAGAGCGCCACAAAAATTATGTCTGCAAACATTATTAGGCATTAGGTTCAGTACGTCGTATTTTCAAGCGCCAAAGCCTGATTTCCTAGGCGCCGCGCTATCAGCGCTTTGCACCCAGTGAAGGTGAAACACTGAGTTGAATTCCGAAAATCCAAATGGAACTCCAAAGGAAAAAAAAAAGTAATTTGCAAAATTGAGAAGATCTCACAAACTTTAGAATACGAAGACTTGAGCCATCTCTTTCTATTCATTCATTTTATCACATACTTAGATCATAAGCATTTATGCCAACAGAATCTACCTGCATGAGGAAATCAAAGAAAGATCGTATATATTTCCTTGTATTTTAATTTTAATACAGTTTACAGAGGAGATTGGTCGTATCTTATCAGGTTTTGAGTTAGGGGGGATGGTTTGAGCCGCCAGTGCTCAAGAGCTACTACCAGGTGATTTCTCCTGATAACTGATGTGCATAATACCTGAAGGTGTAACAAGCATTTAATATTGCCTTAATTGAAGGAGGAGCAATATGTTTTGATCTGCAATTTAATTTTTACTCAGTGCCATCTTTACGTAACACATTTGTCATTCTGGCACTATTTTCAAAGCAACATTTACCTGAGGTGAATTTATGCTGCGGAATTTCCCTAAATTAAAAGTTGAGAGGAGCAATGAAAAGTTATTCTCCTTGATTCAAATACATCCAAATAGGATATAACCATGATTTAGAAACAGTGAAGCTCTTGTTACACGCATGAATTTTTGGTTTATAGTCCGCGCCACAAAAAGTGGTGGGTGAGGGGCGGAGCCAGTCAGCCGGTCCAGTCTTTCGTTGAAGGGTTGAAGCGCAGGTATTGGCCCGTAGTTGAGACGGGGTAACGACTGGGCCAATACCTTCGCTTCAGCCCTTCAACGATAAACTGGACCGGCCGACTGGTTCCGCCCCTCACCTGCCACTTTTCGTGGTGCAAACTGTAAGTACTTTTTCATCTGTAAAATTTTGCAAGGAACGATGGTGTCACTGGTTTCCTCCAAAACCAACTCATAAGATCTCAAAGTTGAGGCCGTTTACCTCATGGTAAGAGTTCATCTCTAACCCCATTAAAACTGTCCGAGCAAAGATGGGCAGCAAAAACTATAGCTGAGTTGCTCATTTTTTATGGGGCCTCCAAGGTTGCAGCCACATCAACCCTGCTAATGCATTTGCTCCCCATTTGTGCATGGAGAGGTTAAGCAGATCTACAGTAGACTTACACTGTAGCATAAGCTATCCCCATCGTAACAGTCCTGACTTTCAGATTTTTTTTGAGCTCAAGAATTTATTTCGGAGAAAACTAGTTACACCATCGTGTTTCCTATGAAATTGTACTGAATGTAAAGTACTTGTGCAAGGCCTCCATAATACACTCGCCAGGGATCCATTGAATCAGAATTGGGAAAGCAATTCACTTCAAGTAGATTGAAAGCTACATTGACTTGATGAAGGACTGGATCTTCCAGTATATATTTGCCTCATTAGAACATCTGATTTCTTTTGATTACCTCTGAGTTTTACCGAAATTTATGTCCATTTTTTTCCTCTAATTTTTTTTAAGTAATATCCGAAGACATTTCCTTCCTCTTTCAAGTAGTCATTGCTGTTTCAAAATTTCATCCTTAAGAGAGAGATACTCTAGAAAGAAAATTTGGAGCAATCTCAGTGTCAGTAAAACCAATGAGTTCATTAATTTTAGCAAAGAAGGATGGTAACAAAGTAAAGTTATCTTGCCTGATATATTCAATTTATATTGATTATTCACCACCTGTAGCAAGATAGAGAAGATTGAGGGAGGATCCCAGATTTAAACCTCTATTGTCCTTTCAATTTAGTTTTGCGGGTGGAGGAAAGGATGGCAGCAAGCTTCTACCAAGTTTCTACCACTGTGCAATTAGTAAATCTTAAAGGCGGGAGAAAAGAAAACAGTAATTCTCAATGTCGCAGAAACTTATTATGAAAGAGAGGAAGACTCATGTTGGCCTTTGTAAGCGTATCACAAAAGAAAGGCGTCAATATCTTAGGGCCATGGTGTCATTCTCGATTCCTTTCTGGCTTACGTTTGGAGACACCAAATAATGCACTCTGCATGCCTTAATTGTCACTCAACAAATTGTGAAAGAATTGAAGGACAGAAACTTCAACTCATTCCTTTTTCAGAGAACTTAGTATGCTCTCCTTAGTTTTGAATAATGAATGGCCAAAGCCATCCTTATTCTCTCTCCAACTAGACTGGCACACGGGATAAGCTCTGAACGGCAATTTAAGATATTTCAGCTGTTTTGATAACATTCAACTGGAAGGTACACTATTTTAATTAGGACAAAAGTAAATGACCTAAAAGTGATAAAACTAAGAATTTGTTTTATCCGGTACAGACTGGTGTCGCTCCGTCGGTTCCCCCACCTCCCCATCAGAAGTTGCTCTCTCAGCCACCGCCATCCACAGCCGGTCAGCAACCACCACATTTCAATCAAGTGCGTTGTGCTCCAGTAATATTTATTTCTCACTCTTTCTCTCTGAATCTCATATTGTAAATATTTCCTCCATTAACATGTCCGTTTGCTCTCTTGATTCTCCTCGCATCGTGACTTGCTTCCTTTTTATTATTATTATTATATTATTATTATTAATTTATTTATCATTCATCACTTAAACCCTTATTTTTCACTTTATAATCATCCATTCTTATTGCATTCGTAACTCTTTTGGGTTCAGTCTCTCTTCCTCTCTCCAACCATGTATTTAATTTTTTTTTTTATCATTATTTTTTCAACAATTCTATTTAGTTCATTTCAGTATTTTTTATCAAAGATGAGCTGCTCACCAATAAAATTGCGTAAATTACTACTGAAATATTTGGACTAGATCCATGTTAATTCGACAGTTGGTCCATCTGATGTTGTAATTTATCACACTTTCCTCCAAGGAATGGAGTTGGAAGCTCATTTGTGTATTCTCACTTCAATTGTAATTCACCTGAAGTTAATTTGTGGCATTTCACAATCTTATCAAGACGATTGGTCCCAAGTTAAGGTCTCTTTGAGACCTCAAGTTTTTCTTCCATACTATCTTGAAATTTGAATCATTGTTTTCTAGAAAATCAAAGAATGGTTACCTTGTAGCTGTCAGTGCAGTATTGTGCATGAGATAGTCACATTCCAAGTATTTGCATGAGCTTTAACAAAAGCACAAAAGGACTATGTATCGTCCATGAACTGTATGTGCTATCTCTGTTAACTTGCATCTTCCGAAAAAGCCTCCTTCAAATGTTCTATTGCAAGTTGTTCTATTAATCATTCTTTGTGCTTTGATTTGCGCACAGAGGCTGTTTGTAGCATAAATTAATTCAAGGGGCTCATAAATTTTGCTGACTTAAGTAATTTTTTTTTTTTCCCCCGGAGGAAAGAGTTTGATCTTCATCAGAAAACTTTTGCCCATGTGCAACATATTCTTTACTAAGGTGTATACTGTAAGGACATCATGATGATTTACAAAAAAAATTAAGGCGCAATGCTCATTGTTCATCAAATGCCTTCAACTCTCTCTAACAGCTTTATTCTGCATGTGGAAAAAAATTACCAACCTATATAAAATCCTGTGCATTGCTAAGCTCAACATTAAATGCCCTAGAATATGAGGGTCAATAGGGCAGTGGTAAGGAATTTTTGCAGGGTTATATGAAATTTTTCTGAAGTAAAATTTTGTGATTGATCCAGCAGGTTTATTAAAAATTTCAAAGAACCATATCCAAGGAGAGCAAAAAGCCCATCAAAATCTGATCCGTCCAAAGCAGACAGTCGAGTTGACGTATTAAGGGGATAAGCTAAGTTGAGCCAATCAGCATATGCCGTTTCCCCTTCCTTGCTACGTCATGCAAGTCTGCCAATTTTATCGTTTAAAATGGGCCCCTTTTTGTGAATTTTCATAACAGGGTTTCTTTACCCAGGGTTAAAGAAAATTTTAAAAAATTCCTAGAAACTTGGTTCACGCTTCACTTTCAGAAATGAATTACAAATAAAATGGATACCACTGATCTACCGAAAGGGTTTAACCCAGAGCAGTTCCTAACATTCTAAATTTTGGTTGTATGATCATTAAAAGATATTTCTATCTTTATTTTTACTTCAGACTTACACAAAGCAGGCACTGTCATAGGTCAGTTTCGTTCCGTTGGTTAGTTCTTTGCTAAAAAAATGGTGAAATAAAGAGGAAGTTAGGCGTGAAATGCACTTAAGCTTATCCTGGTAAAATCCATCTAACCAAAAATAGTCTTCATTAACATGATAAGGTGTATCAAACACTTAATCACATTATATCTCCTAATACATATGCCAACCAAACTGCAGTATAGGATGCTTCAATTATTAAAAAACTTTCATGGCACAACATCCAAACGAAGTTATTGGGTTTGGTCTGACTCAACTTTATTGACTTGCTGTTATTTGTGTCGTAGTCAATCTGCACTGTTTTGTGAGATAAGTTCCTCGTTGTCAATATAATTTGTAATGATAATCATTAGTCCCTAAGATATTACTATCATACTTATTTTAGTCTTAGCCAACCTTTTATTGGCATTGACATTTATCGCACCAACACCTCCATTTTTCAACACACACACACACGCTCTCCAAAGGTGATTTTTTACACTCGAAAAAGTAGGTTTTATAAGTACTAAATGATTCCTAAATTACTTTTGTGATAGGTCAAAATTTGTTGAGCCTTGTACGTAAAACTCCACTTCTTGCGTTAGCAAGTAAGTTTCAACCGTTGCTTAAGAATTGATTATTAAGTCAAATTTTAAAAGTAGTTCCGAGCTCAAATATTGTCGGCTTCCTTGTGTGATTTGTGGATGCATAGGCTTCTTGATTGGTTGATTCCATTGGTTAACTGAAGGTCATGGTCACGTTTACACAATCTTTAGGCTATTGCACTCATGAAAAGGACTGCAATTCAACTGCTATTTTTCTCGGGAAAGTGTGCATGGAGGTCATTTTACAATTATTTTGTGGCCCCATCTGTCCCTCAACTCTTCATTATTCTCAATAATACCAGTTTTATCTAAGATCAATTTCACTGAAGTGCAACTTTGTTAGGGAAAAGAAATAGTCTTATTCTTGATTGCATTTTATTTTCTCACTCTGAGGCCATTTTTTTAGGCTTTTTTTCTCGTTTGCATAATCAGATTGAACCCCAATCTCTCTCTCAAGTAAACTCTAAAATATTTGTTCCCATGTCAGACTCATGCTTGCAGTTGACAAATTTCTTCTCTCAGTGTTGCCAGTAGTAGGTGTCTTAAGTCACCAAATTTCTTTTTTTTTTTTTTTGTACAGAACTGTTGTATGCATAAGTTTGCTAGCTTCTATCTAACATTCAAGCTGTGTATCAGATATCTCCTTCCTACTTAATCTGATTTCACAGAATTATGAACTTATTTTAGAAACACACCATCTTGTATCTAAACTTCAGCCATCAAACAAATCTCCAGTCACTTAAGCGCAGCTTTTCCTCCATTTATCAAAGAATAGCGCACTTTTGACCCCTCGGTAGATGCATCCGGCAACACTGATAATTTTTTCCGACTTTTCTCTTCACACACTCTGCAATGAATTTCACCTGTCTTGTAGATATTACCATTTTGCATGTCATTCTTGGAAAATATGCTGCCCTGGCTCTATCTAAACAAATTTAATTGGCTTCAAGGGTAGGGAAACTATCTCTGTATAGAAGTTAGGAATATTTGATGGTATTTCTTCCAGTTAACCTTTTTATGTTAACAGAACAAACAATCCATAGATTATGACTGCAGTCTTTTAGAGAGACGAACATGTTTGTCATTTCCTGGGACTGGTTACTAGAGAGTCTTTTTAAATTCAAAGGAACCTTGATATATTTTACAAATATTAAGCCCCTTTTTCCTCAGTTTCAATCCAAGTCCATAAATGTCGCAATCCTTCATAGCTTTTTCTCTCCCCCTTCCACATGAATGAGGATTTGTAGTATTTGTCAGATGACAATCAAGTAAGCTGGCTCACCTCAGCTCAATACTATTGAATTACTCTAGTAAACTATGTAATTATAAAATTAATAATACCCTTAATTTCACGAACTTCTCATATTTTATCCTCCTCATCCCCTCGCAAAAGTTTCAAGCAATGAAGAAGTTCCTTCTATGAAAGACCACTCAACTCAGTATTTTTATTGAACCAATATGATACTCTCTTAGCAATGAAATTAAATACCTTAAAAATATTTGGGCTTGAAATTGATGTTGAAAGGCAAGGTAACAGTCACTGAATTCACTCCAAGAAATTCCTGGCGTTTTTTTTTTCTGCCAGCTTTAAAGTCTCATGGAACTTTCCGTTTTCTGTTTTAGTCTTCAAGAGGAGGGAACTCGAGCTATCAACCGACTCCTCAGCAGCTTCGTGTTTTGGTTCAGCAAATCACAATGGCAGTTCAAGCTGGGTATCTTAATCAGCAGGTATGCCATTTTTCTCTCCTTTATTGAACTTAGTTCACTCAACAAAGATGTGGATCTTTTCATCAATATTTTTTCACCCTAAATTTGGGCAAAATCCTAAGGAAATTGTCCAGGAAGTTTTTTTTTTTTTTTTTTTTTTTTTTTTTTTTCCTTTCTTTCTCCAGCTCAAATAATGGATTATTTCTGATATCACAGCTAATTAAAAGAGTTTCAGAATAATGATGAACAGCCTTCTTTTTATTGATTCTTAAAAGTAAGGTTGATAACAAGATGTGGACTGTCCTTTTAACCCATTTGTGTGTTTCGATTAATTTCCCTGCTGCATCCACACAACAGAACAAACACTACAATGAATTGATACAATGATAACTAGACAGGTTTTCAATGAACTACTTTAATGCACAGATCTAATAAATTAACCAGGGTTTATTTAGGTTGGCAACAGAACACTGGCCACACATGGTGTTAATATGCCACTTATTAGTACTTGAGGTGCTGTATGCAGGGAACTCGTAACAAAATAGGACCAAAATAATCACAAAGCAACTTGTGGGATGGCAAGTAATATGCCAAGTTAGATGTGTCCCAGGCACGCGCTGATGAGTATACTCGTCAAATCATGTGAATGTCAAAACACGCTGTCTTTCCAAGGTCTAATGAAGAGGTAATGATAATCTGTTCATGTCCTGATTATCAGACTCAGTTTAAATTGAATTCTTGGTCAAAACAATGGGACGACGAAAACCAGTTGGCAAGAAACGACTGGAGATCCAGTTTTTTGTGAGTTTTTTACAATCAAAAGATTTTGTATTATAAGCAAAATAGAAAATTAGCCAAGCTTGTGCTCTTTGGTTGAAATAGAGCCTAAAGAAGCATTTTCCAGATCATGGAGCGTGGCCCTCACCATAAATCTCAGATTTACAGGATTTGATGCTAATGTTGTTCTCACCCTTACAGTTTGCCTAAATCAGACAAAAGCGCACCTGGTATGAAAACATTTCAACAGTAATCTTAAAGTCAGTGATACTTTAACCGTCTCTTCATTTTTTACTTTACAGATATTGAATCAGCCCTTGGCTCCTCAGACTCTTCTCCTTTTAAATCAGTTACTTCAACATATCAAGTCGCTTCAACAACTTATCCAGCAGAGAAATCTACATGCCAGCAGCAACCCTCTTGGGAAGAGCAACAACTCAGCATTCATGCACCTTACAGCTCAAATCACCAAAACCAAGAAACATATCGCCGGGCTTCAGGTAAAAATTTTGTGGCGTTACATATGAATGAACATGTATTAGCTCCTAGCAAGTCACCAAAATCTTTGACATAAAATTGCTGTTGTAAATTAGGGAAATCCAATGAACACTTGAATATTTAGGAAAATTGATGATTCAGATCATTAAAGCTCAGTGCAGGAATTTTTTTGTAAACTAAGAGTGAGAACAGGAATGCTTCTCATTATTTTATATGTAAGGAACTTGGATCCAACACTGTCAGACTTGAAAGCTTTTATTGCTCACAATAGTAGCTTCATCTTGCCTGATTTTTTATCTTTGGAAACATCCTTCGGATATTTGTCTTTGCGACATCTTGTAGTCCGCCTTAAGCTTTCCAGTGCCAGAGGAGCGTGTTTCTTCCTTGCTACATTTAATTATTTGATACATTCAGCAAAGAGACCCTTCCCATGGAAATGTTCAGTTGTTAAAGAGTAATGTTGGAGGTTAGCACAGAATATGTGATATTAAGTTTTTGGAGGAAACTGAGAAAAAAATTTTCCTGTAGAAAGCATGCTTAATAGGTGCCTACAATCTTCTATGCTTTTCTGCTGAATTGCCCAGTTTCTAATTTTTCTTTTGTTTATCGTCAGTAACACCATGATCTACTGATTTGAGATATTAGTAGAAAACCAAGCGACAGCTTCATAGCCTGCAGCATAATTTGTAAACTTGATAACATTGTATCGAGGGCCTGGTGTTCGGTATCACCACCAATTTTTTATACATGCAGAGCCATCAATACGTATACCATGGGTGCAAATAGGGTGCAAATAACTTGATTTTTCCAACAAAAAAAATTGTTTAGTTTCTCAGGCTCTATATGCCAGTTTTAAGTATTCAATGTTTTCTTTTCTCTTATGGATGAACAATTGCCCCCTAAAACATGTGTTACCTTGTCATTTTTCTTCTACCAATAAAATTTCAGTTTGCAGTTATGTTGCTCTATTCCGTAACCATCTAAATGTCAACTACTTATGTTGCAGTGAAAAATGTGCCTTGAAGATATTGTGATTATTTCCTCCTTACAATTTACTCATTATTTTGTAATTATTTTTTGCAGAACGACATAGTAATTCAGCAAGCGCAGTATATCAAAAACCAGATACCATCACAGCAGCATCAGCAGCAACACCACCTTGCATCAGGCAATAATCAGTCACAAGGTAATGCAGGTGGTGGAGGTAGCAATGATTTCTTCAACAAGAATCAAGCACAGGATCTCTTGGCAGCTCTTCAAACCAATTTCACAGACTTGAACATTAATAAAGAACCATTGGTAAGATCCAACCCCTTTTTTTACTCTATTTCCTGACGTTTAACATTGGTACCTAAAGAATGTGATGAAACTATCAGAAACCTGGTGGATTTGCATTGGTTACAAATCAGGAATCTCTCCTTCTGCCACTCTGAAATTTATGTTATTGCTCCTGAGCCACTATTATTGACATCTTGAATGACATATTTGAATCTTTAAATCGTTAGAATAGTAGTGAAGCTTTCATTGACTAGATAGTGTTAACATCAGAAACATTTTTGGAATTAAAAATTTAAATGTAAGCCAAAGAATCAAATGAAAGATGGAAGAAAATTAATATTCATATTTCGAACTCCAAAGAAGTACATAGGTTTTTGGAAACAAGTCTGCGGAAGTAGGAGATAACTTCAGTTTCTTATCAGGGAATAAGCAGTCTAGAATTCCAGACATTATGTCTCTAACTTACTGCATATGAAATATTTTAGTGGTAGTATCTGATAGTTGGAGAGTGATCAACAAAGGTTAATTTTTTATTTTCTTTGGTCCTCAGTCAAGTGGAGCAGGTTTCCAACACCAGCAATCACGTTTGAATCAATGGAAGTTACCATCTCTGGACAAGGAGGGTGAAGTCGGTGAAGACTTCAGCCGTGCCCCAGGAACCACCTCTAAATCTGGAGGCTCTACGTCTCCCACACTAAATCCTCTGCTGGGCCCAGACGGGTGAGTTGCTCATTCTCATAGTTTTAGTATCTCACATTCTAATCTAAATCCAACTCAAAAAATTTTTCGTAACTTGATGACTCGTCAAGCTAATTGTGGTTCTCCCATCAGTCTAACAGATGCCGTGTGACTCAGCTGAGAATGTTACATTTTGAAATGGGTCTGTACGGAATCATGTTATGACTGTTTCAAATTATAGATCAGCAAAAAACAATCAGATCTATTCAAAAACGAAGTTTCCTTATCCATTATCATTAAAGATATTACCCTTCAAGAAACATGGTGTATGACATCACCTAGCAAGTAGGGAAAAACTTAATGAAAATTAATCATGAAATTTCAGAAATATATGAAACGTATTAAATGATAGTCTTTAATTAAGGATTACCAGCTCAAACAATTGCAAGGACTTATTCTCTTTCAATGCTCTGTTCGAGAAAAAATTGTTCAGTGTCTCTTCTGTTAAGTAACATTAAAAGCGTCTATATGTGTACTAATGTTGTTGACCTCAGTTCACAGGGTTGCCACAGTCAGGAAATTTTTAAAAGTCAGGGGATATGACCAAAAAGTTTTGGGGAAAAATTGTTATACATATTTTATTAGCTTTCTGAAATGGATTTGACATTTAAAACAACAAATATTGCTTGGGAACTATTTCTAATTTTTGTCTTTTTTGCCATATGGCATATCTTTAATTTTCTGGGAATTTTACCCAAGTGTGTCAGGGAAATCTCAGTGAATTCCGTTTTCTAAATTTTGTGGTAACCTTGTTTCAATTACATGAACATGCCCTTAAGTTCTGCAGTTTTAGCTCTTTGTAATATTAATTTTTCACAATTTTAGGCCTTGGTCATCAAGTGTTTCGAATGCAAACAGCACTGGTTGGCCCGATTCTGAGAAAGACTGGCCTTCATCACAGGCCAACTCCTCATCTGCGTTTACTGACCTTGTGCCTGAGTTTGAGCCTGGAAAACCGTGGAAAGGCAGTGTATTGAAAAGTATTGAAGATGACCCTAGCATCACCCCTGGATCAGTCGTACGATCTCCCCTCAGCCTGGCCTCAATCAAAGACTCAGAAATATTTAGCTCTAGTAAGACTTCGCCAAACAGCACCAACAACTCCGCCTCTGACAACTTACCTCTACCTCCGCTGTCTCTGTCGTCATCAACTTGGAGCTTCAATCCCTCTTCAACTGCACCTTCTTCTTTTACTGGGTAAGTTTCTCCTATTTTCTACTCACCGGCACAAAAGAATCATGTTTGTACTGAGAACTCCCAAGCAGTGTATAAAACAATCTTAATGATGAAAATCGGGTTTGCTGAGTAACATTTTAAAATTTGAAAAGTTTTTTAACCCATTTACATGTATGATCATCAACTGCATTGCTGACAGTGGTTGCTTGGAGCCACCTACAGGGTTGCGAATAGTTTTAGATCTCAGTAAAGCCGCACACTCCTCACGGAAGTGCCCTGTTTGATTTCCAATTATTTTATTGCATTAAACTTATCTATAAATGCTGATCAAAAGTCTTCATTGCACCAAATCTCTTCAAGGCCTTGTTTTCACATAATCCGCGGCTGAACTTGCATTAATTCCTTGAATAAATGAAAGTAGTGCGGTGATGAAGAGTCGAAGAGATCCCTCATTTCAGCACGCGAGTACAGGTCAGTCGTGTAATGAAGGAAATCCAGAAAACCCCAGTGCGTTTAAGCACATTGTGATCAGCAGCCAATCCTGCCGAGTGGCAGTCTTATCTTGAATTCCGCACACCTTTTCTTTTCTTTGTCCAAATCAGTTCCTTCATCTCTCTCACTCTCATTCTTACCAGACAGACACGTGCTGCGTCTTTACGCAGCTAGCCTGTCCTGGATATTATCAAAACTTAAATGGTGGATTGTACAAAAACGGTTTGCCCAAAGATAACTTTTGATCAGCATCCATAGACAAGTTTAATGCAATGAAAAATCAAAAATCGAACAGGACACACATTCCCACAAGGAGAGTGCAGGGTACTTACATAAAAACATATGTTGAGACACGTAATATTCGCACTGGAAAGTCAACACTGTGTTCTGTCCCTGAAAGAAGGCCAATAATTCATGCTCACTTAAATTAGCTTATACTAATGGAAGCATCATTTGGCTTGCGTGGAGCAATTTTCCTCCAAGTTTTCATACTGAATCGGATATCCTCTGACGAATTCCGCACATCTGTTTCAGACCTCTTGCCAAATTGGGCACTACTGGTAAAACAACCAGTTGGGGAGATGCTCAGCCACCAACTGTAGTTACAAGCGAACTGTGGGGCGCACCGAAATCACGCGGTCCTCCCCCAGGTCTCTCCTCCAAGACTGGCTCTGCTCAAAACTCAGGTTCAAGTAGCAATGGCTGGACTGCTGGCTCCAATTGGAGTAGTGGCGCTCATTCCGGCTCATCCTCTCAGTGGCCATCATCTTCATCATGGCTTTTACTCCGAAATTTGACTGCTCAGGTATTTGATATTTAGCTTAAATTTTGTTCTATCAAGGGGGGAATTCAATTTCTAGTCTCTGAATGTGGGTTTTTTTTCCAGATTTTACTTGGAGTATTTTAGCCTACTGAAAATCACCATAAATTATTTTGGTACATCTAAAACTCCAGTCGCCTGAGTTGTCAACTATCTTA
Source organism: Bemisia tabaci (assembly GCF_001854935.1). Classification (NCBI taxonomy): domain Eukaryota; kingdom Metazoa; phylum Arthropoda; class Insecta; order Hemiptera; family Aleyrodidae; genus Bemisia; species Bemisia tabaci. The sequence goes on along the minus strand of NW_017562253.1, from coordinate 44,118 downwards.
TAATCTTGAATTCATTGAAAAGTACCCAATTTTTATCTCTGTCAAGTAACTGTGCTCTGAGGTAATAATCATCACTGAGGAAATAGTAACAGCACAGGCTAAGACCCGCTGTTGCCAAATGCTCTAATGCACTATAATGTTCCTTTCAAATCTGCAGTGTTGTACGAACTTACCAAGTCAAAGCTTAACTATAGCGTCCAGCCCATGTACAAATTAGAGGCTTCAAAGAGGCTCATCAAGGGAATTGTTGACCATTGGCTTTCAAAGATCATCGGCCCGATGATCTTTGAAGGTAACCGATAGGTTCGGGACCTATCAAAGATCAGATCATAAGATTTTCAAGAAATTTCGTGCAGAAATGGCTGAGAAATAAAATAATTAGTGCCCTGTTGGTACGTGGGCTGGACGCTAAAGTGTCAATTTTTTTTATAGAATTTTTTTTTCTTGGACAAACATTTGTAAATTTCAAATTTATTGTCGGTGAAAGATTGATAAATGAAACATCGGTAGACTTTCGTGACTGGTAGAGAGAATAAAGTATTAATATGTTTCTTGACAAACCATTTTGTAAGTGCCCATGGCTGGCCTCGTGTGCCTGGTTTCACCAAACAATTCCTCTCATGTTCCTAGGTGATGAGAATGCTATGCAGAATTATTTTAAGAATACTGCAAATTAATACAAATTTTTTTCTATACAAAATTTAAACTAGAGTGTCAGTCGTTCACTGCCCAGCCAACATTAGCAACCTCAGTTGATTCGCTAATGATGGTTGGGCAGTAAACAACCAAGACCCTTATTTTTAACGCACAAAAGTGGGTAAGTTTTTCCAAACAAATTGAATTATTTTGACAAGTCAGAGTGTTTCCTCCCTCCTCTGGTACATTTTACACCGAAATACTTGTCAAGTGCCTTTTACTAGCATGACCGAGAATTAAAATCCTTACAATCCCCAGTGCACCTCCTAACAACTGCATTTTCAGCATGTTTTGGTAATGCTAGCCGAAGCAATGAATTGCTCCTCTAGACTCTCTCTTTCACATGTGTAAAATTTCAGTAAACTATTCTCTGGTGTAATAAATGTAAAAATGTAATGTATAAATGTTTTACCACAATGTGGCAAGTATTTTGGCATCCTTCATAGGAGGTGTTCAGCTTGAAAAATCCAGCGAGTATTGTCAAAATTAATCAATTCTTCCCATCTTTATTTCCCTTTGGTTTGCCGGACAACAGAGCTCTGATCCATCAGTCATCTTATAACTTCTCATAGAATCAGTGAAGAATATGTTTCCTTAGCTTTTTAAAATGATCAGTCAGGAATAATGGAGCAGTGGCAAGAAATTTTTGCAGGGTTGTGGTAAAGTTATAGAAAGTACGTAGTAAGTAGTATAGTAGAAGGTTGTTATAGAAGTAATATTGAATGAAACAAAACGAAAAGTTCTATTTTTAGGTGAGAAAGAGCTAAACCAAAGCAGACAGTTTTTTGAGTTGACAGCCAAGTTCAGCCAATCAGCTAACGCTGTTTTCTATGCCTAGCTACGACATTAAAGCGTATTGTTTCAATTGGGTCTCATTTTTGGTATTTCTAAAACAGGTTTTCTCTGCCATCTAGAGTCAAAGATACTTTTACCAACTGCAAAGGGAGCAAGAAAGTGAAAATCTGAACAAATTCCTAGAAACTTAGTTCTCTCCATACTTTCAGAAAATGAATGAGAAAGAATGGATGCCACCGATCCATCACTTAGTAAATAGCTCAACACACTCGTCAATTTTGTAATGTACTGGCATGCCAGAGAAAATGATTTATCTATAAGAATACAACAAAGTTTTAAATCTCTGCTGTATGTTACTGGTCGATGGGTTCCCGTGCAAGTACCTTCTTTAGACCCAGACCCCTATCAGAGAGCATTGAAGCAAGCACTTAGGAGAAAAATTCCTCTGTTTGTGTAGCTCTATTATTCTTCAAGCAAACTGAAGACAAAATAGCATCAGCAACTTTGTCCCATTATCAATTATTCGAAGCCCTGGAGGTATGCTATCTCTTATAACATCAATGTCAGTCGGTTCTTTCAACTGAAATTCAAAGGGTCTTCTCATATTTTACTGAAACTTAGAATCGCTAAGCCATTGAGAAACATTGAGAGATCTGAGCTGGTTAGAAAACGAGATTCTGACTTGAAAATCTAGTACATAATATGTAAGTGACATATCTGTGAAACAGGATCTTATCCTCTAGTAGAAAATTTTCTGTTACTTTCCTCCATTGTATGAAGAAGGAAAACATCGACGGTGCAAGTCGGCAATCAGATAACTCGGTTTGCGACGTCAACATCGTCGATGATCAACTCGGGAATGTGGGGCTTGTCTATCACCTATGCGATGAATTCCGGGGAAAAAGATAATCTGGAC
>NW_017562253.1:0-40265 GCF_001854935.1 Bemisia tabaci | reverse complement strand
TAGAATCTTAAAGTATGCAATTTTAGACGATTTTTCGTCCAAACCGGGCCTCAATATCTTGTTTCGTTCGAAAGATATCGAGGTTCACAGGTTTTGACTTCCACCCCCCTAGCGCCCCCCCAAATTTTTTTGGGGGTCTGAAAATTTGGGGAAAGAAGCGCTCCAGTATTAGTAACTGATAGACGAAGTTTGAATAAGTTTTAGTGGGGGGGCGAAAAATGTCGTTTTTGCATACGGCTCTTTTCTTCTGGGAGGTAAGGTCCCTTTTCACAGATCGATTCACATGTGTTTAACAAGATGGATCAAAATGAAGAAAATATCAGAGTTATCTGAGTTTTACTTTCCGGATCTTTCACCAGTAGAATACTGAGGGAATACTGCCCCCTATTACATTTCAAAGCTCTTACAGTTTGCCATCCATCTTATTTATTGTTTTGTTTGGCAGTGATCAATTTGGTTATTTTGGTGCCAATAAAGATGCGGGTGCACATTTTGCTGATTTCTAGTTAGTTTTAATAATGTATTTGTGTTTGGTTTTCTTCTTGGGCGGGTTCTCAAGGGTTTTTGGGTTGGTTTATGTTGAGACAGATTCCAGGAAACGGGGAAAACGGTTCTAACGAAAGATTTGAATTACAGATCGATGGTTCAACATTAAAAACGCTTTGTTGTCAACACGGTCCTCTGCAAAACTTCCATTTGTACCTGAAACATGGGATTGCCCTTGCTAAATACTCAACAAAAGAAGAGGCTGTGAAGGTAGGTCTATCAAAGTTTAATGTTTTACCGACATTCATGTCTGTGCTTTTCTTTTTAATTAGCTCTGAAAGAATAGTGCATGATGCTTGCCATCTTATAAATACAAATTTATTCTATCAATTAATTTCCTAACATAATGAGCCTATCAGTGGTTCATGTTGAAACAGGTCTTAGTAACTCTCAAAAAATCAGGCAGGATAAATATCCTAATTCTTCATGAAACTTTTGAGACGTAGTATATGCCCAATTTCAATTACAAAAGGTAAATAACATTTTCAAATCGTAAATTTTAGCTCAGCTTTTTTGTCATTTGAACAGCATCATTAAATTTAAATTATTTTGAAAATATTCGGTGTCAGCTTTTTCAGTTGGAAGTTAGAAATTCATCTTGAACAACGAACATAGCTTTCAATTTACCCTTGCGATTTTGTTTTTTTTTTTAAGATATTAGTTTGCAGACCTTTTTTTTTCTTTTTTAATTGGTCTATCTTAATTTTGGAGCTGAAAAATTTGACAAAGAATTCTGGTTGTATAATGTGCTTCTGTGATGGGAAAACTGGCACGGAACTGCAGTAAATGTAGTCCCTGAAGATGGCAGAATGAAACCTAACAGTATCTCAAGATGCAACTAAGAACCGCGAGAATACAAGCTTATTGGACACATGATTTCTGCAATTGATTTGGAGCACACACCCCCTCCCCCTTGTCCCTAACTTTCTCGGCTTCAAACTCTCGAAAGAAATTCTATGGCAAGTTTTACAAGAGTAATGGGAGCATTTTTAATAACTCCCGTCATCGCCCTCAGCTATCCCTGTCTTTTGGGCACAATAGTGAAGAGATAGGATTAATGCTTTGATTTTGGTACAACAGGCTCAAGGTGCTTTGAACAATTGCGTGTTAGGGAACACGACAATATTCGCAGAATCTCCGGCCGAGTCAGAAGTGCATTCATTACTTCAACACCTCGGCCAGCAAGGAGGGTCCAACAGTGGCTGGAACCGTCCTACGGGGGGAGCCCCGAAACCTGCAGGTACAACTGATACTTGGAGCTCGGGTTGGCCGTCAAACTCACCTTCAAGTAGCTTGTGGGGTGCTCCTCCTTTGGACGAGCATCGCTCAACCCCATCTTTGAATTCTTTCTTACCTGGTGATCTTTTGGGTGGTGAATCAATGTAAGCAGCCAAGTATCTGCTGTGTTCATAAGTTCAATTCACTACAACAAATTTTTCCATATCGTAATCTTTACGTAGTCATTATTGAGACTAGATTTTAAGGGTGTATCCATAATCATCCACGACACTTTAACTACTTCCCAAAGAAGATTTCTCATGTTGTTCATTTCCTCTTTTTTTTCTCTTTTTTTTATTTATTTGATTTTAATCCATTTTTATCCCTTATCCCCCCACTTTTATTTTCAATTTTTCTTTTGTTGATGATGTCCATATCCCTAATTAAATTTAGTCATTTTTGTATAGAGTTATTTCAATAAGAGTGTTAATCATGTTTTAAAACTTTCGATTGTTGTTATTTCAAGTATCCCTTTTCATATTTTTCCATGCGATAGGTAAGAGCTTACTTTAATATTGAATGCTGTATAACCATTATATTTACTGTATCTCTCATTACTTCATTTACTATTAGTTTGACTACATATTATTATTCTTGAGCATTATTTTTAATTAGGATAAAGGGATCCTGAAATGCAATGTGCATTATGTCTCCATGATAGTGATTTCTCAATCAATTTTGCTTTACCAGCCAAGAATTTTTATTTAGTATTATAGGGTACAAATGTATTGTGTTCTGCTAGTCGTCGCTACTAAATTTATCGGCACAATTATTTTAATTTAAAATTAAAGAATGACTTTGGGAAAACAACAAAGAATTCTTGGTTGGAAGTGAATTATTCAAGACAAAATTTCTTTTAATTTGTGCTCCAGTGAAAGAAAAATAACTGTGAGTTTTCCTCATATAAGACAGACCGTGAGCATCTGCTTCGGCTAACAATTTTGATTTTCAATATTTCTTTTGTTATGAAAGTTTTCCTAAAAGTTTCTGTTACGTTTTAACTGTTAGTATATAATTCATTTTAAGCACAATATGAAAGAGACGCCTTGGTTAGTTTTCTTTTTTAATTTTTTTTTTTTTTAATAAATAATTAATTTAATCGAATTTTAATCCTAGCAGAGTAAATTTATGTTAAACAAGTGCAACGGCATCAAAGTTAGTCGCAGAAGCGTTTTGATTGAAACAGTATGTTGCTGACTTAAGTTGTTTTTAAAAAAATTTTATGAATGTATTTTACTAACTTACCTGTACTGTCTCTTAATGAAATTCAGAAAAGTTATTTTTAGCATGTCTTAATTTATTTTTTTATGTTACTTTTCTATCTTAGCCTACTCTACTGTTGATTTCATTCGTGCCCAACATGGTTGTTCTTAATGTAGTTTCCTCCTCGAACGGACGCAGAATTTTTTAATTTTTCCTCCAATTTTTTTAAATGTTCATTGGCGAGCAAAGTCGAAATTTTTAATTTTTTCCAAGTCACACGGCAGTTATTTACATAAAGAATTAAATTAAAACACTCATCTCTCAGGTATATTTTTAACAAATTTATAGACTCAATTTTCAATTTTCATGCTTTTCTTCATTTATTTCTTATTTTTGGAGTAAAATAACAAGTGGCCGTTGAAAATCAGTTAGCTCCAGCCATTTGAACCTAAGTACATCTTGAACGTTGAATCATTTGAATGACCTTGACTCCCTCCCTTACCACAGATTTCAGCAGAAAAAAAAGAAAAAAATATTGCATTTACATAAATTGTGGGTTTCCTCTCTTGACTATTTTTCTTTTCTCGTTTCAGACCCTTCCTTAATACTTGCATTTGTTAAATTCGATTGAATTAAAAATTTATTATCATGACACTTTGTTTGCTTATGTTTTGTTCCCTTAATAGGTTTTAACTTTTTTTTAATGGTAGTATTTTCTTTTCTGCGCAAAAAACAAATGAAAAACTACACAGATAGTGAGTTCAATAACTGATTAATTTAGGGGTAATTTTTAAGATGAAGTAAGTATCTTTGCTGTGTTTTTTTAATTCTGGTCCAAATAATTATACTATGTACATTAGTGGATGAACTAAAATTTTTAATTTTGATTTAGTGGGTATTTTTTTAAAAGTGCTAAAACTCTGGATCATAATAAAGAACTGTTTAACTCTTATCTCATATGAATAATTAGGTTTTAAAAGTTTTAACTTATGTTCGCAAACAAGAAAAAAGTAGGAGTATCTGAACGTGCAGTAGCTAATGATAATTGTAAAAATGTTACGTTATGAATTATATTTCTTTTTTAATTTTGTTATTTAGGTGATAGTTTTGTTTACAATCCATTTAACGTTTTCATGATTTGTTGTCTGTTTCTAAGCTAAACCTGTTTCGTACTCTAGTGCCGCTATGCACAGTAGTCATCGCCAAGGCGAATGTGACACTGATTAACTAGAATAGAACGTTTATGTTATCTGTGAAACAAATGCTCAAATTACCTACGAGTATCATTGAACTAACCCTTATTTAGACTTAACAACAATCAAGTTTAGCCAATCAAGATTCTTTCTTGATCTGAAACTCCAGTCCAGTGTCCTTGTCTCATGTATCTTCTCTTATTTCTCATTTTCTGGTTCTTCGTATTGAAATTTTACAAAGAATCAAAACTCACTCCCGGGCTATAGTTACTGTCTTGAGTTCCTCCATGAATTTAAAGCAATCATAACATCTTTCACTTTCGAGTAGAAGTCTGTGCCCTGTGAAAGGATGCGTTTAGGTGTAAAATGTTTGTCGTCAAGCAGTTAAGGAACAGATGAAGCAAAACTGTTATCAGTGGATCAACTGTGTATTCTTATTTCATTACATTTTTTTTGTTGCTGAAATTCGGCTCTTCTTTGATTCACACTGTGGTGAAGGGATGGAGAATTTATACTCAGAATCTTTGCAGCCGCTGTTCTCTTGCTGAATCTCCGTATTGCAGTTTTGACAGTGACTTGGCAACAGACATCCCTTTTTTTCTTTCTCACAGAACTTAGCGGAATACACAAGTTTCATGATGATTCCTCGATTAGCTCATCTGTCAATTTGTCTATCTGCTGAATGTATGTCTTATTTTTTGCATTTAGTCAATATTCTTTTGAATCTCTGCTCAGACTTTAAATGGCTTACCTTTTTTCAATCTTGTCAAGTATTTTGTGGTGGATTCCGTCCTTTGTCCTCATTTTTCTCTGGATTGTGGTTTGTTTTTACCAGCTAATTTTTTGCTGTGGATGTTTTGTTTTCTATGTGACTTGAACATACTGGGAACATTTATCCTAGTACTCAATAGAACCAATGTTTGTCTGTATTAGCATCAGTGCATTTTTCAAATGATTGTGATGAGTTTGTTGCAATGATCTTGTGTACAGTTTTATTTGGGTGTTTTTTAAATGTAGTTGAAAATATAACCCGTTGTAAAGTCTAGAAGACACAATTCAAAAAGCAGCTTTAAATGGTCTTTGCGGCTAAACTGAATTTTAGAATTGAAATCAATTATTGTTCTGCAATAGCATTTTAATGTTGCCTTGTGCATTTTTATTGTTAGTCCATTAACTCTTTTTATTTTTATAACCCTCTAACTTTCTCTCTCTGACAAACATTACTGCCCAGTTGAATAAATTTCTCAAGTTTATTTAAGGAAGAATCCTCCTTCGCATTCTTTATTAGAACCAGCACAACTTCAAGCTCATGAGTACTGATTTAATGTGACACATGTATGTGGCGAACGTCCAGAATGAATCGCTAGGAGCAGTCTAACTCGTCTTGAACATCTTGCAATCTTTTCTCTCTAAACCGTATTCCTTTGATTTAATTTAAGATTTCTCTTATTCTCGCGGTTTTTTTTAACCTCCCAAAATTCTACAATCGTGTAAATAGCTCCTCTTGAATTTTAATGGATCTCCCTAGGTTATGTTCAGTCCTGGTGGCACTCCGTGAGGGTGAGAGCATACTGTGAGTTGAAAAGATGCTGCTGTTTGTTACGTAGAGTTCAAGAGTAACATTTTTGGGAGTAGATAGAATAGTACTGTACAACAGCTGATGAGTCTAGGGAGGAGTTATCAGCCTATCATTTTCCATCATGAGAAATCAGAATTTTAACCTCAGTCAAAGGCTAGGAATCCCATCATTGAATTTTCATAGATTCAGACTATTAACTTGTGCATTTCTGGAATTACTTAACTTTGGAATAAATAGGTAACCTGAAGAAAATTTTCATGATCCTCATACAGAGATTCACAGAGTTTCTTTTCAAGCACTTGACCATGCTGGAAAATGGAAATCTGATTCTTATAACTTGAGATGTGTTGAGAAATTTAAACACTAAGTGGTAGCTCAGTTTCCGTACTAATTTGAAAAGTTGATAAAATTTAACACTACCAGGCCGTGCATGATTCCTTCTCTCTCTTTCACTTGTCCCTTTTTGAGAATGATAAGACGGATACTTGAAATTTGCCAATTATAATACCAAATATTAATTGTAATTGTATAAATGTTTCTCCCCCTTTAGTGTTTAAAATCCTCACGTAATATTAATTTCTGTATGTATTAGGAATAGTAGCAGAAATTTCAGTGTATTAATCAAAATTTTGCTTTCTGTTCTATTGCCTCTCATTATTTGAGTGAAGGAATCATCATTCGTCGGTGATCTTCCATCTCAATACATTTGTGCTCAAGATCAAAATGTTTGTCGAACACATTAGCTTGATGATGTAGCCAAAACCCAACAGTATCTCTTGAAGTAACTTAGCAGTGCTGGACAGTGATATTTTCTCACTGTCACATATTAACTATCGCATACAAGTTAGAATGATCTTTCGTGATCGCATACCTCTTGGTTAGAGCTTTTCGACAAGATATTGACTGATGTTTAACTACTGTGAATCTTCTCTATTAACAGGTGAAGGCATTAATGATGTTGGGAGGGAGAGTGATTGATGACTAGTTAAATAGGAACCGTAGGAATGAATGTATTATGTTAAAGGAACAACTGTGCACCTTTTTCTCCTGCTTCGAGTTATTTGTGGTTTGTACCTTGTTCAAATATTATTGGTTGAGTGACAAGGCATCTCAGATGTTAGTCTAGCAACTCATTTTGGAAGCACCTTCTCTGGACTTGCGAGATCGCATTGGCCTTCTTTTACCTTTTCTCTCCGTGAACGCAAAATCAAATCTGGGTAATTTTTCTGCCATAAGAGTAGCCCTCGAAAGCAGACAATTGATATTTCTTGCATGCGACTGCTCGGTCTGCTGTTGACCCCATCTTGTGGGATAAGAGTACCAGCATTGGTTTGATTCGATTTAAACTGCTGTCTGATTTACAGCTCGTTTTCTTACCAGATACCCAACAAGTGTAAACTGTCATTTATCGTTTCTATTTATTGCATAAGTATTTCGGTAGAAAGCCGGGATTGTAGTGCATTTTATTAATTATTATTATTTCTGGTCGTTGACTTCACCAAGAAAATTGGTTCGCAGTTTTGTCCCTCCCCTTCTTCAATTTAGTTTTATTTGACATTGACAGTGAAAGCTTAAGTTGCATAATATATGTTAGTTTAGTTTATTCTTAATGCTAGTTTAGGTTAAGTTTTTAGGCTGGTAGGTAATTCAGGTTTATGCTTTCTTATTCTCATTTCTTGCCCTCTTACCCAACTTTTCATTCTCCCTCCTAATTTATATTGAATATCTCGTGAGTTCGCAATCATGATCCACCTCTGCAAGACCGCGCAAGGTGAAATTAGCTTATTTCGTCAAGTGTTGAGATCTAGTCGTAGTCATATGCCCCTAAATATAATGTATCAAATTCTAGTGCTTCAGATTCTGATTTGATCGAGTTTCCTTTTTTAATTCTCACAGAATTCAGTAGAATCTATTTTGTGACGACATCACCCATATTTCTTTCCTTAATTTATTATTCACTTGACTCTGGTTACTTTAAACTAGTGACAACCTTTCAAGCCAATGCTCTATCTGGTCCTGGCTCTGCTCTCGCACTTATTTTATTTTCCTCTCTCTTTTCAAACCTCACTACAAATCAAAAATTTTGATAATCAAAAAAATCGTCATATTGGCCACCTAATTGAAACAGTTTATGGCCATTTTTTCTGAACAATAAACTGAGATTTTTTTTCTCTTTTTTTTCATTTTAATACAATTAGTAGGCTCACAAAACAGCAGTCAATGGATTTCCCTGTGTAATCCTCCCTTTGCTAATACTTTCAGTTTAAGTGCTAAGATATGCTGTGGAGAAAAATAGCGGACTATAAACTAAAAAAATCTCTGAAAAGCAAGAGCCCTCTAATTTTAATTTTTTAGTTTTATTGTTTCTTAGGTAGTTACTTATGCAATAAATACATAAACGACTTTTTACAATTGTTGGTAAGTGGCCATCTTGAAACAAAATTTGAAGTTTGTGCTGCCATGCTGGTCTCTTTGTTTTACAGTGACATGTTTCGAGGAAGTCAAATAACAACCAGTGCTTGCCTGACTAATTTGTCCTTGTTAATTGGCTCTCCTCGCTATTTCGTTTCATCTTTTTGCTATCACACGGAATTTTGGCAAACTAGTCGCACCTCACCATGCCTCAGGAGAGACGAACTTTCATCCCTTGGGGTTATTGTGCTGTATCTAAACGTACATGCATGCTTAAGTATTGTAGTCGAGCGAAATGATGGCTGAAGCATAGTGGTAGCAAATTCTGATTATTGCTTGAGATCCGAATTTAGCAAACATCATAGAGGTTAGAACATTTCAGTTTCCTGAAAGTTTTGTTTGTCGTAAGGAAATTTTAAATATACTCTTTTCTTCTTCGTAAATTGATAAGCATTGACTTTTAAGGTGTAACTAACTTTATACGCATTTCAGGTCTCCAGTAGCAGCTTATTCGCTGCTGTTACAACCGGTTAAATTTTGTGTTTCCCTCGAAAGACTAGTTAGTATTCAGAATTAATGAAGGTACCCGATGGAAGTCTGATATGAGGATGCCCTAACATTCGGCATTCTTTCTGTCAGTTCTCTCCACAATTTTGTGAAAGTTGTTTACGAACTGTCAAATTCAGTGATCAAATGACTCAGCAGCGTTTCTTTGTAGATGTTTTCAGCGGAAGTTTCAGTTAGAGCACTTTGTGCATTCCACACTTTGAATTGTTACTTTGTTAATTGTATGTAAATCTAGCTGTCAAGTCTTATCAAAGTTCCTTTTAGTAGCCCCTGTTCTTATTTATTTTTGCTTTTATTTTTTTCGTTCCCCTCTTCCTCCCATACCTCATTGACCTGAAAGTTTCTAACAAATTGTTTCCACGTTTCTTATTATCTGAAATGATTACTTGAATTTATAAATTAATTCTCATGAATTAATTGAAGGTCTTGTGATGTAGATTGACAACTCATAAACGAAGTCTGATAAAATTACTTTTATAAGGAAAAAGATCTAGGTTTAGAATTTTTTTTTCCTTCTCTCATTTTTCGTCTTTGAATTTCTTCTTCTAGTGTAATTTGTCCTGTTTATGATAATACATACTTAAATGTAAGAAATTCCCAAAGATTTAATAAATGGGTGTTATTCCTATGTTTTATCTACCAGTGTGTGTTAGTTGATACTGATGAATAATTGTATTAAATTATTGGTTATTTATTTCGTTAAATATATGCATATATATATTTATTTTTTTCCTTAAAATTTTTATTTTTATGCTGAACCCGATACTTACTTTCAAATCTGCTTCTCAAAATCAAACTGAAGTAGCTATGTTGTAAGTGACGAATATTACTAATAATCACTAAAGTGAATTTACTCTTAAGTTTAGTGGTTAATTGTTGTAAATTTACAAAAGCTAAAATCAACTGTTCAGTTTTCCTCTCTCCTTTTTTAAATCAAGTGCAGTTCTCTAGATTTCCTATTTTCTAATATATTTGTTTTTACAAGGGGGAAAAATAAGCATGTTACCACTCCGATGTCCCGTGTTATCGTTTTTATAATTTTGGTGCCTAAAATTTTAAAAATGTACTTGATAATTTCCAATCATGATACTCAAACAATGTATGCAAAAATATTTGGGGTAAATTTTTTTGTAGAGCGCATGGTCAATCACGTGCAGTTAGAAAACCTTTCCTCAAATCCAACTGTTTCCTTTTTTCCAACAGGAGTCGTAACAGTGTTTCTTTTCTTTCTATAGTTGCCTCAGTCTCTGCCCTGATTATTTCTTACACGGTAGCGTCTCAGCTCTCGCTTGAGCTTTCTCTGTGTTCACATTTGATTCAAGTGTTCTGTCAAAGAATCTAGTGTATCCAGACTTGAAACTCTCTCACTTTATTCCTAATCAGCCGACACATTTCTCTGGGCTCAAGAGGGCTTCAATTTAGTTGCACATCAACGAATGAGCTTTAAAATACCTGATAATCAGTTTTTATACAAAGGAAGGAACAATTTCTATAGCTTTAAAGAAAAACAAAAAATTGTCCGTGCGCACTCTATACTTCTCCAATTCTGTAACCTAGCTGAATACACACTAGTTCTTGCAGTTATTCAACTGATCTCGAAAAATTCTTTCTTTCAGTTTGTCGAAAATTGTGCGTTTTTGTAACTGGCACAAGCAAAGAACTGCTCTTGTACTTATCAAATCAAAGCTCAATGCATTGCTTTAGTGTAGTAAACATTACCATTTTCTTTATGTCTCGTCATATCAGATCACCCTTATACCAAAAGAACGTAAGTATCTTTCAGATGAGTTCCAATCTTTTTCCCTCGTATCTTAATATTTTTTATATATCCATGCAAAGGAAACAGGAATGAACATTTGTGTGGATTGGCACACAAATGTGTGATGTGTCTATGTGCGCATTTGTATTTTAAATTTCATGTGTATTATAATTAGCCCATCCTCAGTATTTTTGTGATTTATAAGTGCCACTTTTTTCATTCTATGATTTAAAGGAAAAAATTATGTATTAATATGTATTAACATTTTTTATTTAGTTCTTAGCTCATAATTGATATAAAAGCATAAAATTTAACAAAAAAATCATTAAATAATCTAAAAAAAAAAAAAAAAAAATTAAAAAATTAAAAAAAAACAAAAAACAAAAAAAATTAGCTAATTTTTGTGTTTAAAGGACTTTCTTATTTGTGAGGGGTTTTTAGCCCTGTCTTATTAGGTTTATGATGGTTTATATCTAGGATTAACTGTAGGAACTTTATGTATGTCTGTGTGTATTAATAATTTCTTCTCTCTTTTTGAATGCAAATTTTATTTTAAATCACCTTTGCCTGTAATTTTTGTATCAATATTTTTGAACTAATCCCTTGCCGTGGCAGTTGGCGAAGAAAGTAAAGTGTTGCTTTTTTAAGCTTGCTGTCATGTAAGGCGTTACTTACATCAGAGAAACCAATTTGCTTGCCTCTCTTTCTGGAACACGGTTACCTTAATTTATTTCTTCCCTCTTTTTAATGAACTTTATTCTAATTTTAATTTAATTTGCTTTTAATGGTTCATTCATAACCTCTTGAATTGCTAGTAATTAGTCCTTATCAATTCTAGTCTTAATAATAAACATTCCAACATTTGTTTTCATCTTACTCCCTTTTAAGTATCTAAATTGTTTTTCTGTTGAAATGTTATGAACAGGTACAAGCGCCAATACTTCTAAACTACTTTTGAGATTAATAACATAGAATGAAATACAGCTGAAGGGAAGGAAGTAAACGTGCAGTTTGAATGTCCTTTCTCTCCCTCCGACCCCATCATCATCCCTCCCTTCCCTTCTGCAATCCCCAGTATAGGAAAGCTTACAGTAGTTGAAGTATTCGCATATTTGTTAAGAGATGATAAAATTTCAAGTACAAATTTCTGTTAGTTTGGTGCGTTCTATAGTTCGTGTTAATTCTGTTGAATCTTATAATGTATCCTGTGAGACAAAGATAGAAGAACTCAAATGACGTTTTCGTTGCTCAAAAATAATTGTTTTTCATTCTCATGATGAAAGTAAGGGAAAGGTTTTATTTTTGCTTCGATAGAAATTTGTCTTCTTTTTTGGTGATAACAAGACTTGAGTGTCCTTTCTTTGACTAGTTAGTAATCATGCTCTGTTGCCAGATAAGGGTTTTGATATGCTCCTCGCTGATCCTTCTTCAATTTTGAAAGAACCCATGCTAAAGACCCTCAATCAATTAGATGACACATCGTGCTTACCGCTCGGTCTCTATCAGTGATGAGCATCCGTCGCTTTACAGCCATTGCTCTGGCAGCTTTGCATTGCGTTTTTTCTACGCATTAGGAAAACTTTGTCTTAGTACAATTACTCATGTAGATCATTTTGCATTTGTTAATTTTATTTATTTTAAGTTTAAATTAGTCATTAATTTATCTTCTTCTCGTTCACTACATTCTCTCTTCTCACTCAACGTTAGATTCATTCAGCGCTGTGGCTTATTTGTGTTCAAAATCATACCAATGTTTGCCGTATGCTCTATTTCCCTCAAATTAGAGTGTGTACACTCTCAAGTTTATATTATCTGAACGGTTTTTTAGTCATCTTTTCCCTCAGAACCGTAAGAAGCTTTTGCTTCAGTTTCTCTTCTATATTCTGTAACCCCTAATTACCTTTTAATTCGGTTGACAATCTTAAATTACTCTTCATCACTTTTCCAAAGGTTCTACTTCCAAATCTGGCAAAATTTGTCCCTCTAACAAAGCGAGCTTTCCATGCTTAAAGGTCGCTCGTCAGCCCTCAGAGATTCATCACATTCTTCAACATGTCTCCACCGCAGAGAGAACTTCATCATGAAGTTATTATATTGATCTATCATCAAATTTCGCCCTCCAACTAAAGTTCTTTTCCTCCTCTTTTTCTTTTCCGCAAGAGAATTTATTCTTGAGCTAAACATCTTGGAATTTAATTTTTGTGTCATCGTTCTCTAAGTCATGTAGTTCTGTCTTGCAATGTGAAAGGGGAGCTTGTATCTTTTTTTTCTTTTTTTTTTTTCGATATTTTGACTTGACAGTTTTCCCCTCACTGAAAAGTATCTAAAGCAAGTGAACTTAAAACCAGTTCCTTTCGTACAAATCGCTTTCAAAGCGACCATCAACACCATATACCCATAGGTATTATGTAGTTTGATAATTGGCTGTGTATTAAGAAATGTTTATTTTAACTTACCAAGGTAAATGTTAGAGTAGTTCGATTCTCCAGTTGATCAAATTAAGTGTAACTTAGTCTAATTTATGTATGTCAATGAATGGAAGATTTCAAACTACATCCTTTTTTCTCTCGAAATCAAGTTGTAAAGCACCAAAGGTGCAGAGATGGCACTATAAGTCTAGAGACTCTCCTAAAACTTACATCATTCTGCTGTTCCTGTACATTCCCATGCTGGTTGTCGTTATCTTTATCCTCATCTACGAAAATTATGATTTACTTTCCATATACCTGCTGTGGCCTACGTCCGAAGGACTAATTAAGACCAAGTTCCAACAATTATCACTCGGACAATGGGATAATTTTTCCTAAATCGTTTCACCCCCATCTCTTTCAGAAGAAGTAAAAGGAATTAGTAACCCTAATCCTGAAATTGTGTTGCTTCACTCTGATTGGTCGAACAGTACTAAGTGATACTGTTCAAGGACATCCAAACATAGTATCGGAGGAATGAGTTATCCTCAATCGAAAGACATCTTTGTTTTGAGTACTGAAGACACATTGTTGCCCAACACTGCTCTTACTTTATTCAATTTCACTCCAAGTTTTCTATTTGACATAGGTTTGTCTTTTTTCTGAAATTATATATTTCTACAGTTGGATCAGTAGATGATTATTGCCAGAAGCTTATTTTGAATACCATGAAGTTGTCCACTCTTCATCATAAGACTTTTAACCCTACAGTCTAGTAAGGTACCAGGAGAACCAGTCTGAGCAGCTCTTTGAGTTTGCTCTGATTTGATGTTGGAATTACTTTTGTGTCAAACATTAGACTTTCTAGTTCATTAGTTTGAGATTTTTCATTTGAATTTGTGAGAGGTAGGTCTTCTTCAATACTTGACCAGAACACTACAGTCCAGCTTAATGCATCACAACATAATGACTTATTTTCCGATTTGGTCTCTGCTACTTAAACCCGATCAACTTCTACATGACGGTAATGCACTAAACTGTTCAAGGAGTCAGAAATCAATTCAGATTAGAAAGGTATCTTGTGACCTAGAAAATCTGGAAAATTCAAAAATCTGGAAATCGAGAGGAAACCTTGAGTGGATAAGAATGAAATCTCAGTCATTATCCCTTCAATTTCTTCTTTGCTAGGAAATGGTGTGTCAGAAGCAAGACTTGGAATTAGAAGCAAGACTTGGCACTTACAGCAGTTTTGGAGCTGGAGCAACAAATCTACCCAAATTTTCTGTGAAAATGGTATTGCCATTTGTTACCGATTTTGAGAGCTTTGTATTGAGCTATTTAGTCACGAGGTTTTCCTCATTGCCTTAGTTTTTCGTGCCAAAATATTAAATTTAACCCCATTTCTTTAACCGTTTATGTGGTATTGTCTCTAATTGGTCATGCTTCTATTGAATATCTTGTCATTAATTGCTTTCTTCTTTTTTTTTTTCAAACGGGTCAACCCACAGATTTTGTTCATTTGATACTTTCTATCTACTTCTCTACTATCAAAGTTGCTGTCTAACAGAGCCCATTGTTGTCAAGTTTGTTTCTATCAGCTCAATCAGATTTTCCGGTGTAAACTGGATGTAAATTTAGTTTGTTGGCAGATTTTCAATGATCAACCGCTGCTTTGCTCTCAAGTAATGGTTAATATTTGCGATGTGCAGTATCAGAGCCGTGAATTAATTTAGGATGAAGGGTAATTTCTTGTTAAAATTAGGTATTTGGAGAACTTTTGATCCTGTGTCAAGTATTAGCTCAATTTTATGTGCATAACTTTTCAGACTTGTCAATTACCTTTTTTTGCAATCACCTATTTTCTGTAGATGTAAAATGATTTTGACTTTTGAGTCCTTCCTTCAAATCATACAATTGACAAAAACCTTTTTTAGATCCTCAGTTTATTTTCAATTTTAAGATTATACTCAAGTTTTTGAGTTAAATATTAAATTTTTCTTCAGGCAAATGTGTCCTTACAATCCTAGTGATATTTATTTTTGGTTATAAATTTTCTCCTCTGCATCCTTTAGTGCACCATCTTTGTTTCCTTGCATTGTTGACCATTAAGTTCTGAGGAAATACACTTTTCTGGTCTATAAGACTAATGGTAAAAAAGACTGACAGCTATTTAAAAATTGCTACAAATCTTTTTTTTTTTTTTTTTTTTTTTTTTTTTTTTAACATCCCATTGAGGAACTAAGCATGTTTTTATACATTCAGGTGAAGCTTTTCTCTAAGAGTGCACCATCTTTTTCACAATGTCCGTAGTCACTATTACAATAAATGCTGACCAACGAAGATTGTATTTTTGTAGTTTTTGGTTCCATATCGGCATCAAAGGTCCCTTTCAAGTAAGGCGAATTAAGGTTTTGATCAAAGGCTTGCCAGACCTTGCTGTATTAGAGCTATGCGGAAATGATCAAGTCCTAGCCAGTTGTGCAAGTAAATTGGTTTCTCTATTTTTGCTTTTTTTCAATCTCTATTTATTTAATGTTGAATAAATTTTTAAAGGTGTCGGGATTCACTGATGAAACAGCCATATCATAAACAATAATAATTGTTATCAATTTATTCATGTCTAGGTGAAAGTTTATGTTCGCTTCAATCTATATTGTCCCCTTCCTTCATCTCTCTCTCTCTCCATCATATAGCTCATAAAAACTCTTAACTTGTAGGTAGTTGTGTGTAGATTTAGGTTTAGGATAATAATTAGGTATTTTAAGCTATGTAATTGTTAATTAACTAAATAATGGCTTTCTCATAGTAACTTTTTTGGTATATTGTGCTTTTATATTGCCCTTGAATGTTTGTTTTTTTATTATTTAATATATTCAATATTATTTATTATTATTACATTTTTAGTTTAATTTTTTCACATATTACTTCCTGCAGTACCATGGATAATTTACCATTTATTGGTTTTGTAATTCGGAGGAGTTGGATTCTTGCTGTGTTAAAAGCTACTTTTTTAGCCCCTCTGCCAGAATTTGTTTTTGTAGTTCTTGAATTTTGTGAAATTTTCTTGTAAAGTGTGTAAGACGATTTTCTGGAGAAAAGATATTCTTGTCAGCTGTCATTAGCTCACTACATGAAAATTTGCGCTTGATATTACCAGCCATGTGTTTTGAATAGTGATGTTTTTTTTATTATTTCATTTGAAGCACTGCCAAGATACTTAGATTTGCATCCCTTTCTCTTCACATTGTTGAGTACTCACTATCATGAGTCGTCCACTTTCGTCCCATGCCTGTCGGCCCTTGTGCCTGGTCCGCCAGAGACCCATAAACAAAATTTGACATGCACCCAGTTGGTGTCTCAACACTTCCACTCAAGGCTAGCTCTGAGCTCACCCCACTACCTATCTCTCTTGCTTGAAACAGTTACATTTCTCCCTGATGTCTTTTCACACTCCTTTTCTCTCTGTCAACTGACAGCTCTTCGCTGATTCTTGTTGTTTCTTTTTCAAGTATCTCCAGAAAATTATCAAGTGCTTTTATTATTCCGCCATAAGAACTCTTTCTATCGTTTGATTGATCTCCCGTTCTTGTTATCAATAAGACTGCAGCAGCTTTAAAATCCATGGTTTAAAGGGAAACAAAATTTGTCCACTACAGAAAGGCAGTATATAATACTCTCTCTGAGGTTTTGTGTGACAAAAAGTTGGAACAACATTTAGAACTGGTCTTCATCTGATCTGACTCTCCAAAACTGCCCTTAAGAAGCAATGTTGCCTGTCTAATTTTTTCAACAAATTTTTCGTGATATCAATGCATCACAGCTTATAGTGCGTCCAGTAGAAATAACTCTGACGGGAGTAGAGCAGGATCCCATTTTGAAATCATATTTGAGTTGTCACTGGTGATGTTCTCGCACTCGGTCTCCTCCTCCCCGCCTCCCTTATCCCTCAAAAGTGAACTAAATCTTGACAATCCTCTGAATTATAAAACCATATCCCCTTTTTGAAAGTTTCTATGCAATCAAACAAGACTATTCATTAAGTAATGGTATGGAACAAAATTCTAAAAAAGAAGTAACTCTTTTAATTTTTATTTTACTTTAAACCTCCACCCCTCTTTTTGTCTAATTGATCCCTGCTGTTCATAATCTTGCGCAATTGTGATTTAAATTTTATTGAATGTACATTAGGAAAACGGTAGAAGAAAGAAGTATAAGGAAAAACCATATATAATATTATGTGTAAGGAATTATATTATGGAAACAAAAAAAAAAATAATCGAGGAAAAAATTAAAAAAGTGAGAAATGTACTTACTATTTTTAATAGCCTTATTATAAGTGAATACATGTATTATGTTAACATCTGTCTTCTTCCAGTGGTCTTAACATTTTCGAAACATAAATAAATTCAATGTTATTTTGTGTACTTTAAACTAGTATTTTTTTCCCTCCTCCTTCCTTTTAGCGTTGTCAGCAGCAGTCGCTCAGTAGAAATTCAAGATTTTCATCATTGAAATTGTTCCATTTATTTCATCTGCTGATCAGGTACTTAATTTTCTGTAAGGCAAAGAAACTAGTCATATAACCTGGTTCCTGATTGTTCTTTAGGATCCCTTATCACATGGCATTCTCTTCAACACCTAATGATGATATGGACGTATTTCTATCAACTGGAACTAAGCGCCAATTTGAGTTCCTTTTGAGGAATTTAGAATCCCGGATAGCGCGTTCTGTCAAACGGACCTAAGTGCCATGGAAAAGCATTGCGAGTATAGGACGGAATAAGCCGGACGCCCGATTCCGCCTCCATCTAAGCCCCCCTCTACCTTCCTCACCCTATGGCGCTTAGGTCCTCACCCTATGGCGCTTAGGTCTGTTTGATAGAAATACGTCCATATAGATTTTATGAGTTCTTCAGTTACCTTAAAAAACAATAATGTGCAATCCTAGCTCATGCCTAAATCTATGTAAAGCACTAATGGCACATGTGTTGTTCTGAAATGAGCCAGAAGTAGGAACTCACCGCAAAATATGTAGGAGAAAATTTCCTTAACTAGCAAATGTATTAAAGAAGCAAACCTGGAAATTTTGGCAAGTCGGGCTCTAAAATCTTAAAATTGAAGGAAATATTATAACGTCTAAAGTTCCAATCAAAAAATTCCTAGGTTGCACAAGAACAGAGTTTACGTTTTTGCAGAAAGTTGAGATAAATTTCCTCCCTTAAGACAATTGTTCACAACTCCGCTCTTTCTTCATGATCTCCGCTGAGCGTGTGAAACGTAGAACAAAAAGTGGATATTGAACAAATTGCACTTTGCGAGGCAGGAGTCAAGAGGTTTGAATGGGTCAGCTGCTCTGGTGACAGAATCGAGGTTTTTTGGTTTAAAAGTATTGTTTAGTTTTTTAGAACTAGGAAAGAGGTATGTTAGTCGTAGATCGAATTTTGTATCCTCTCAAGATAGGTGGAAACCAGCACAAAGAAATGTAACATCATCTAATCATAAAATTAAACACGTATTAATTTAACCCACCCTGATTATAGGTCGCCTCTAAATGTTGGAAAAAATAGTAAGATCTTTTGGAATGCCAAGTTATTCCTTCAAATATTAAGGGGCCTCTTGATGACAGCAAAACTTTGACTACGTCATCCACCGCGGTAATGCATAGCATGGTTTCCTCTCGCTTGGTTATAGCAATCAGTGATGTGATACATACATTTCCACCAGTTAATGACGGTATATGTTTTTCGATGATCATTTTTCTATCACATTTGATCTGAATTTTTTTGCTGATTTTCAAGCTTAAACCTTCAAAACTCGATTCTTTGACTTGCCCAGCTGATTGCAAGTGACCCATTACCCTTTCTAGGATGGAAATCAGTTCCTAGGATCCTCATGTGATGATGCAAGCTAATTATTTCACCGAGCTCAAATTTCGGTAGAAAATCCAACAATTCGACTGACTGAAGATTTGCAGATTATGTTTCCTGTAAATAGAAATTTAGAATTAGCTTTTCTACCAAAATCATACGGTAATGTGTAAACTATCAGATGTTTTCGATTCCAGTGTTTTTGAAAATAATGCCGCGCCATAAGTGATTATTTATTTCAAAAATAAATTGTTAAAATGAATGAACACCTTTTTCTTCTGTTATTTAAATGAAAGAATTTTGAAAACGTTTTCGAACAATCTCAAAGTGAGGGATAGCCATTTTTCACACACACACATAGACGAATGTTGTAAAACCATAATAAAATTAGCCCAATAATTTTAAAAAATACCATGTGTAGATTTGAGTATATTGATAAATTGGCTAAGATAAAAACTTGCGAATACGGAACAAAAGAATACATGGAAATCAAAGCGAAGGTTATATTTCTTTGTGCTGGTTTTCATCAGTCTTGAGAGGATACAAAATTCGATCTGCAAATAACATGCTCCTTATCTAGTTCTACAAAATAAAACAATATTTTTAACAATCCGAGGCTAAGTGCAAGTTCTGTGCAAATGGTTGGTTAAGAAAGACAGGGAACAACGGTGAAAGAAAAATTTGGGGCTCGCAACTAATTTTATTGAGATTTCAGAGAAATGAACCCTTTCATGAGTCCAATTCCATCAAAAATTGAGTCACATACATTCAGAATACAACATCTGTCCTCACCAGTATACTGTGATTTAAGGCTACAAAAGAAAGGAACTCAAATACATACGAAACCGGAAGTAATGAAAAACGAAACGAACAGGAAGCAGAGGTGACAAATTGTGAGCTAATAAATGAAATTAAAAGCCGGAAAATTAGAAAACTTGAACTCACAAAAATTAAATTAAAACTGCTGATGCTTTTCGGGGCTCTTCTGGAAAAAAGGGCTGGGGCGCCCCTAAACAGTTCTGGTTTTCTTTACTTTAAGGAACTCAAAATTCAGCTATTAAAACAATTACAGCCGGTATGATAAAAAATAAGTTACTGACATCAAGAATAGGTCAATTCCTAGTAAAGTATTGGTATAAAACCATTAAAGTTTGACAGTATGCGTCACTGATTTAAAATTGGATTTTAAAATGTTACTACTCATACAGAAAAATTAGCAAACAAAAATAGCTACTTGGTACCTCAAACACATGAGATGATACGTTCAAAACTTAGATTGTAAAAATAAATAAATAAATCCTGGTTTTCAATATTTTTAGCTTTTCTTGAGTTATGTAGAAAATTTATTAAAAATAAACACCAAATCATATCCCAAGATTCTATCAAAGTGAATTTTTCATTACGTTCATTAGCTTAAAACTTATAAGAGCTATTTTCAGTCAGAGAGTGATTTGCTCTCGATGAATGTGATCACAGTCTCCAAATGAACATCACAGATAAAATAAGACCTGATTTTTGTACTTCACTCTTCAAATAAACTTCATTTGAAATCAATACTAGGAAAAAGCAAACATGGTCATCAAGAACAAGATTACATGGTGGTCTAACTACCATGGTCATCTGTAAAGCAAGGGTCTGTATTTTTTATCTCCTGATCGGAAAGAGATGGATAAAATCAGTGAAAAGATATAAGTTAGCGAGACTTCTAGCTTAAAGGAAAATCTGTAGTAGGATTTAAGAGTAAAGACATTTTCACAGAGGCAACTTACTGGCGCGGTAGCGAATTGCACCGAAGTTTCCTGATTCCTTCCTTCAGCTTATGTTCACCTCTCGGCGCGCTAGGAATCGAGCAATTCTGATGCAAGAATTTGCCCTTACATTGACTTCATGGAGGAGAATTAAAATTTACCCGATCGTGTATTTTTATAATGTTTTTGAAAAGCTTCGAACATAATATTCCTTGAAGAGAGAAGAACCGTATTACCGTTACAGAATGCGATCTGACATTGCTTACAATGGTGAATACTTGCTACAGATGCAGATGTACTGACAATATCTGATTATCTCGCTGACCACTAATCAAATACATCAAACCAATGCACTAAATTGAGGCTAAGAATAAAGGGATCAACATGAATCCAACAGTTCAGCTTTCAGTAATCTTCCCTTTGGCGGTAACAATTAGGTAACTTCAGTGCAAATCACTAGTGCACCAGAGGGTTATGTCATTAAAATTGAGTTTTCTCGCAAAACCCCTGACCGACTTTCTAAAACTTGAGCTTGCTCTTAAGAGGAAAATATACGTAGCTCGTATCAATTCGATTCCACCGACTTGATTCACCTCTATCTGTCCAGAAGATATGACACGGAGAATCTTACTTGACAAAGGGCTCATGTATGAAAGATGTGACATTAGACAAATCAAAAAAAGTAAGAAGGCATACATACTTTTGATATGAGTACAGTAGAATCACTTACAAGAGAAATATTCTTAGAGATTCCTTACATATCCAAGAGAAATACACTTATTTTCAGTTTGAACAGTTTTCTTTCATTTCTAAATGACTGAAAAATTTTAGCGATGTGTAAAAAAACCACCTAAATGCTAACGGTACCACAAATAAACAAATAAAATTAAACACACTAGACAAATGTATTACTTTAAAAATTATTTCATTTACTGATTTGATTTTTTTATTCGATCACCTAAAGAGTCGCACCTTTTAACAGGACGGATTTAATTTTAACTGTATTCTAAAAGCCCAAAACTTACAGTATAACCGAACAGATATTTTTTTTCAAGAGCTGATGCTTCAGGAAAAAATTTAGTCACTACTATTTCTGTTGATCCAATGACCAAGAAACTGTTTCTTGATGTTTATGCTAATGTAACTGAGGAAAGAATCCGAGGGGATAAAACACAAGAGTATTTTCATGTTTCCTGGATGCAATGGAAGTTATGGTCCCAACGAAAAAAGTAAATTACTTGATGTTAAAAACAGATGATTAAAAATATTCTTCTAGACTTGCAAACCAATTTAAGACAATGTCATAGCCTCCTCACTTTAAAACCCTAAACTTTTTTTTAAAATGTACAGATATGAATACATCAGACTTTCCTTTCCAATAGATTTGATTAAAATTAAATATAAAAACACTGTAAAAAGTGATACCTACAAACTTTCGGTGAAAAATAGAAATAAGTTCCATATTTTCAACTAATTTTTTTTTTTAATCTTATGATTAATTTTTACTTCTTATTATGTTTGATTGTTTATTTTAATTTTTTAGTAGTCAACTTTTGATCTATGTTTAGGAATTTTACACATACAAATTATCTTACAACGAATTTTATCAGCCTTTCATGAGTAGTTTGCATGGTAAATCCATGTTCGTAAATAATAATATGACTATACATAGGAGAAAGGGCAGTTTAGGAGGCAGTGAGTTACATATTTTACAGTTAATTTGAAAAGGACAAGGTTTCTGAGTAGAATTTTAGCATTGATGCCACCAACATGAAGCCTTTCAAAAAATTTGATGAGAACTGAATATCCAAGTATAAAAAACTGGTGAGCGGCGAGGGGCTCGAGCGTATCTACATAAAGTTGCTAACTTACATTAAAACTGGCAGTGATAGAAATACAATGCTGAGTACTTACATATGAATAACCTAAAATAGAATATCACTGATGAATAGGAGAATGGAAATCCATAATACGGTTTCTCTTCTACACGAATTTTCTGCCACTAAAAGCAAGGAGAGACTTCCTGATTCACGGGCATTTGACTAGGAGAAAAACTCGATTCACAATAATGCGAAGAGGAAAATACTAAAGCTACAGATAACAGTAGGTGAAAAACTTGATTTCAGTCTTGAATTGCAGTTTGAGCGATGCTATTTTTTACGTTCTTATTAGGCATCGTTTGCGAAAGTGGAAAAATCATAACAAAAAGAGACATTCTCAGATACATCAGTCCAGAGATTGATAATTATCAAGTTAATTCAACTACCAATGAAATTTATTAATTCTCGTCCATACTTTTGGCATATTTTTGGATTAGAAATGCATTTCTGACTATAGAACGCTTTGACACACTGCTAAAGCCTAAAAACGGCTCATCTTCACTTTCATCATCAGAGCAGATTAGATCCAACAGTTTTTGAGGTGATAACTTTTTCTTGAAAATATTTGAATCTGAAGTAGAGTGGTCATAAGAAATTTCATGATCTGATGAGCTAGTGTCGGTAGTTACATCTCTTTCTCTGAGTTCTTCATCCTTCTCTGGAGTAAGGACTTTGCTGGAATCAAGTCTGACAAAACACTCAGGTATGAAGCCAGCGTTTGGATCAAAATTCGACATATTGGAAATTTTAACAGATAAATCACGGATTTTATCAATACTAGTTATGAATTCACGTTTAGAAGAACTACATTTTAATAACACTTCCGTTCTTTTTTTCTTCTTAAATTTAGTTAGCTTATTCCTACAGGCTTGCTTTTTGACTATGGAAGGTAAAAAATCAGTTAACAATTTCAAACGATTTCTTGCATTATTTATAGTAATTTCATTAAATCCAATGAAAGCAGGAGAACTTTCATCATCGCTATCACAATTACTTTTCATGGGAGATACTTTGGGAAAACTTGTCCGAATCGAACGAGAAATATCATTGGACGCAAACTTTTTCACCAAGTACCGGTCAAGAGTATTGGATGTCTTGCTTTTTTTCCTTTCACTGCTAGGCGGTGACTTTAACATGCTGAAGGAATCATCAAGATCTTTTGAGGCTGATTTTGAAGGACTTGTGGCAATCGACCTCGATTTCCTCGTAATCCTTGGTCTACGTTTGGCATCATCTACTTTTGATGGAGAATCGTTCTTACTCTCTTTTTTGGGGGTGGACTTAGCATTTTTTGATGGGCTTGGAACAGAGTTGGAGCCACTATTGAATAAATCTCTTTTGAATGTAAATTTATCATTGAATGAACTCATCTCTGAGACTGCGGAGCTACCACTAGAAATTTCTTCCTTGATTCCGTTATCAGAAGCCTTCCTACAGCCGTTGTTGGAACCAGGTTTTGTTGCTTTTAAGGATGGTGAGGACACTTTTTGAGTAGACCTTTTCGTGGGACTGGTGACCTTAGAAGGGGAATTAAGGGAAATTGAGGTGGGTAATTTGTCTTTAGAAGCACCTTCTTTCCCATTTTTAGTTGGACTAAATTTTGTTTCATTTACAATGCGTCCATTGACTTTATGATGAGAGGTTTTTGGAGGACTGGAGGATTCAATGTAAGGGTTAGAAGACACATTCCTTGATGATACTACTTCAAACGAAATTTTTTCGGCACTCTCAGTAGGACTTGATTCAGCTCTATCAGCAACAGGTCTTATGACATTCTTGTGCAAACTTTTAATGTGACTGGAAGCTCTGCTCTCTCTTTTAATTTTTTGAGCATCTTTTTTTTCATTTCTACTTGAATTTGATTCAGATTCATCTGAATATAAATTTGACGACAAGCTACGACTATTGGCAGCTGATGCATTTCTTTCAGGGCTTGCAATATTGCCAGCTGCCGGCGGTGTTCTTCTTTGGGGACTTACCTCTTCTACCATTTCACACTTCATAACTTCTGAACCATTCAAGTCAAGAGATGGAGCCTCCTTTTTTAGAGCTTTACATGGCATATCAGAAAGAATTAAAGTATCTTCGGGATGCTTAATAGAGCTAGAAGCAATATTATCATGCATTGTACTGTCTTCTGTAGATTTTTTGCAACTCACAGGGCTGAAATACCTACGTAGGCTGTCTTTACCAATCTTAGGCGGCGCTTTTACATTCAGATGCTCCTTTAATGGTGATATTGGAGCTTTAGAAAGTTTGCCATTTTGTGATTGAATTGACACTCCTGTAGGGAAATTTTTGTCTTCAGTTAAATGAGCTGATGGTATTTTCTGCAAGCTATTGGAAAGGGGACCATTTAAACCAAGATCATTTTGATCTTTGTCTACCATTTGAGCATTGGCTGTTGAAACATTTTGAGGAGTTTTAGCGGAGAAATGATGATTTTTACCTTCAGGGGAGACGTTCAATTTCTTTTGAGCCTCTTGGCGATTGACATTTTGTTTATTATTTTCTTGGTTAGTCTCTTGATCCCAGATGGGGAGATCTTGGCCTTTCATTCTAGATAACTTGAATTTGTACACCAGAAATCCAGATAAACCAGTCTCAGTCCAGTACTCATCAACCGTATACAAACCTGAAAATAATTGACAGATCTATGTAATGCTTTTGAAGTAAAAAAGGGTACTACATATTTCAATAAAATTTCGAAGCTCGAGTATATTTTGAGAGAATCTTCTTCGATATTTGTTGTTTTTTAGCTGGCTTTACAAATTATTTCCTTAATTTTCTTTATTTTCAGTTTCCTTTTAAAACTACATACCATATTATACCACATTATTGTTATGTTACTTTTGAGAACATGTACCTGACTTAGTATTAAATTTTAGGAAGGAAAGGTGCATTACACTGAGAAAACAATTGTTGACAGAGTCATTACCGCCAATCTGACTGCTGATTGGCAATTGGTTTGCCAGTTCTTGCTATGAAAGTCCCAGTCTGTACCTGGTGATGGTCCAAGGACCAAAACATGTCTTTAAAAGAAAATTCCCCGGCAAGCAAGTAAAAAGAAAAATTAATATTAGTTTGGTGTCGAGCGCTTAGGTGAAAAGTTTAAACAAGTTCTTGATATTCTCAATTTATATATTTACTTCCAAATAATTCTATTAATCCCAATTCAGCTCTATGTATCCTGATTTGGCACAATTTATTCTTATTTATCCTATTAATTCCAACTCATCTATTCCTCTTGATTACGAATGTAGAAGGTTCTTTGCTCTCTCGTTTTACAAACCCTTCCCCTCAGAAATTTCAATGTGATAGCCTTTTCATGGCTTCATACGTATAAACTGCTGTAATTTTGCGAAAAAAAAAAACACATGATTTTCAGTGCAGTTTTGCAATAATATAACTGCAGTTTTTCCAGCCTTCCCATTTTTCGAGCCCATTTTTGGGGCCTCCTCATTATTACACACAACAGATTGCAACTATACCTAGTCGTATGGTTAAGAGGTTTTTGCATCCGAAAATCCCAATTTATCCTGATTTATCTTCATTCATCCTGATTTTTTCCAATGAAGCCCAATCAATTAATCAATAACCAAATTTGAGATGATTGACATTATTGATAATGAGTTTTAATGTGTCTGCAGTCCCGGAGTCAAAGTACAAAGTTGAACTTACCATCATACCTGTAACCACTTTCAGGGGCATACAAGCTGTTGAGTTTGTAACCTCGGATGACCCGAACCGGATTCCTTGTCCTAACACTGGCAATTAAGGCAGCATTGGGTCCATCGGGGGTTTGATTTTTGCTTTGAGGAGCTGTTCGAAGATTCTTTGGATTAGTTTTTGTCCCTTTTAGATCACGTCCGCCAGCACCTGCAACAAGACACGTCAACGATATCATGACTACAACTCTTGAATGGTGATGTTGCACAATTTTGTAAGATTTAATTTTCGGCAAGTACTAAAAAAGTGAGAATGCTTGCATTTTGCCATTTTTCATTCGATGAAATTTCAGCTGAGAAAAGGCTTTCAGCGAAGCCAAAAATCCATCTCAGTTTCCAGAAAAACACAGGGAGGAAAAATTTCCCGACAACACAAGAAGAATTGACCACTGTGTATCCTTTCACCAGCATTTGTTCACTTACTTTCAGATCACAACCATAAAAAGAGGTAATGTATATGGAATGTGCTCACAATAAAATCATTGTTTGAAGTGAATATATTTTTTTTTTTTTTTTTTTTTTTTTTTTTTTTGTAAAATTGTTTATTCCTGATTTGAATTATGCGGCCACCATGTTGCATTTGATTTGAGGTGGTTGAATTGTGGGTTGTTGCCCAGGCTAACAAGAACCATTTTCTTCTTAACCTGAACTTTCAGCCTCTTCATTTTCAGTTAAAGCTTGGGAACAGGTTTCGCTCTAAAATTTTCTGTAGAAACACTTATTTTCGAAGAGATTTCTGGATCTTCCACTACCCTTATTAAATTTAACTTAAATTTTTTTTCAAAATAAGATTCTTGTACGACACGACTGATTGAATGGTACTAAATGGATTACATGATGGTATGATAATAATGAAGAGATTTCCTAGGGCTTCTGAGGTATAGAAAACATACCTGTATAGGTGAAATGATCGCCATAGTCAACATCATCTTCATAGCCACCAGAAAGGGCAATACTATAGGCACCATCAGGACCTCCATGGATTCCAGCAACAGTTGGTCGATGAATACCCGCTGTGGAGCATTCTAAACGATACTCCCAACAGTCACCAACTTTGATCCCTTAAATTAAAAAATATTACAAATATAAACTAAAAATGTATTCAAACTAATCCCTGAGATTAAAAATAATTTTGAAGCTGACTCATGAAGAGAAATACACTGCCAAATTCCATGATAAATGGGTTTCACTGGAACTACAACTCCTTCGAAGATTGCATACGAGAAGGGACCCAAAAAAACCAGAATTTTGCTATAACTTGGCAACGATTGAGAATATTCCGGTTCCACCACTGGGAAGAGTAACTAGCAGCTATGAAGAGTCACTAGGTCAAATTTCAACATCGTCACACAATTTCTTTTAATTTGGCAAGACTTGGTTTAAGGGATTGTCTGGCGAGTTCGTCGTTCTTGAAGATGGGTCAATTTCAGTAACTTAGCACTCAAATTTTTCTCTTTTACTTGATAAAAACACGCATTTCACTGTTGACCTTTTAAAGTGATGCTTTCGGAGGACAAGCCTCATTAAAAACTTCAGTAATAGTACGGTTTTTCGCTTTTAAATGGTGCAGTGTCGCCCAAAACCCCTGTATGGCTCCAAACCGCCATTGCCATAAGAAAGAACCCATGCAAATAATGAAAAAAAAATGCATTTTTGTGAATGAGGGTGGTTATAGATCATTTAATTGACTAGCAAATATCACTCGAATGTAATACAGAAATATGCAAAACGTTGCTGCGAAAAATTTGGGCCTGAAACGCGTTGTTGTTGAATTGATTCCCCATTTAGCGTACTAGCCGGTGACTGCTGCTGGGCATCCAGCCGAAATTCGAACAATTAATCTTACTCTAAGACAAAGAAAAACATTTATTCACTTATGTCATGAGTGAAACATGTTTCCTAAAAGATTCGCTCCAAAAATTGACAGAGTTAGCCGCGCATTGCCCATGAAAATCACCCGTCTTCAAAAACGACGAACTCGCCAAACAACCCTTTGGACCAAGTCTCACCAAAATAAAGGAAATTACGCAACGACGTTTGGCCTAGTTACTTTTCATAGCTATAGTTACACCCGCTAGCAGTAGAACCCGGATATTTTCCACCGTTGCCAAGTTACAACAAAATTCCGGGTTTTTTTTGAGTTCCTCTTCGTACTTACATGCAGTATTTTATTGAAGAGTCGTCAAGCAAGTTAGATGGAACAAGCAAGTTAGACCATGGTTACTAGAACTGGGGAAAGAAAAGAACAGACAGAAGTCACATAGGAAAATAGCACCACTCAACATAAATTTATATATTAACTTATGTGCCAAATGATGTTTGATGCATGCAGGTAGGACTGTTCTATCGGTTGTCGGTAAGCTACCGAAACAGTTCCGTTAAGAGAAAGTTACAATGAGAGCGCTCTTACCGATAGGGGTCTGAGTTTTTGGAGCTGATGAAAATAAGCTGTTGCCATGTGTGCATCTATATTTTACAAGCCACTGTGCCAGGCAATCTGACAAACCAAAACACAGGGCAATAATGAATTGAGTGCGAGCTCTCAAAACTCCGATAAGGTGGGCTGTTAACGATATCATCGCCACTGTCGGTACTGCCACCAGTTACGGTTTAAGACGATACTGATAGCGTACCAGCAAGAATTTGTTTGAACACCCCTACATGCAGGTTGATGTGACCTTTGTCCATTTTTTCTCAATATCAAATCTAATAAATTTATGCAAATTTGTCTTACAACATTGAAATTCCAATAGTTAGACATTTCTGAAAGTAACAAAAATAAAGTAGTGAGTGCAGTACCTGCAACAGGACCATAGAAATTATCTCGGTATTCTTTCTTTTTTGAACGAGGTGCTTCAAAATCAGG
Organism: Bemisia tabaci; assembly: GCF_001854935.1. NCBI lineage: Eukaryota > Metazoa > Arthropoda > Insecta > Hemiptera > Aleyrodidae > Bemisia > Bemisia tabaci. Next base: position 11,231 of record NW_017562253.1, on the reverse strand, counting down.
ATCTTCATCATCCTGGGGGAAAAACGAAGTTGAAATGTTAAAAAATGCAAGTCACATAAATTGATTTAAAATTATGTATCACTACAGGGTGTCTATCTACTAAAATTGACTGGTAAAAAATCAGTTCTTTGACAGTATTTTTTTAACTTTCTCACAAAATTTGTTCCCTCCTCAACAGAAAAATTCTGTTCCACATGACAAAATTCGTAAATTCGAAATTCACAAGCAAATCGCCACAAAAATGATGTAGCCACAAAGTTCAAAGCTCATTGGTGGCCTAAAGATCAACTGGCTGCCCAGTGCAATACAGTGGACCAATACTTCACTAAAAATCAATGCATAAAGCGTTGTGTACTTTCCAGGCTGGATTGAAAAACACGCACGGCATGAGGCAAAAAATTACGGACTTTCTAACGGAGTTTCCATACTTTTTTGGTACTTCTAAACCACCCTTAAAATTCAGTTTGAATTAGGCACCAGCAGACAACTTAACCAGTATGACTAATTGAAAAGAACAGATGTCAACATGATGAGTAGCTCGATTTAGTTTGTTTGAATTGCAGCTTTAGGATTCTATAATTTTCAACAGTTGAAGAATTGAGTAACCTCTATCCAATGAGCAAAAAATCTTAAAGGCCTTGATACTCCACATTATTCTTCATCCTAGTTAGAGTATTGATGAAATTCAGGACGCTGCTTTGATAAAATGATGAATATGAGTAACAAACTGATAGAACTTACCTCAATGCATTCATGCTGATACTGATCTCCCAACTGAGCTGATCTGCGTGTTACCATCCTCCGAACTGGTGCTGGACTTGCCGTAGGCTGACGTCTTTTCTTGGCAGATTTTGGGGTTGAATTTACGTTTTGATCCTTGGTGTGCTGAAAAATATTGAAAAGATCACATCTGAAGATGAGGGATCTTGAATCTTGAAAAGTGACAAAAAGTAGGCTTAGATAAGAGGCAAAATAGGAAAATTTGAGTGAAGTGGAATTGAATCAACTCGTGCGGAGGCATCATCATTTTGCATTTGGCAACAAAAAAATTGATGCATTCAATATGGAGATAAAATGCAATATTTTCTTCTTCTTCTTCTTTGATGATGGTTTATTGGCTTCATGCTCCGGTGTGGAGCCCACAGCCATCTATAGACACATTGTGGTAGGTAAGTGGTTAAAATGTTGAGGAGAGAATTAAGTGGGGGGATAGGGAGTAGATATGCAAAGGGGACTGAGGGGGTACCAACACCATGAAATGCAATATTTTTATTTTGGGCCAAATCCTGATTTCATTTTCTAAAAATTTGCAATTTTTTTTCTTGTAGAATGATTTTGTGAACTTGTGCTGAGGGGCCACTGTGTCCTTTTTTGGATATTAAGTCAAAGTCTGCCAAGATTTTCAACTCTCTTTTGGCTAGGAAGTCAAAGTCTGCCAAGATTTTCAACTAACTCAATGCAATACATCGCATGCCAGTTCAACAATGTCAAACACCTGGGTTTAATCTCCTGAAGTTCCTGTTTAGAGCTTAGTCTCAAGGATGTCAAGTCAAATTTAACCTGATCTGATTTTAAGTACTTATACTTTTCAATTCATTTCAAAATTTTGAATTCATTCATGATCTGATAATTGTATTATAAATAGTGTTAATACTAAGAAATAGATACTCACAGTTTGGGTAGGAGGTTTGTTCGAGATCAATCCAAGCTCCAGGAGGCACTTACGATTCTCCTCTATCTTCTTGAGCCTCAACCGCTCATACTCACTAATCTCGTCCCCATGTTCCATTTTGATTAAATAGTTACAAGCAAATCCAAAGCATTGATAAAAACTGGCAAGTAAAAAAAAAAAAAAAAAAATTAAAACCAAAGGATTCTGAGCATTAAATAAGATACCTAACAGAACATAGGAGGTTATAGGTATCATAGTGTTTGTGTGATTTTTCCCTCGTTCTCAAATTTTGGTTTTTTGGTGAAAGAATAATGTGTCTATTCCGTATGGTTTATTTTCCTTCCATTTCAAAAAAGTAAGCTCATGGTGATTCGTCCCAGATTCTTGAAATGGTTCAACTGGCTTGCAGTACATCACATCAATAAAAAAAAAAAAACTCAGTAGATTTGGACTTCAGGGCAAAAAAAAAAAACAGCCCCTGGGCATGAGCCTTGAAAATCATTTCTCAACCAAAAGATTGCAAAATTCAGGGAAATGACGAAATAAGGATTCTTTTTGAAAAAAAAGTTGAATTCAATACAGGGATCAATTATGCACTGTATCGAATGCAAAACTTTTTTCAAAGAGGAGTCCTGCTTTCATACTTCAGAATTTTGCAAATTTTTGGTCACAAATGATTCTTAAGACTCATGCGCAGGGGCTATCGTCTTTCCCTGCCGAAAAAGTTCAATTCTGCTAAGATTACTATTTAATAAATGCAGTAGATATGTCACACACCAGTTTAACAACACCAAGAACCCGAGACAAATCATCATTTGCTAAACCTCATTTTGATGCTTACAGATGAAATGGAGTTTATGAAATTTTACTGTACAGCCTGATTACAATGGGCAGTACTGTCCATAATTGACAGTATCAGGAATACACATATCATGGAAGTGATTTGTCAAGCTCAAGTGACGTGGTCAAACTGATATGCAATATATCGCACTGAATAGGTCAAAAATCTCAACAGATTTTGAATTTATAGCAAAAAAAAGGACAATAACCCATGCGCTTGAGCCTAACGAATCATTCTAAGCCCAAAAATCAGCAAAATTCAGAGAAATGAAAGCAGAATAGTGTTCGGAAAAATCCTTGCGTTTGACACAGCTATCGATTTCTATATCCAGTGCAAGGTTCCTTTCCTATCACTATTCTGCTTGCAATTCTCTGAATTTGGCCAATTTTTGGGTTGAGAATGATTCTTTAAGCACAAGCCCAGGGACTATCGCCCTTTTTTTGGCTAAAAATTTAAAATCAGCCAGGCTTTTCACCTATTGATGCAATGTATTGCATGCCAGTTTGACCATCACTTGAGCTTGACTAATTACCCTAAAGACCGACCTTTCGATGGTGTAAGTCAGCAATCACAAAACTTGATTTTCGGTGGTTTTGAGTTAGCTGCAGAAATGAAGTGTAGTAGATGCCCTTTTCCTGCTATCAAAATATTTCAGTCAGAAAAAATCTGGAAGTCACCTAAAAATGTAGAACCCAAAACACACATCTCGGCGTTAATTCCATTAACACATAACTCATGCCGTCGCGCCGCATGTTTACACAGCGCACGCTCTCCCAGGAAGAATTGTGCGCAGTTTAGGAGGAAAAATTAAAAGTTAGGCGTCACAGAATCTTCAAACAACAAAAACATTGTTATTGTTTTAACATCGAACATCTAATCCAACAGATAACTAGGTAATTGTTTGCTTGTTTTTGTCTTCATTTCATTTTAATTTGTAATTCGACGGCATAAGTCCGCAATCACATAATTGTCTCGTTCAGTGTCTGAAAATCTCCGCCTCTACGTTATTTTTTTAAAAGGAGAGCCTCGACTCATTTGACATCATTCCTTGCAGTTTATACAGAATTTTCTTCGCATGGAGAAGAAAACTCTCGGCAGTGTTAAAGAATTGCCGTTGAGTAGTTTTCCGTATAAAAATTGAAATATGACAGGAAGTCTGCAACGTTGTAAACCGAGTTATGTGATTGCCGACTTACGCCGTCGAATTGTTTTCCGGTGTCATTCTAAAGATTCGCTACCAATTAAAGTTTGTTAACAGGAACTTTAGGCTACTTTTAAAGTGAGAAGAGTCTTATTCAGTCTTTATTCAGTCAACATTGGCAAAGAATAGAGGTTTGAATCAGTAATTTGCTGACCACGAATCTCAGAATTCAGTGTTGGACCTTAGTTCCACAGACACATAACTCGGTTTTTCCGTCATTTCTCCTGACAGACAAGAATATTATTCAAAATGATGATAGAGTCTTATAAAGCATCTTATCCTTGCTGTCCCTAAGAATTATTTCCCCTATACCTTCAAAGATGAGGAATGTGGATAGTTTTCGCATTTTCCGAGTTATGTGATTGCCGACTTACATCAACGCTTTGTCCTTATTTCAGTAACATGCATCATCGTTCATCTTGTGTGTAGCTAGTCAGTCCTTCAGATGTTTGGGAAAAGTTTGAGATACGACTGTCAGCCCAAATTGTCCTTTTTAAAGCTTGAAAATTGAAATATTTTCTTGCTTGATCGCCCATTCTGTGGCACTAACAGGGTGTAAAGCCGAACTCTAATGATAGGACAGATGTAGACACTACTAAATGCTGAAACTTAATTAATCATAAAACGTGCGAAAGGCTTTCCGAATTTCGTTTAGAATACTCTAAACTATGTGAAATGAAGAGATGAGAATGCAATAAGTCATGATTTGGATGGCACTCACCAGTGGTGTAGCAATTTTAGTTCCAGTCAGCTAAAGTGGACACATGATACATAGAGATGAATTTGATCGTCAAAGATATAAAATCAGACTAAAACGTAAAGGTAGCAATTTCCACTCAGGCAGCGAGCTATTTACAATCGACTGGAGGAATCAGAATCAGAGAACAATGAAAATGTGGATGTTGAAGTGGGTTGCTTGCTTGGAACTTGGATGGAAGCGTTCTCGACTGGTTCTCAGGAGTCAGGTTCTCCAGGAAAACAGGAGCCGGCTGTTGGTCATTGATGTTGGTAGCGAAGACCGAAGAGAGCAGTACGTGCAACTGTGCAGTGTGCTAAAATGAAGCCTCCGTTCTTTGTCTTTCCCCTTGTCAGCCGAAAGATTCCGAGAAACCACTCGGTGGATAAAAGTCGACTGATTTTATTTCAATTACACGAAAAGGGCATTTTTCATTTACTAACATGCCAGGCTACTTTGAAGCAAGGCAGCCGTAAGTGCTACAATACTATCCTCAATCCTCTGCACGCTTCGTGGTTGCGCTTTTGTCATAACATTTTCTGGTTAGAAATAGTCCATGGTAATAGTTAGAATAGAAAACATAGAAAATGGATAGAGAAACACTTTACTTGAAACCATTGTTCTCATTGGCTCTCTGGGAAGTATGTCACTTACTGCTGTCTTGCCTGTCTTGCCTGAAACTTCGTCATTTACGGCGCACTTGCGGCTGTCTCACAGTATAAAGTCTTGTTTTATCAATTGATGATAAAGATGAATTGTTGCCTATTTCAGCTATTTCCGTGATTTAATCTACCTATGATCGAAATTGAATTTGAAGTTGAAGGTATCAGGAAGTATTATATACGACCGGAAACTCGAATTTTTTGATACATTCAAAATTCCAAAGTTCAAAATGGCGGCCGTGACATAAAACACTGAGTAGGATGCTGTTCCATCGATTTTTATGAAACTGATTCTACAAACTCACAAAAAACCAGGCAGCCCGCTAAAGTGTGCAAGAAAGATAGATGATCGTCTGGCAAGACGCGTGAGTGTGCGAGAGAGACAGAAAACAGCCAGCAAACCGGCCGGTGCGTGCGAGAGAGAAAGAAAATGGCCAGGCAGCCGCTAAAGTGTGCCAGAGAGACAGAAAACAGCCAAGCGGGACGCCTAAGTGTGCGAGAGAGACAGAAAACAGCCACGCGGCCCGTCGGTGTGTGCAAGAGGGACAAAAAACGGCCAGGGAGCCCGCTAAAGTGTGCAAGAGCGACTGAAAATCACCTTGCAAGAGGCGAGACCGCGAGAGAAACAGAAAACAGCCTGGCGACTCTCTTAAGTGTGCGAGAGAGATAGAAAATAGCCAAGCGTATAGCGCACACGTGAAAAAAAAATCGCCCAGCTGGACTCGCGTTGTTTTTACGGAAAAGCCGCATCGCGTTCCCGGCGACCCTCTGAGAGCGGTTGCACCCTCGGATGCCCCTTGGCAAGACGCTTAAGTGTGCGAGAGAGATAGAAAATCGCCTGGTAGGACGCGCGTTTAAGCAAGCAGCCTGACTATTTTCTGTCTCTCTCGCACACCCAAGCGTCCTGCCAGGCGATTTTATATCTCTCTCGCAAACTTACGCGTCGCGCCGAGGGCAACCAAGGGCGCAACCACTTTCAGAGGGTCGCGGGGGAACGCGATGCGCCTTTGTCGTAAAAACAACGCAAGTCCAGGCAGGAGATTTTCTCTCTCTCGCGCACTTATACGAGTGAAGCTTGGCTATTTTCTATCTCTCTCGCACTTGAGCCAGCCGCCTGGCTGTTTTCTGTCTCTCTTACACACCTAAGCGTCCCGCCTGGCTGTTTTCTGTCTCTCTCGCACACCCAAGCGTCCCACCAGGCGATTTTCTATCTCTCTCGCACACATGGGCGAGCCGCCTGCCTGTTCTCTGTCTCTCTCGCACACCCAAGCGTCCTAACAGGCGATTTTCTATCTCTCTCGCACACTTAGGAATCCCGCCAAGCGCACCCGAGGGCGCAACCACTCTCAAAGGGTCGCGGGGGAACGCGATGCGCCTTTGTCGTAAAAACAACGCAAGTCCAGCCGGGAGATTTTCTTTCTCACTCGCACTTATGCGAGTGACGCTTTGCTATTTTCTATCTCTCTCGGACACTTGAGCGAGCCGCCTGGCTGTTTTCTGTCTCTCTCACACACACCTAAGCGTCCGACCAGGCGATTTTCTATCTCTCTCGCAAACTTGAGCGAGCCGCTTGGCTGTTCTCTGTCTCTCTCGCACACCCGAGCGTCCTACCAACCGATTTTCTATCTCTCTCGCACACTTAGGAATCCCGGCAAGGGCAACCGAGGGCGCAACCACTCTCAGAGGGTCGCGGGGGAACGCGATGCGCCTTTGTCGTAAAAACAACGCAAGTCCAGCCGGGCGATTTTCTTTCTCTCTCGCACTTATGCGAATGACGCTTGGCTATTTTGTATCTCTCTCACACATGAGCGAGCCGCTGCCTGTTCTCTGTCTCTCTCGCACACCCGAGCGTCCTACCAACCGATTTTCTATCTCTCTCGCAATCTAAGGAGTCCCGGCAAGGGCAACCGAGGGCGCAACCACTCTCAGAGGGTCGCGGGGGAACGCGATGCGCCTTTGTCGTAAAAACAACGCAAGTCTATCGGGGAGATTTTCTTTCTCTCTCCAACTTATGCGAGTGACGCTTGGCTATTTTCTGTCTCTCTCGCACACTTGAGCGAGCCGCCTGGCTGTTTTCTATCCCTCTCACACACACCTGAGCGTCCTACCAGGCGATTTTCTATCTCTCTCGCGCACTTGAGCGAGCCGCCAGGCTGTTTTCTGTCTCTCTCATACACCTAAGCGTCCCGCCTGGCTGTTTTCTGTCCCTCTCGCACAGGCAAACGTCGTCTGCGAGAGAGATAGACAATAGCCAAGCGTCTACGCATAAGTGCGAGGGAGAAAGAAAATCGCCCGGCCCCACTTGCGTTGTTTTTACAACAAAGGCGCATCACCTTCCCCCTCTGAGAGTGGTTGCACCCTCGGTTGCCCTTGGCAGGACGCCTAAGTGTGCGAGAGAGATAGAAAATCGCCAGGTAGGACGCTTGGGTGTGCGAGAGAGACAGAAAACAGCCAGGCGGCTCGCTCATGTGTGCGAGAGTGATAGAATATCGCCTGGTAGGGCGCTTGAGTGTGCGAGAGAGACAGAAAACAGCCATGCGGGGAGAAGGAAAATCGCCCGGCTGCACTTGCGTTGTTTTTACAACAAATGCGCATCACGTTCCCCCACGACCCTCTGAGAGTGGTTGCACCCTCGGTTGCCCTTGGCGGGACGCCTAAGTGTGCGAGAGAGATAGAAAATCGCCTGGTAGGACGCCTAGGTGTGTGTAATAGAGACAGAAAACAGCCAGGCGGCTCGCTCAAGTGTGCGAGAGAGATAGAAAATAGCCAAGCGTCACTCGCATGAGTGCGAGGGAGAAGGGAAATCGGAAGGGAGAGACAGCAAATAGCCAGGCGGGACTTGAGTGGTTTTTCTGCCAAAGCAGCATCGCGCTCCCCCGCGACCCTTCGAGAGTGGTTGCACACTCGGTTGCCCCGTTTCCAGTGCGAGAGAGACAGAAAAACTCCGAGGTAGCAAGCGTATAAGTGCGAGAGAGATAGAAAATCGCCCAGGTAGGAAGCCTATAAGTGCGAGAGAGACTGCGAATAGCCAGGCGGGACTTGGGTGGTTTTTCCGCCAAAGCAGCATCGCGTTCCCCCGCGACCCTCCGAGAGTGGTTGCACCCTCGGTTGCCCCGTTTCTTGTGCGAGAGAGACAGAAAATCTCCGAGGTAGCAAGCGTATAAGTGCGAGAGAGATAGAAAATCGCCCAGGTAGGAAGCCTATAAGTGCGAGAGAGACAGAAAATAGGCAGGCGGCTCGCTAAAGTGTGCGAGAGAGACAGAAAAACGCCCAGGTAGGAAGCCTATAAGTGCGAGAGAGACAGCAAATAGCCAGGCGGGACTTGGGTGGTTTTTCCGCCAAAGCAGCATCGCGTTCCCCCGCGACCCTCCGAGAGTAATTGCACCCTCGGTTACCCTGTTTCCAGTGCGAGAGAGACAGAAAATCGCCGAGGTAGCAAGCGTATAAGTGCGAGAGAGATAGAAAATCGCCCAGGTAGGAAGCCTATAAGTGGAGAGAGACAGAAAATAGCCAGGCGGCTCGCTAAAGTGTGCGAGAGAGACAGAAAATCGCCCAGGTAGGAAGCCTATAAGTGCGAGAGAGACTGAAAAGAGCCAGGCGGGATTTGAATGGTTTTTCCGCCAAAGCAGCATCGCGTTCCCCCGCGACCCTTCGAGAGTGGTTGCACCCTCGGTTGCCCCGTTTCCAGTGCGAGAGAGACAGAAAATCGCCGAGGTAGCGAGCGTATAAGTGCGAGAGAGATAGAAAATCGCCCAGGTAGGAAGCCTATAAGTGCGAGAGAGACAGCAAATAGCCAGGCGGGACTTGGGTGGATTTTCCGCCAAAGCAGCATCGCGTTCCCCCGCGGCCCTCCTAGAGTGGTTGCACCCTCGGTTGCCCCGTTTCCAGTGCGAGAGAGACAGAAAATCGCCGAGGTAGCAAGCGTATAAGTGCGAGAGAGATAGAAAGCCGCCCAGGTAGGAAGCCTATAAGTGCGAGAGAGACAGAAAATAGCCAGGCGGCTCGCTAAAGTGTGCGAGAGAGACAGAAAATATCCTAGGTAGGAAGCCTTTAAGTGCGAGAGGGACAGAAAATAGCCAGGCGGCTCGCTAAAGTGTGCGAGAGAGACAGAAAGTCGCCCAGTTAGGAAGCCTAAAAGTGCGAGAGAGACAGCAAATAGCCAGGCGGGACTTGGGTGGTTTTTCCGCCAAAGAAGCATCGCGTTCCCCCGCGACCCTCCGAGAGTGGTTGCACCATCGGTTGCCCCGTTTCCAGTGCGAGAGAGACAGAAAATCTCCGAGGTAGCAAGCGTATAAGTGCGAGAGAGATAGAAAATCGCCCAGGTAGGAAGCCTATAAGTGCGAGAGAGACAGAAAATAGCCAGGCGGCTCGCTAAAGTGTGCGAGAGAGACAGAAAATCGCCCAGTTAGGAAGCCTAAAAGTAAGAGAGAGACAGCAAATAGCCAGGCGGGACTTGGGTGGTTTTTCCGCCAAAGAAGCATCGCGTTCCCCCGCGACCCTCCGAGAGTGGTTGCACCCTCGGTTGCCCCGTTTCCAGTGCGAGAGAGACAGAAAATCTCCAAGGTAGCAAGCGTATAAGTGCGAGAGAGATAGAAAATCGCCCAGGTAGGAAGCCTATAAGTGCGAGAGAGACAGCAAATAGCCAGGCGGGACTTGGGAGGTTTTTCCGCCAAAGCAGCATCGCGTTCCCCCGCGACCCTCCGAGAGTGGTTGCACCCTCGATTGCCCTGTTTCCAGTGCGAGAGAGACAGAAAATCGCCGAGGTAGCAAGCGTATAAGTGCGAGAGAGATAGAAAATCGCCCATGTAGGAAGCCTATAAGTGCGAGAGAGACAGAAAGTAGCCAGGCGGCTCGCTAAAGTGTGCGAGAGAGACAGAAAATCGCCCAGGTAGGAAGCCTATAAGTGCGAGAGAGACAGCAAATAGACAGGCGGGACTTGAGTGGTTTTTCCGCCAAAGCAGCATCGCGTTACCCCGCGACCCTCCGAGAGTGGTTGCACCCTCGGTTGCCCTGTTTCCAGTGCGAGAGAGACAGATAATCGCCGATGTAGCAAGTGTGTAAGTGCGAGAGAGATAGAAAATCGCCCAGGAAGGAAGCCTATAAGTGCGAGAGAGACAGAAAGTAGCCAGGCGGCTCGCTTAAGTGTGCGAGAGAGACAGAAAATCGCCCAGGTAGGAAACCTATAGGTAAGTGCGAGAGAGACAGCAAATAGCCAGGCGGGACTTGAGTGGTTTTTCCGCAAAAGCAGCATCGCGTTCCCCCGCGACCCTCCGAGAGTGGTTGCACCGTCGGTTGCCCCGTTTCCAGTGCGAGAGAGACAAAAAATTGCCGAGCTAGCAAGCGTATAAGTGCGAGAGAGATAGAAAATCGCCGAGATAGGAAGCCCATAAGTGCGAGGGAGACAGAAAATAGCCAGGCGGCTCGCTAAAGTGTGCGAGAGAGACAGAAAATCGCCCAGGTAGGAAGCCTATATGTGCGAGAGAGACAGCAAATAGCCAGGCGGGACTTGGGTGGTTTTTCCGCCAAAGCAGCATCGCGTTCCCCCGCGACCCTCCGAGAGTGGTTGCACCCTCGGTTGCCCCGTTTCCAGTGCGAGAGAAACAGAAAATCGCCGTGGTAGCAAGCGTATAAGTGCGAGAGAGATAGAAAATCGCCCAGGTAGGTAGCCTTTAAGTGCGAGAGAGACAGAAAATAGCCAGGCGGCTCGCTAAAGTGTGCGAGAGCGACAGAAAATCGCCCAGGTAAGAAGCCTATAAGTGCGAGAGAGACAGCAAATAGCCAGGCGGGACTTGAGTGGTTTTTCCGCCAAAGCAGCATCGCGCTCCCCCGCGACCCTTCGAGAGTGGTTGCACCCTCGGTTGCCCCGTTTCCAGTGCGAGAGAGACAGAAAATAACCGAGGTTGCAAGCGTATAAGTGCGAGAGAGTTAGAAAATCGCCCAGGTAGGAAGCCTATAAGTGCGAGAGGGATAGAAAATAGCCAGGCGGCTCGCTAAAGTGTGCGAGAGAGACAGAAAATCACCCAGGTAGGAAGCCTATAAGTGCGAGAGACAGCAAATAGCCAGGCGGGACTTGGGTGGTTTTTCCGCCAAAGCAATATCGCGTTCCCCCGCGACCCTCC
>NW_017562237.1:0-15668 GCF_001854935.1 Bemisia tabaci | reverse complement strand
GATCCATCAGCCGTGCCTGGCCGGGGTCCGGGCCCCTTCGAAACCTCCACCGCTGCCCGGCCGCAGCTCAAATACTTCTTTTTCATTCGGACAAATACTTCGTCATCGCCAATGCAAGGATTCTTGTCTTATATCCTTAATGATCCTTGTTTTCCACCCAAGACTGTATTGTGAAGAGAACTTGAGTCTTGTTACCGTTATGAGGCTTCTTGTTGCTGAAACAATGAAGACTCCTGGAAAATGCACTGTAAAAAAAATTTCGGTGTATTTACTAAGAAAAGGGTAAAATTACCAAGAATTAGGGTTCTATTTGATCCTAGTTTTCTTGGGTAAAATTGCCAATTATGGAATTGGTCATATTTTACCGAGAAATCTCGGTAAAATTATTGACTTTCTTGGTAATTTTACTTGACCCCGGTAAAAACGCCAATATTTTTTATCGACTGTGGTAGAATTACCGAGATAAAATGGTAAAGTTACCGGGAATTGATTACCAATAAAAGTGGTATTCTTACCTGAGAAATACAGTAAAAATACCGGTTTTTAGGTAAGCTTACCAGTCTGTCTTGGTAAAATTACCAATAATTGGTAAAAAAAGTGAGATGGTAAAGGTACCAACGGACCTTGGTAAAAACGCCGAGAAATTGTTTTCAGTGTGGAAGCCTGTAAAATACGAGGAAGTCTTGTTAATCAAATGGAAATATTCATGCCAGAGGAATTCTGCGACCATAGGGTTTGCGTGCAGCACAGTTCAATTTCTCCTAAAAAAGAAAGTGGTGTTGATTTACGATTCTGGATGTAAGTAAAAAAAAATGTGTGAGAACTTATAAAATGCTGAATCATCCGTCACAGCAGTTAGTTTTACATCTTGCCATTGCTGAAATAAGTGCTGCAGCGGGTAATTGAGCATTTTACAAGTTCTCGCATACTTTTTTGACATCCATAATGTTAAATTAACTTCACTTTTTTTCGGTAAAGCGTGAATTCGTCAAAATATTGTAAGGATATTTATCTACGGGTGACGAGGTAGTTTGTTTTCGAATGATATTAAGTGGATAGGTACCGAACTTGCAGTCTCTTGGTCAACCATTAAGGAATATTCTTGCCAGTAATCATCCTACAAAATCTTTGCATAGAATAAAAAACGCTACCTACAAGTAGCAGTCGACATTGATACTATAATAATTTTTTAAAAAAAAGGAAACACAAAAGAAAAAACAGTGTTTTTGACTTTAAGAATTAGGAAGACAATTTTCTGAGCGAATATTTCGGAATGATCGATTTAGGGACGGAAATGTCATCGTTACTAAACTAATCCGCATAGTGATTAAACCTTTCAAAAAAGGCATCGTTCGACCCTCAATCTAAATGGAGGAACTTCGGGGAACTCTCGTGAAAGTGCTAAAAAGCGCACATGACCTTTATTTGGGACCTCGTTGTCATGCACCGAACAAGGGAGCTGATCAAAATGCCTCATATTCCCGCGGAAAAGTCTATTCGTTCTGTACCCGGAAATCTGATTCAGTGATTCACATAGCTTCCGTGTCCGGCACCCGCCACGCCGTTCAGAGACTGTCTGCACACTCTCACTATCATATCCTCGCAAGTCCCCGCAGGTACACCTGCAATGCGGCATACCACACACTCATTGGTGTGCATGTATTAGGCTAGCAGGAATGACAAGGCGGTCTTCTAGATCACCGGCGCGCGGTTAGTCGGCCACTCGGCTCTCTGCCAATATGCCCCGCCCCGAAATCCGGCTCACATATGACGATTGGCAGGACTATGATATCAGGACCAATGGGAACTGCTTTGCATTGGACAAAAAATGACGATTGGCAGGAGTATGATATCAGGACCAATAGGAACTGCTTTGCATTTGACAAAGAATGACGATTGCTTTAGATGGATGGAGTTCTTATCAATATTTCCAACGAATGATTGATTTAGATGGAGGGAGTTCTTATCAATATTTCCAACGAATTCCTCACTGCTATAGAATATGTGTTGCTGTCATTTTTGGAAGGAGATTTCTCAGTTAGTTTTTGAAGGGGTAAATCTTCAGCCTCAGGGAGCACAATTTGGTTGCCAATTGATCAATTGAGAATGGATCGGTAGACAAGGAACGAAATTAAGCATTTCGATGTATGTTTTTAACCAGAATTTCACTTAGAACGCAATTCACGCAACATAAATTACTGAAATCAACTCCTTCAATGATTAACGTTCATATTTTATATTGGTTATGAGCATCTTGAATTCCCGGGTCATAAGAAGAACAATGGTCCATGGCCGGATTAACCTACTTGCCGCCCATGGGCCGCCTGTATTTTGCCGCCCCCTTCTCATTCGTTTTTGAAACATCAATGAAAACCATCAAATGAACGTGCCAGCGGGGAAAGGGGTGCATAAGACGCATTTACTCGTGTTGAACACATTTTTTGGGTAAGCCCTGTCAACACTACTAGGAAAAGTTCTCGGAACTTTGCGCGAAAGTTAAGTTCCGTAAACCTATCTCTGTGTGGACAAGGCCTTCCATTCATAAGAAATGAACGAATAAATTATGAAAGAACAAACATAGATGTAGTTTAATGATTTTAACTTTTCGCCGCCGCGCCGCGCAGACTGCACCGTGTTTGACGCAATGCGTGAATTATTCATGCATTCTTGTAGGCGCTATCCGTTTCACACTGACCGCAATGACCGCACTGTGTTTGATGCAATGTGTGAAGTATTAGTGCAGTCTTGTAGGCGCTAATATGTGTTACATGCCGATCGCCGCGCCGAGGGCTTCTCCTTTACATCTCAAGTCCTCGTTATCATTTCTCTCTACACGGAGAAAAAAAGTTCGGCGTCAGTAACCGAACTTCGGTTGCCTGTGCCGCTATGATTGGTCCATATGGAACACCAATTATAGCAGTTCACTGAACTCCAGTTCTTCGGTAGAACGAGCCGAAGTTACTCGGTTGTCAGCACGAAGTTATCGGCCCGGGGAACCGAACTTCGGCTCATCGTGCCGAAGGCTTCTGTACACCTAACCGAAATTCTTGGATGCATTAATCGAAGTCTAGTGGATCTTATCAAGGTTGCATTAAATTNAATTTAAAAAAAAAAAAAAAAAAAAATAGAATGGTACTACAACGCCTGAACAATGTTTTGATGGATAGAATTTTTTGCCTACATCGGGGATTGAACCTAGAACCTACCTATCACTAATCGAAGACCCTACCTACTGAGCTATGCCGGACGCTTGTGCGGGACAGCGAAAAACTTGCATTAATGTTCGAATTGAACTGTGGACAACCAGGATATATCTAATTTACATGGATTTGTTCGTTATTTTATTTTATTCTATTATTTTACTTCATTTTACTCTCTCTATGGAACATGAAAAAATGATGAAAATTTAAAAAAAAAACCTCAGATCAGATAGCAGGAAAGAAACGAGGATAGAGTACATACTCAAATTATAAACGCACGTTATACCGTTATCAGTTCCCAAAGTTCACACCAGATAATATCTTTTGCTCAATTTCAAGGCATTTTTTTAAATGATAACAATCACTGCACTTAGCAAGGTACAAACAAGAACATAAGTTAGGTAGATAGCAAGTAGATAATATTAGGTACGAAAGGTCTACTAAGTATATGATTAAACTGAAAGTGCCCAGCATAAGGAACCATTTGTTATTACCAATAAATAAAATATGTACACTCCCTTACACAAACACAATAAATTTAAAATCATATCTACAATTGAAAGAAATCAGAGGAGAGGAGGACTCAAGCTTTCCTACACCGCATCATTCTCTACAAATGTAAAACTTGGCTATAGGTACTGATAATGTTGGAAATAAATGGATCAATTCTCCCGCAGACTTCCAATTCTCTACTCTTGACTCCTTAATAATAGCCAAACCAAAACAAAGCATGCAGGGAGACAAACATGAAGCTGTAACCGTTTCCATGAAATCTAGACATAATATTAACACTGCAACTGATAATGGGGCCATGTTAAGTTAGTGCATAAATTTACTTACAGACTTCTCATCCATGCCAATCACTATAGCTCCGTAGTCTGCGCTACGAGTTCTATGGGTTGAAAGTGTACGTCGAAGGATATTCTGCTAATGATCAAATTATAGTTTCGCAATTTAATTACAGTAAAGAGCTGGAAACTATAATAATGAACGATGCAGGCTTTGATGTTTTGCAGGAGACGAAAGAATAAGTTAAAATAAAATAAATCAAGGTCAATGATAACCTTTCAGCAAATTGGAAACACAAATTCAACTTTGAGAACTTTTCCACTTACATTAGAGTGACTAGGACTAAGCTATACAGAGAAAACCGAGTCATTTTTGGACAAAAGTAAGGTACATGAGATGAGAGTAGAAATGACCGTCTCTGGTCAGAAATTTGAAGTTGAGTCTAAACATTTTGAAATGTACAAATGGGCAATGAACTTTCCCTCTGGCATACCTAAGTCTTGTAAAGTAATTAAACTTCAAACCTGTCTTCTACAATTTGATCTGGATGTGACTTGGTTTAGTTCCTTTCCTAGATTAAGCAGATAAGCGAAACGATTTTGTAGGTTAGGTCGTTAAGAGAATAAACAATTGAGTTCCGGCACTGAGAGAAGCTATGAGCTGATTTCTAGGTCGATATTCGAAGTTAACTGTATGATTAATAAAGAGTCACTTGAGAAACAATTGTCACTTTCAATTCTACAATTGAGTGAAAACAACAAATGCGCACTTTCTGAAGTCCAGCCGAGCTGGATCAAGGCATTCAAGCGGACGGATTTTACTTGAAAAATTTAGAAATGGATAAGAATATGCTTTCGTGTGTGTTTTAAGTGTACGATAAGAGGAATTCGTAAACTCACATCTCGCAATCTTCGGATCGTACGCACTACGTAGTTTTGTTCCGAACGAAACGATACACGTTGGGCAGTCGCACTGGTTCGCTGAGTCATCAAATTCCTGCGTTCAGAGACAGAGAGCGCTAGCGTCGTTCCCTGTCCGCTAAAATCTTCGGTCGCTTGATACGAATACCCAGTCGGCAAAACGAAAAACTTCGGGACGGAGAACGAAAGATGCTCAGATCAGCAGACGAAGGCCAATTTGGGACCACGGTTTGTTATGCCGAACACGCCCGCATGCGCCCCCGAATATTCAGTTCCTTACGCCGAAGTCGGGCCTACCGAACCGGTCGGCGCAAATCCCCGAACTTTTTTTCTCCGTGTAAGTAGCGCCGTTCTAGGCCAAATTGCGTGTTTGGTTTCTCTCGTAACTCGACTCATTAAGGGGGCTGTCTCTTGTATCACTAAGAGACGACAAAATTAGAAATTACTATATTCTCAGGAAATGAGAAATATTGTCGCCGTTTCTCGTTTGTAATTTTGTTTTTATAAATCCGATTTTTTTTTAATACCTACAATTTAAAAAAACTGCAAATTTTTGCCGCCCCTTAGATTTGCCACCATGGGCCGCGGCCCATGTGGCCACCCCCTTAATCCGGCCCTGCAATGGTCCACTTGAATGAAGACGCGTACTACAATCGTTTTCATAGACTTCTCTATAGAACAATGTTCTTCTCCGCCTTGAGTTGTTATACAAGTGTCAACAACGTGCAACAGCTAAGCCGAAGCACCGAAATCGAGGTTTTCAAATTTTCTTACCGGCTGAGACTGTTACGGTAAAGTCTGGTGCGCGATTGCATGCGATTTGAGTTCTATTTTTTCATGAGCGGAAGTTGTGAATTGACTCTATCAAAAAACGTCAAGTACCTTAATGCGGATTTAATTTCAATAATTTCGTCGCACAAATCGTGTTCTGCGTGGATGTTTGGTCCAAAAACATTTGTTAGAATGCTGATATTCGTACCTTGTCTACCTTTACAGGCCCATTTTTAATTTTAGAACAGTCCTTCAGAAGTTTGCATAAGATCTGAACCAGGGCCCAGCCCTGTGTCACCATACATCATGGCAGGTTTGCACTGGAAAAAAAAAAAAAAAAAAAAAANGAAAAAAAAAAAAAAAAAAAAAAACACATTGGATCTAGAGTCCAGGCTCTTAAAAACATCGACAAGAAAAAGTACTCTAGTTTCAATCAGAATCTGGCTTAAATCAAGAACCAAGCCTCTTAATTTGAGCGGATTTCCTTTTGATGTAAGCTTAAATATGATTGAATCAAGAGTCCTTTTTCTTGTCAATGTTTTCAAGAGTCTGGATTCTAGATCTAATGTGTTTTTTTCCAGTGTGAAGCTGATAATTAGTTAAAATTACGAGCTAATGATCAAAACCTGATTCGGACTGAACTCGGCATCCTAGCATCCATACCGATGACTTGCACACATGCGGCGGCGCGCGCGGCGGTTTGTTAATCAACACCTTCCTCGATCGCCGTTTTCCTACCGAGTTTCCCGAACAGCACCTAGTGCATGACCGCTCCACGGGTCGCCACGCTGAGTGACTGGTCACTGCCGGCCCAATTATGGCCTGTTAGTCGTCGCATTAATTGAAAATGGACTCTTGATTAGACCCATTAACTCCCAGTCGGATCCTGACCTCCAGAAAATTGCCGACTTTGATATATTCTGATACCCCATCCTCTCTCTTGATGCTACAATCATAGATGAGATAGAATAAGTATACTGCTCTGGTATCGAAGAGAACAGTATAAAGGGCCGTTGAAGTATAAAGTCGGGCACTTTTTCCGATTTTTTATCCCCCCCCCCTCCCCGGGCAATCCTTCCATTAGAAACATCCCTCCGATAAAATGTTTATTTTTGAGAAAAGTTATCAATATTTTTCCTTGATATTTTTAGACTCTTTAGATCAAATTACGAACGAAATTCCCCTAAAAATCGAAAGAACAATGTTTACGAATATTCCCGAAAATCCGCGATATATCAAAGGGAATTTGGCAACGCCTAAAGGCTCATACGGCGCTTTTCTTTAGCACGGCAGAGCTGGTCAAACCAATCGCAGAATAACCCCTCATCAGTGAACGCACTTCCTCCGAGCCTTGGGAATCCCTTGATTCCCGACTCAATTGAAACTTGGCTGGAAAAAAGAGAGCGGAGGAAAGTGATGGCGCAGAGAAAAGGATGAGACAAAAACCCGGAAAAAGGCAGGGAATAAGGACTAAAGGAACCCCGACGCTTCCTCCCAGATTCCGCGGCTAGCTTCGACTTTAATTAAATACACGAGTCGCTCCTCGGGGTTTCCCAGTCTTTCCTTATGTATAAGACAAGATAAATCGATCTATCTCATCGAGAAGATTCGAAAAAAGTTAAGGGAACACACTCGCTGATTAACATTCGAAATTGCTTGATCCGAGGGTATCAGGCGCGCCTCATAATCGAATTGATGTCCGAGGAAAACATGAATTGTAAACATAATTTATGTAAATTAAACGTGAGACTCGTAAAAATATTTAGCACACATCTCGAATGAAAATCGCAAATCAAATGACAATATTTGCAACGTAGACGTAGCGCATACGTTTAATGTTCTTTTAAAGATATTCCTGATCAAATTTTGTGGATGAATACTTATCAACGCGACCGGGTTACATGCCGCTGGAACTTTTGAGGAAAATGTCTGTGAATCCCAAAAATTGCAGTTGACCGACTGACCGTACTCAGGCCCCATCATATAATATACGTGAAATAATCGGCTCCGTATCAAGGTGAATCTTCAGCGGTGTCAAGTTAGAATTTTTTCCCAGCAAGGGGCGCAATCGTTGTTTTGATTTTTTTGGTTTACGCCACTAGTGAAGCTCCTTGTGAGCCCTTGCGCTATTCTGAAAATGAAAGGAATTTCTGTTAAAATCTAAGAGTCATAAGTACTACGTATAACATTCTTTCTCCTATTAGCANTTTTTTTTTTTTTTTTTTTTTTTTTTTTGTAGTTCTACCGGGAGAAAAAGTGGCGAATCTTCTCGAAGATATGACAATTTAAGCATCTTATTTCACCGGCTGTGTTACACAAAGTCGGGAGTTTCGATTTCCACCTGTTTCGCACTACCACTCCCAACATGGGGTGGGTTTCGGCCAGGTGGTCATCTAGATGGTTAAACTATCATATGTTGGTTTAGCTCTGAAGTTAAGAAAAACTCTGATCAGGAGTTGGCAAAGGGTGATCGGGGGCCGAAGGGCGAGCCGACCAACTAAACCAAACTCACGGCTGCATGTCTGCCCGGATAGTGCCGGAATCATCCCTGTTGGGGGATTTTTCTCCGGCTGCAACACTTGGTGTTGGGTGGTGGTTGGGTTTTGTGCTGTTATTAAGAGTTATTTTGCGTTTTAATGTTTTTGTTATATAATTTTTAACTAAGTTCCAATTTTCTTGTGACTCTAGCATTGTTTTAATTATATTATCGGGAGAAATTTCATAGTGAATTTTTGACTCCAACTCTTTTTTATCATCTCCAATGTGTGTGCAGCCGAAGAAAGTATGCTCCGGAGTATCCGGAGCAGACAGGCATAGGGGGCACAAAGGGGAGGGGACAAGTTTAAATTTAGATAGATACGAATTAAAACAGCCATGTCCGGAAAAAAATTGAGTGAGGTAAAAGTCAACATCGCCATGTGTCCTCTCAATCCAAGGCTGTATTGAAGGTAAAATCTTGTGTAACCATTTGTCACTATTTTGGAGTCCGTGTTCTGTCCATCTGTCATTCCAGCGTTTGTTTATATCGATCTCTATCTCTGTACGGTCTTCTTCTTTTTTGAGTGTTCTGAGTTTCTTTTCAATCAGTAGGTCTGTGGGGGGGATATCCGTGATGATATCAAGGACGTTGTTGCTAACCGTTTTGTAGGCGCAGGCTAAACCTCTTTTCAGAGGTCTGATTGTTCTTGTAATTAATTTTACATTTTGTTTTCTGTTACAGGCCGTACTCCAGATCTCGATCCCGTACCAGAGTATAGAAAGGATCGCGTGAACTATAAGTCTCCTTTTAAGAAAGGTGGGACCTTCCACGTTTGGCAGTATGGATCTGAAGTGATTTGCCGTCTTTTTTGCCTTTTCACAGATGATCTTGAGATGGTGGGACATGTTGAGACCCTTGTTTAAATGAAACCCAAGGTATCTCAACGATGTCCCAACACCCAAGACTTCGCCGTCTACAGAGATCTTCGCGTCTGTTCTATCAACCTTTTTGCCTTCTAGTATCAAGGATTCCGTCTTTGAATTCTCCATGGTGAGTCCTCTTTTCTTAAGTTTTTTCCGTGTTTGTTTGGTTATGTTTTCGCTGTCTTGTAACAATGTCTCTTTATTTTGGGTGATAAGCACTTTTAACATATCGTCTGCGTATGCCAATTTTTCCGCATACGGACATGTTTTGCTCCTAACTATGGGGTCATACACAATGTTCCATAGTAGCGGCCCTATTACGCTTCCTTGGAAACTTCCAGCGGTTGTTTCGAAGACAAGATCTCCAGATTCAACATATCTGTCTTGGAGGTAATTTTGCATTATCGCGATAAGATATTCGGGTATATTTTGTCTTTTTAACTCTTTGATTATGTCCTTCCAACGTAAACTGTTAAATGCATTGCGGATGTCAATGCCGATAATACAAAGCATTTTACGTTTATCGTATGGAGTTTTACGGTTATTTTCGTAGATCTCGACTAGTCTTTTCATTGCTTGCGTTGTAGATCTCTTTTTCCGAAAACCGAATTGATTTTCAGATAGAGTTACAAAATTTAAAAGTCGTTCCTGTAGGATATATTCGAAGATTTTTGAAAAAGAGTTGAGGATACATATTGGGCGATATTTCTTAGGGTCAGAAGGTTTCTTCCTGGCTTTTGTGATAAGGATAAGCCTTGCCCTTTTCCACTCGAGTGGAAATTTGGAGGTTATCATCAATTCATTCATCATTTCTTGAATTTTCTCGGTGTTATTCAGAACAAAGAGTTTGACTAATATCTGTGGTATCTTATCGGGTCCCGGAGATTTTTTCGGTTTTAATTTCTTTGCCGCGTCTATAATTTCAGCTTTCGAGATCTTTGGAATTTCATCGGGATTTATTTCAGGAGTAATCCAGTTGTTTTTTGGATGTGCAGGAAAGAGGTTTTTGATTGCTTCGATCGTCTCTTCATTTGAGATAGAATTTTCGTCGTGAGACCTGGGACTCTTCAGCTTTTTACTAACGATCTTGTAGCCCGAACCCCATGGGTCCTCGTCAAGATCGTTAATCAATTTGTTCCATTTAGTTCTTTTCGAGACATTTATAGCTTTTTCCAGGTCTTTTTTGGTCGTTTTAAGTTTTTCGGCAAGAATTGAGGTAGGTCTTTTTAGGAATTTGAAAAATCTTATTTTACTCTTAGTTCTATCAATTGAATTGAAGAGTTTTTTGATTTCAGGGTTCCACCAATAAACTGTTTTATGTTTTAGAGGGTTGCTCTGTATCTTGGAGAATACGGAATCTGCGGCAGAGGTGATTATATCTTTACATATTTCGGGAGTGAGTTTTCCATCGATGTCTTCAATCAACTTTTTGGTTTCCGTAGTGAAAACCCTATACCTAGTAGGGTCCATGAACCATCCGTCAATCCTACTTGTAAACCTAGTGTCTCCTCTATTATTATTATAAGATATGAGGACAGGTCTATGATCACTAAGGGTTTCGTTTTCAAGAATTTCGATGTTGACTTTATTCTTGATGTCAGGTGTTACGAAGGTAAGGTCTATGACTGATGACCCACGATGACCGATGAAGGTAGGTACAAAATTTTCACTATCATTCAAACAGAGAAGGTCGTTGGAGAACATCCATTCCTCCACGAGTTTCCCTCTTGAATTGATTTCAACGTCTCCCCAAAGGAAGGATCGACTATTGAAATCTCCTGTAATGATAGTTTCCTGATTTCCATTTTCTTTGAGGATATTTTCAATTTCGTCCAGTGTATTTTGAAGTTCTCTATCATTCTCTTCCGAGTTGAGATAGCAGCCTATTATATTTATGTTGTTCCATTGGAATATACAGAAATTTCTATGGCTTTTCCAGTTTGTGGCTGGGCTGATTAAATTTCTTGTCGTTTTAATCGCGACTTTGTTGTCTTCGGATGTGAAGTAATTTTCATTGGTGCTCTTATTTTTATTAGGTTCAGTAATGATTACAATTCCTACTTTTTTATGTGCAGCGATATTATCGATTATGTTCATACTTAATACTCTCTTTTTCGTGTTGCTAAGGATCGCGTTAAATCCATAGATGTCTTCTTTATTTGTATTTAAGAGTTCTCTTTTTTGAATCTCATTTGTCTCTGGCATCGAAGCGGTGTTTGGTAGTGAAGGGGTTCTTTTGGTGAAGAATTTTAATTCTTCTTCGTGAAAGTCGCTTTCTAGTGAGTCGCTATCTTCTTCATAATTTGTTATATATGCATTGATTTTCGCTTGTTTCAGTTTTTTGGGTGGAGCTGCTATTTCATCTTCAGAAGATCGCAAAAGGTTTGAGATTCTCGATTCTTCTTGTGTGGGTATCCAGTCTGGATCATCGACATCTTCATCATCCATAAAAAGAACGTTGAAGGAATTTTTGGACAGATTTTTGTGTTTATTCAGGTCCATATTGAAATCAGTTGGTTTGAAGCTCATCTGATTCTACAATGAACTCCTCCAAAGTTCTTTCACCTAGTCCAATTCCCTCACGTGCAAGTTGCTTTTCCACCGCTTCTCTGTATATAGGACATAAGTGAGACATAAAACCGTGGTTGGCCGATTTCTTATGCCGGGTACATAAAAGACATTTAATTGTTGTAGCTGTACATTTCCCCTTTTCGTGTTCGGTGGAGTTGCACCGGAAGCAAGTTTTCTTTTCTGCCTCACAGAATCTTTGGGAGTGCTGAAAGTCCCCGCACTTCCCGCATGCCATAATACATATGGATGGGGATATTGTTACGCGTCCGGAGTAACCCATATAGAAGTCTTTCTTGTTAATTATTAGGTCTGCTATTTCGCCTCCCAATCTCGCGAAAACAATAGAGCGACCCCATTGTTTTGCGTTCCTTCTTCTGAGAAACTGGATGTTTTCGGTGATTTTTTCAGTCGGTAGGTTCAGATTAAGTCCAATTTCCTCGCAGATAGTCTCGTTGGTTGTATCCTTGGGTACTGTTTCCATTTTTACCGTCACTATATCCTTCGTAACTTCTTTTATTTCGTATTTGTCTTCCTGAAGATCCGTTTTGAACAAGTCAATGATATCCTGCTTTTTATCCGCCGTAGCTTCCACACATACCGCCTTTTTAAGTTTGCGAACTATTACTATCGTGCCCTTCTTTTCGGATATTTTCTTGGCCGGGATACGTCTCTCCACTGTTTTGCGGATTTCTTCTGAGTCTGATGTCGTGCTCTCGTTGGTTGCTTGTATGAGTATCTTAAACCTATTGTGATCTTTTTGGAGATAGTTGATTTCGGCTGCTTTTGAGGTCTTATTCTGCCAGGCCTGTGAGTTTACCTTTTCTTGCCTTTTCGTGGATTTCATTATTTCTGCAAAATTTAATGTTGCCGTTTGGAGTGTTTCTTCGATCTTCTCGATCTTCTTAGGTTCAATTGTAGATAATTTGTCTTTAATTGATTTAATTACCTCAGTATCTACCTTTCCTTTCGTGAGGTTATCTACTTTGTTATGTAAAGTATCCACCGTTTTCTTGATCGATTGGATTTCGGATTTGAGTTGTGAGCATGTGTTGTTTAGCTCTTTGAGTACCGGTGCCTCATTGATGATGGATATCATAAAAGAGCGAAGATCATTCATGTCGTGCTTATAAATTGCTTCCATCGGGGATGAAATGGGTGGCATTGTTGATGGTGGAGGTTTACTCGGTGACTGAATGGGTGAATCCTTCTTTGTGGATACTGTTAGCGCTTTAATATCTTTAGGGGTGTTCATGTGTCCTCTGGTTTTCCTAGTACCGCGACCTCTTCCTCTGGTATGCTTCACCTGAGTCCATGTATTCCCTGTATTTTTTTTAGGAATATCATCTTCTAGATCGTCAGTTGATTCGAGGTCCGATAGTATTGCATTGTTTTGAGAGTTTCCTTTTGTTAATAATGATGCAGTGGCAGTGGGTGTGAGAAAAGTATTAATTTTTGATTGATTAGATTCCAATTTGTGCTTCTGTGTTTTCTTCGTTGGGCGTATTTCTGCATCACTGAGAGATTTGTTAAGTGCTGAGCTGGTTCTCTTTCTTGAAGATTCCTCAATTTCCATTTCTATCGCCGGTGAAACAGGTGTAGAGGTTCTGAATTGTTTGTTACTCAACGGGTTGTAAGTAGATAATTTTTGAGAAAGTCGTTCTTTTTCTTCTTCTAAGGATTTAGTTTTCTTAATAAGTTCTTCTTTCGTTTCTGAAGATAAGTTCTTGTTTTTAGTGGCATCCGATGTTATGGCCATTTCTAGTGCAATACGTGCTATCTCTCTTAAAAGCATTTTATCTTCGATTTCTGTTTTTTGGTTTTTCAAAGTTTGCAGTGTAATTTCTTTGTCCTTCAGTAATTGATTCAGGCTTTCGATTTTGGTCAGATACATGGTATTATCCTCCTCTGATAGATTGTCAGCTCCGAGTTTGTGTGAATTTTCCTTTATCAACTTTTGGTATTCCCGAATGAGTCCCATGTTGGTGTGAATATCTTTTATCAACCAATCGAGATGTGGCTGCAAGTTCTCGTTGGTGGTTGTGGATTTATCTTCGTTCTGAAGGGTAACTTGGGATGTATGTTCATCATCATAATCATTTGAGGACTCAACAGTCGATCCCTCAATATGAATCGTGGATATAAGTTTGGATTGAAGATTTTTAATTTTTTCAGAGATTTCTGTTATGGATTTTTCTCCTCTCTGGATAGAATCCAAAATCAGATTTTTCTCTGAGCTCTTGTGTTCAGTTTTTTCAATTTTTTCAAGTTCGGCGCGATTTAATGTCAATGCTTCCTCAACCTTGGCTAATTGTTCTCTCAGAGTTTCCATCTCCGTAGCGGTTTCATCAGAGCGTGAAGATTCCGGAAATGGCACCCCAACGTGAGTAGAAGTTTTCTTTTGACTCTCCATTAGTAGTTTTTTGCGTTCGTGCTCCTCCAGCACTCTAATGGAAGTAAGTCTTTCCTGAAAACAGGGTTTCTTCAGACAGTCAGTAACCTGGTGAATGAAGCACTTACAAATTTTACAGTGTAAAAGGTTATGTATTATACACTTTTTCATATAGGATTAATAGTCATTAAGTTGACATAAGCAAAACAAAGCAAAAGCGCAGCGCTGTATTTCTAAAGCGCGCGGAAGGTTGTGGCGCAGCGCAACGCGGCACTGTGTGCGACGGTGCGCGGCGGTGCGAGGTGCGACGCGCGGCGATGTGCAGGTAGCGGTGTACGCGGTGCGCAGGTGTAAAAGCAGCGCGCAGCGCGGCGAAGCGACGCGACGCGACGGGATGAGGTGCTGCTGTTGATCGTACAGGTCCGTGAAACTTGGGAGCCGATGTAGTGGCGATTATTCCAGAAAACGATTAGATTTGTGGTGTTGATTATCAATACTATAGATTGAGTATTTGATATTAGCAGGTTCTTATTTTCCTCGGTACGTCGCAGCACCGATCAGTGAGCGTCGTCGTCGAAATCCAAATCTCGGTTAGGATCTAATGCTTAGATGGTAATCGTTCCGAGGTTGCCGAAATTCTTTAAAAGTGCGCATGCGCAACTTTTAAAAATTTTGTGAGTGAGTGACCTAGTGTGGCAACTTTTGTGGTTACACAACACTTTTTAGGCCACTCAACTATGCACAAAACTAGTCAAAAAACTGTCTTTTTGGGGTTTAAAGTTAAAAAGAGTTCTTTCAGGAGACTCACAAGACGATAATGCATCTATTGATGCCACTTAGGTTTGGAAAAGTTGTTTAAAACTTGGTTTTAAAGTTAAAGGTTGGGAGCTGGACATAAACACGTCAGTGAGCAACGAATGAAGCTGCATAACTTGATCTCAGAAGAATGTAGGGTTAAGAAAAATGGACTTGATGGGACCAAACACAAGTGATCTCTTTCCGCAATTGCAGATGCAGATATCTCTCTCCCACCGGGAACTGTCTTTTTCGCACTCATAGACATCCCTTGAGAGAAAGTGGGATCAAGCTTTAGCCTTTTTATTATCCACACTTTCAAAGCTTGTGTTAATTTTTTAAAATTTCAGGCACACATGATCTCATGAGTCTTAGAATTTAATAAACCTGTTGCAAAATTCAAATAATCACTGAATTCGGAGTCAGATTTTAGTACCATGACGCTGTGAATTTTTTCGGACCTACAGCTAAAAATTTACCTTAAGAAAGTTATCATTTACTGATATCTCCAGTATAAAGATTACACCGCGACAAAAATAATGCCCACCAAAGATCAAACAAAAGGAAAAAGAAAAACAATGACGTTCTCAACTCCTCCGTTGTGCAAAACCCCGTTATTTTCCAAAGTGCACTAAAATGGACGAAAATCCGTGCTCGACATAGAAGTTTCAATCAGCGAAGGAGAGAAGAAAGGTAACGTGAAAAAAACACATCACAACGTCGATGAGCGGGGCACAGCGCATTCAATGCAGGAGCGAGAAATTGCGGAACATGGAGCAGTAACTGCTTCGACTAACTGGGAGACACTAACTATTGACATTAGGTATAACA
>NW_017561963.1:0-10961 GCF_001854935.1 Bemisia tabaci | reverse complement strand
ATCCAAGTGCGCGCGTCCTGTCTCCGTGTTAGCGGTTATAAGGGCCTATTAGGACTCGATCTCAAAGAATCAACTAACAGAAGCGGATTCTTTAAACGAACCGGGAAAATGTAATGGACCACTAGACAAGGTACAAATTTCAGCATTCTGATTTATGTTCCTTATCCAAAATTTCACGTAAAACACGATGCGCACAACAAAAATTACCAAAATCAACTCTTTACGAAGATTCTTGATGCGTGAATTCAAACCATCCACTCATAAAAACTCAATGCTCTACGTGATTCACATCGCTCGTGCTCAACATTATCATGACAGTCTCTGCGATATAGAATCTGGCAACCTTAATCTTGACGCTCTGGCTCAGCTATAGCGAATTGCTTATAGTTTGAACAATACATGGTGGTAAAGGAACATTGCTCGATTGAGAGGCTTGCTGAAACTGTTGTAGTGCGCGATTTGACTCGCGTGGAGCTTTGAATTTTCTTGTGAGCGGACTGTTCAAATTCCTCGTAACCAATGTGAAATAAAAACGTTAATATCTTCGTTAGGAGTTGGTTTCAGTAATTTTCGTTGCGCGAATCGTGATTTACGTGAAATTTTGGCTACGGAACATGTATCAGATTGCTTAAATTCGTACCTTGTCTAGTGTTCCATTGTTACATGACATATTGGAGATATACCCTACAGCGTAGACTTTGAACATATAAAATATCGCAGGAATCACGTTAAACTTTAGAGAATATTTTTTAGACCACCATTCGGAAAATTTGTGACAATGTAGGGCTAAATGTGCTGCAAAGTGGACCAAAAAACTGAAATACTACAACTCAGACGGGTTAATTTTGCATCATTTGGCACAAAAACATCAAAAATGTCCAAAAATCGATCCTTTGGCGGTAATCCAAAGTTGCTGGCGCAGTTGCCAGGTGCGATATACTTCGAACTCCCATACAATCATGAATAATGAAAATTATTGATTGAAACTTTTACCTGATGTTCGTTCACATGAATGATAAAAAGTGTTTAACATCAAAAACTGAAATCTATATTATTTACTCCAACCCAAGTATCACAGATTGCAGTATATTACATTTACATGATAAAATTATTGCTATTGTATCAGTAAATAAATAGGTTGTCTATCTGCCAAGTGTAGAGGCTCTTTTGATTGAAATTTATGGTAAAAAATGAAAGAAGTTGCAATTTTTTTTGCGTTGCAAGTTGTCTACTTTTCTAGCGCATGAAGTTCCCTTTTTTGATCTTTCAAATCTGCATTTATTGATTAAAAGATGTAAAAATATTGACATTTGAACATAGAAAAAAAAACTTCCGATTTTGTTGCATTTCATTGCGAAATTATTTCAATATTTTTGTATTACTGTGTTAGCAAGGAAACCACCTTTTTCGCTCTATTGAAAATTTTGAATTTCCACCTTCTGACACACCTTGTCACGCTGCGTCACATATATGCACAGTCTATAACGCAGTGCACGGTCTCTGAAAAGAAATAAACTTTTCTCTGGCTACCCTTTCTTCGGTCATGTTTGACGCATCACTGGAGTGATAGTTTTTTCGAGTGTTTATCAATACCGCCGGTGCTAATAACCTCGTGGGTGGAGATCCTTCACCAGGTCGAACAACTCACTTTTCTTACCGACATAAAACACTCTCCGAGTGCTCGTCATCAACGATGACGTCAGACCAAATATTATAAACCGATACGCTGCGCGTGACTCGTTGTCAGTGTCTCTTCCACGGCGCATATTATCTTCCATTCCCATCTTCCTTGAGCCGGGGTTTCAGAATTGTGGGAGGATACCCATGCCGTTCCCGTATCAATCCACCCAAATAAGGTTAATACATGAACACGATTTTGCAGTCTGGTTTTACAACACTTCCGAATTGCTTAAAAAATTCGCCTCCGTTACATTGTGTCTAATGGAGGGGTGTGTATAATTCCGCACCACTGCCTGGCGCTAATGTGTGTGGAACACGAGTCCCTTGAAAGTCTGTTCAGTGCCCCATAAATAAGATATTCCAGACGAGACACCGATCGATTTCTGTTTTGACTAATGTGTGCATTTCGGCACGTGTCTCGAATGGAGTGCGGATCAAAGCCGCAAACTGATGAGCAATATTATCGTTCGAATGGGCATCGAGGCACGCGATCGGAATGTCGCCGTACAGTGGATCGAGTCGATAGGAGAGGTCGGACACAATTTGGAAACTTTAAAACGCTCATAACTCCATTTAAAAAAAAAAAAAACTTTGAGGTTCTGGAAAGGGTTCCATTGGTTTCCTGTGAAATTTGCCTCTAAAAGCACTCCTTGAGATTTAAATGTGACGAAATATACATCAAATGTGCATGCAGTTTTAGTCCACAATTTTATGTCCGACCTCTCTAATTGATTCGATTCACTGTGCGCCGTTTCCTTTATAGAAATTCGCCTAATTTGCTTTGCTTCAAGAGAGAGAAGTAGGAGAATTTTTCGGCACTTTGACACCTCTTCTCGGTTGAAGCTCACTCTTTTCATTGGTGGGCTAGGTTAGTTGTATACGTAACGCGCGTTGAAGTAGGATGCTTGTATAATTCTGTTTTTGGTTGCATCTGCATAACTCTGGATCAGCGGGTTGATTATTTAACTTGGTTTCATTTTGACATTTCGACATTTGTCATTTCGACATTTTGTCAACGATTTTTTGTCCGCGCACCTGTTTTGTCCAGTCGTTTACGTCCACGCGGAAAATGAGATTTTTGTTGAAAGAAACTACACAAAAATGAATAAAAATGGGGAAAAAACCAAGAAGCTTGCAATTATTAGTTTTAACTCGTATGTACATCGATTTTTTAGAGGCAAATACGTTCAATTTTAAGCGTTTGGTTGTGCGTACACACGCTGCACCACAGTAAAAGCACAAAATATAAAAGAAATAATTAAAAAAGCTTCGGGGATCATTAAATTTGAC
Source organism: Bemisia tabaci (assembly GCF_001854935.1). Lineage (NCBI taxonomy): Eukaryota > Metazoa > Arthropoda > Insecta > Hemiptera > Aleyrodidae > Bemisia > Bemisia tabaci. Next base: position 7,991 of record NW_017561963.1, on the reverse strand, counting down.
ACGGAATCACCTTAATATTTACAAAACACATTTTATATTTTCCTTTAATACATATTTTCTTTCATCAATTTAGATGAGGAAATTCTATGCAGAGCGTGCAAAAATTTCAAAATCATGAGCTGAAAAACGCGGACTCCGCGATTTTAAATAGTAGAGCCTACACTGAGCGGAGCGGTGTGCTAGTGCTACAGCGGCGGCGCAAAACGCGCACTAACGCCTACAAACCTAAGGGGATACTTCAAGCATTGTGCAACGCTTGGAGTATCCCCTTAGGTTTGTAGGCGCCAATGCACGTTGGGAGTTGGCCAGCCGCCCGTCGCACCGCAGCGTGCCACGGCGCCTCAAGCAACATTTCCACAACAGAGGTGTTGCACAGTCTCAAACGAAATTGAAGGCGCTCCAACATTTTAAGAATGATAGGCGTCCTTTGAGTACGAAGCATTCCTCGCAAAATAAATCAAGGTAATACAGCACGAGCTCCCCTGCCGAAAAAACGCGTGGACATAAACTACTAGACGCGTGCGGTGTGCGGACAAAAAATCGTTATCGAAATGTCCTTCAACCTTTAACTTCTTGGACAATCCGATAGACAAAAAAGACAAAGGATAAATGAAGCGGTCCAATCGGTTCAAAAGGATGGTTGTTATAGACTGAGGTGTAAAATGATGGACTAACTCCAAACTATAAGGGTTCTCGCAGGTCGCCGTTAGTTAGTCTATTGCTTATCTCCTTTGACCTCTCCAACCACCCACTTCCACCAATAGAATCTCTTCGAATTCTCTCTTCGACTTCTTTGTCGATAACTTAGTCCATCATATTCAATGATCAGCCCGCTGCTTTGACATTACTACACGTTTTAGGTCTTAGAATGTTTCTAGAACCCTCTTCTATGCTCTGATATCAATAGAATAAGTTAAAATTTAGTGTAGACCTAACTCTTTCGACCAGCGGTAAAAATTGAACCGCGTTAAGAAGAAAGGAACCAAGCCACATCAACTATTGCCAAATTTAATTGGGCAATTTAATTTTTTACATAAAAACGTTTGTGTGGATTTTTGTACAAATTCGGTGAATTTTCTGCATTGTACGAAGCGAATTTTTCAAAATTTTCAAAGGAATCCGCACCAACGTTCTCTTGTTGAAAATTAAATTGCCCGATTAAGTTTAGCAATACTTGATGTGGCTCTTTCTGTGTGGCCTTCCTTTGTGTGTTCTTTTCTGCGGAACGCGGTCCAATTTCCAATAGGATTATTATTGCCCCCCTTTTTAAATCTATTACAAGCAATCTATTCTGTGGAAGGCAACCAGACTCGATTGATTTCGATTGTTTCATATACATTTAAATGGACAAAACCCAGTGTTGCCAATTTGCGAGAATCGGCAACCAGGCCCTGGGGCATTATTCGACCCGTGGGAGCTGGCTCGATGTCCCCGGCGTCTGAAGAGCGCTACACTGCGGGCTCTTGTTATTATTTTGTGATTAACCATTTGGATTAATTCGATCCCGTAGCCTCCTTAATAGCTCATCAAGGCATTTGGCTTGCCTCCTTGCCATTGGGTTAGATTTTGCTCTTGTCGGAGTAACCCATGGTGGTCGACAAAGGATGTTTTTCACGATCAAAATGCGAGATCTGGGAAAATTCGAGTGAAATCGGTGAGTAAAACCGAGAGTTTGATAAACTCATGACGATCGATGAGCACTATAGTCAAGACACTTTGATATCCCAAAAGCGTCCGGTAACGTAGTAAAATTGGATTGCATTTTGCAAAAAGGAACCACTAGCATTGCAATGATACTAAGATTGTGCAACTTCATCCTTTGCAATAAAATTGCGGAAATTGTGAAAAACTATGAAATTTAGATGGTAAGTTTTGTCTTAACTTTACAGTTTTTAGCGAGTAAAATAGAAACTATTAAGGGATAATCGGGTTTTTCCTCCAAGACAAAAGAAGTTGCACAATCTTCGCAACATTGCAATGCTAGTGGTTCCTTTTTGCAAAATGCAATCCAATTGTATGTTTTGATAGCTATCCTTCGGTTTCCGGTGCCCGATGTAGATAAAAGACTGCAAAAAAGATAGAAAAACAACGATAGCAAAATTAATTACGATTTATGGATGCTTGATAACAAAAATCGCAAAACTAGTACCTCCATTTGCAATGTTGCAGATTACGCCTGATGTTTTATTTTTTCAAAGAAAATCCCACACAATTTTTTCCCTAGAATTTTCACCAAATGTTCTCAAATTGTGCAGAATATTCTGTTAAAATTTCGAGAAGTAATGTACATTTGTCTTTTTAAAAAATAACAGCAATTATAGACAATCTAAATTATGCACGTGTTTTGATCACCGTCGATTAGGTTTAAATCACCCATTTTGAAAGGAGTTTCGCTTCGTTGGAGCAATTTCATTCATTTTTATGGGTGCAGCTGCAGAGCTGCATTTTTAGTGGCCAAATTCAAAGCTTGTTCTCTTGCGAGGAAAAATTTTAATGCTCCTCAAAAAACTACAGTTTTTTAAGCGGAAATTCAATGTGTCGTGACTCTGGTTCTATGCGACAACTGCGAACTTCCTTGAGCCAAAGTTTTCATAAACCACCCCTAAGAAACGGTCAATACCTCAGCTCAATCATCATGAACTCCGCAAGTAGCACAGGTTGCCTTGAATTACAATTACATGGCTATGCATCACTATTGCATCGATGTGTTGTGCATGTTGCATATCTACTAATTGAAGGGGCGACTATAATTGAAATGTGCGGTAGTAGAGTTGAAATAAATTGCAATTTCTCTCCTCACTACAAATTGCCTATATCTTCTATCTCATAGTTTGAAATCGACATTGGTTGACCGAATGATTTGGAAATATTGCAGTATGATTTTTACATTTTCGTTTTGAAATGCTGAAGGCCCTATTCCCGTCAAAGATCACATGCGATTTTCTACTTTCACCGGAGGCAATTTTTACTCCATAGGCTTCGGACAAAAAGTTCAATGCTTCCGAGGGAAGGAAGTACCCCCTGCGTCGTGGCCTATTCCTGGAAAAGGCAGCTGTCGGTTTTCCTTGTACATGGAACAGTAATTAGAGCAGACTGGGAACCCGCGAAAATAAATAATTATAGGCGCTGGACCGGCGTATTTAACGGAAACACGAAGTACTGTTAAGTTGCCAAATTTGGCGGGATTCGCCGATTTCGGACGGGACCTCAGGCGGGCGGTGGATCAAGCCGACACAATTCCGGGGTCGGATCTCCGCGGTGCGACCAAGAGTGGGTCACGCTGAGCGAGAAATATCAAAATAATCGGAGCTATTAAAAGGAGTCCGTTTGCCTTTCCCGATGGCGGGGGAGGGGGAGGGGCCTTACCCCTTTTCGAGAGTGCTCCTCGAATCAATCGGGTTAGGAGGCGGCTAATGGAAAATATGTGTTTCCGTGTGAAATCGCCGCTAACGTCTCAATTTTGACCTCTCATTTTCACAGTTGGGCGAGATGTTTTCCGGCCACTTTCGCTCAGCTGTGGCTCAATTTTCCTATCGGTTCCGATGTTGTCGGTGACATGAATTATTGAGCAACCGGGATTCTCTGCCGCGAGGAACATAGCGACGGTGGAAAAAGCGCGTATCTGCTTTACGCTGTTGCAAAATCTCTGCTCCCTTTTTATTTTATCTATAGAACGTCGCTTCTCTGACGTAAGGACGTATCTTGATTTTCGCATGAACCCTAGAAAGCATGGATTCATATGCGGAATCGGACTCACATGGAAATGAAGATACGCCCTTATGTCAGAGAGACGACGCGAAGACGAACCAACACCATTGATTGAAATTATTGCAGGCAATTCTTCAAACATTGAGAGAAAATTAGTGAGGTTTTCAAGAGATAACAATGATTATTTTTTCATTTAAAAGATTAATTATGAAAGGAAACTACTTGTGGCATCGGAAACTGATAAACGCGTTTTTGCAAAGTCAATATGTCGTAGTAGACTGTTTCATCCTTAAGTTATCGAACGAACTTACTACACTCGTAGAAAGTCACACCGAAAAGAAATAAAAAGATTTTAAATGGACTTTGTGAACCAACCATTTTTTAAGCTTTAGGGGTTCTTTATAATAGATTCTAATAGAATCTGAATTTTCACGACTTTGATGTACAGACAATGTACAGTTTTAAATAGCTTAGTCTTTATTTTGTGACTTATAGGTATACAAACACCAATATAATAAATTATCTCCGGAATTTCAATCTACATTTCGATGGCCAAAGTGCGAAATCACGTATCCCCGTTTAGGCCACTGTAGACTTCCTGTCACACTTTATGAGTAATTTTTTCTCTCTTTTTTTTGAGAACTAGTCAACGTAATTTTTTGAAAACTTCCTTTAATTTTCTTCGCTATTGATAGAATATCTAAAAATATTTCAAGCTAAGAAATTGGCTTGTTTTTGTTCGAAAAAATAAATTAGGAGCGGAAATTTCGAAATACCACGATGAAGATACGTGGTTCTTCACTTTGACCGTCGATATTATGTTACACTCTTCTATCGTGAAAATACAAACTAGAAGCTCTGCTACTTCCATATGTACATATTTGTGATCGAGTTTGATTTCTTCATCAGATAAAATTTTACATATATACCTTGGAAGCATGTTGGAAGCGCTAAATTTTGCATTTGTGAAGTTATCGCGCCTTTTAGGCTCCGAGAATTTCGGAAGCATGATGTAACATAGCATGCTTGCAAACTGCTAAACATTAAACATTAGTATATGATTATTCTGCATTGTAAATATCATTCACATGGAAAATAGGTCGCGTCCGATCGTTCATCATCTACGACAGTGGCATGTCAAAGAGGGGAACTCAGAACCAAGAAGTACCTACACGGATATAAAAAATGTTGGTGGCACTAGATTCCTGATTTCCAGTATATCTAGCAATTAGTCTGAGATTTCTGCTACTGTTAATCGTGCATCTATTTACGTTTACTAGCCGACTTACGATTGCAGAGACTCAGTGAGAATTGGCTGGACAACTCCTCTTTGGTCGTGACACTGAGCGCAACTAATTTTTTAACAACTTATCGAACGTCACAATACAATATCGATGACTAAAGTCGAAAAATGCTCATCTCTGCCCACTAAAAGTTGTGAGTCCCTACTCATGTTTTATTTTTATTTTTAAATAAATCATACCAAAACTTCTTCTTGAGATGATCTGAGAAATGTTTTGTTTTACTGAAAAATATTTCCAGAGTGTTTCCAGGAGATATTTTGGTTCCTTTTATTTAAAAAAAAGAAGAAGAACATAATTGGAGATTTCTACGAAACCTACGCATATTTCGGTTTTAGCCATCAAAAGGAAACAGGAGGTAAGTAAACGATGCATGATTTAATACGCGTGTGATTTTTTGACAGGGTCCTGGGGTAAAAGAGATCCAGCCTGGCACAATTTGAAAGGAGTGTGGGGTAAAAGATCTTTAGCTGACGACGCACTAATCAAATTTACGCCCAACATAGGTAAGTTGAAAAATGGGGGCAGTCTCTGATACTTACGACCTCTTCTCCAAAGACACCAACTATTTTCGATGATAGACTTGAATTTATTAATCAAGTTTTGGATGGACGAGATAAAATTACTCCAACCATAATGAGTATATGACTATTATTAACTCCACAGATTTCTAAGCATCGCCCAAAATAGACCACTAATCGATAAGCTATAAAAGTCAGCTGATACAATGGACTAGAAATAAAATCCATCTCAACGCAATAAACTAGAATAGCTCAAGAACAAAAGCCACCAACAAGGAAAACTATTGACCTAACGAAAAAAGGTAAATGAATTGAAAGATAAATTATATCACACCTCGTGACACTTTGTTAGTTGAGCAGTACATGTGGCATCAGTAGGGTTTGATGAAACGCCTTCAGAATGTTGGGTATTCATCCCCACGACCATAACGTCGAATAAGCTGCATGCAGTCCTCGCACCTGTTTCCAATGAGAATCTTGAAGGCGCTCATGAATTTGAATTCAATAGTAACTGAGGGGCATGGAGCACAAGGCGCATAAAAGCAGTTTTTGGAACACTTGAAATATTAGTGATTTCAAGTAAAACTAGTCTTAATGCATGTTCTGTGAAAAATTCGCTCCCAAACCAATTTTTAAGCATCAAAAAGTCAGTTTGAACTTTCTTTCAGCCATTAGGATCCATGTAACTTCGAAACATCTAACACGTATTTCTCGAAATAGCGAAAACTGCACTTTTAAGCGCCTTGTCCTCCAAGCCCCCAATTCATCTTCTTTCGATATAGTGGCTAGTTTAAAACAACTGCATGTGCAATCAACCAATATTTTTTCAAGAAAAAAATATACTGTATAGAACTTACAGGTTGTCAATTGAATATTTTTCACGTTCCCCAGATTTTCATCTATGTCATGTTTTCTGCTGAAGTTACGGGTTGAACATAGAATGATTCATTTGATCTCATTATGTATGGTAAATTTTGCCTTTGTCACAATTATTTGCATCGATATTCAACATCTAAATAAGTATTCATGTCACCAATGAAACACCTTATGTACAAACATCAACTCACTTTTCCTCTATAATTTCATTCATCATAATTAAATACTAGACTGTACATAATTACCATCGTTTCCATTTCCGCTTTGCACGAGTTTTTCATTGCGAACCACTGAATAATAATTTTTAAATAATTTTCGTTGATTCAATTTACTATTTTGAAATCTCCGTGTTCTAACGTATATCGACGGTGTAACTACCGGACCACATATCTCATTTGCGGTGTTCAAAAATCTCTGCTCCTATTTTAATTTTGAAAGAGAGCAACTAAATGTCATTCCTACAGTTTTCACTGAATTTTTTCTTCGGACTGAGAAGAAAAGTCACAGAAGTATTCAAGAATTGACCTTAAGTAGTTTCCCACTTACAAAATAAAGTATGACAGGAAGTCTAACGTCGTAAACGATGATATGTGGTCTAATAGTTTCACCATCGTTTCAGAAGGTGCTCAACGAGTAAGCTGATACCTTCCTCATGACATTCACACGAATACACCAATTTTGTTGATCTTGACTCCAAAATTTTCTTTTAGGATTCGCTGCGTTCAAAAATAAAAACCGCAGAAAAAGTAGATAAAACATGTAAGAGCGTGGCGTTCTTTTGCGACGGGAATCTTCCATAGAGTACTTAAAGTCGTAATATAAATGCGAGAGCTGGCGTCACTTTTAAGCATTTCCCAGGTCCCAAATTCCGTGACCCCTGTGTCAATTTTTCGATACATAATCGATTGTTTCCAAAACACGGGGACCCGACCATTCAATGTATACAAAGATGATATGAATTACTACGAAATAAATTTAAAAAATGTAAGGTGCCCTAGTCCCTGACGTAAATAGCCTGGTTGCTGATCGTCGTAAATTCAAATAACTAACTATTCTAAATCGCCATTTTGGATCGAAAATGTATCGAAAGGGTGGCCTAATCTTTGCGCACACCGGGTTCGGAACTCGTCGACCAAAACATGACCTCAGCTCACTTCATTATATTACGACTATATGTACTCTATGGCATCTGACCCATCGGATGGCTAAACTCTGAGAATGCGTATCTCAAAATGCGACGTTGTAGATTTCCTGCCGCATTTCACTTTTTGAAAGAGGAGCAACTCTTTAATTTTCGTTGTCATTTTTTGAAATTTTCTTTGATGAGCTCTGAGCCGTGTAATTCACTCAATGGCGAGTTAGGGGGTGAAAATAATCTAAAACTATAAAGGAGAGACCCCAATTGTGTACCCAATGTTTCAGCGACTTCCCGAAGGCGGATTTCCTTGAAACTTTGTACGCATGTGCGGTTCGTGCTGAAGGGGTGCAATTCGTCGTCCGATTTTCGAAATTTTGATTCTAAGGGTCGAAAACACGCTAAAAAAGGGTGACCCGTGTGTTAGAGCGGTGTTCCGCGATCGATCGT
>NW_017561788.1:4894-15616 GCF_001854935.1 Bemisia tabaci | reverse complement strand
TTAGACACTGAATTCAGGTGTCGGTCGAGGCGCAGGCCAGAAATATCTCGGGATAGGCGAACGGGCAGTGGCGTGGCGTGCTTTGCGATTCATCGATTGATCTGCCATTTAAACCTATGAAAAAGGATCGATGAACAGAATGCTCGCAACGGACTCTTTAATAATCGATTCTTTAACACAGTTTCAAGTGGGGAAAAATCGATAATCGAGCATTCACGCCTCGCCATTGACAGAGAGAGAGAGAAAAGTTGCTCGACGTAAGGTAAACAGCATCGATCTTTTTTTCTGCATAATGGCTGATGCATCGAGAAGAAAGATTATCTTGAGCAAGCGAACGTATTGAAATACTCAAGCTCTGTAGCACTCTTGTACCCTTTAATCACACATCTCGCGTTGTGCTAGAATGTGTTTTCTTCATAGCACAAGACGGAATATTAGGAGAGGAAAAATTATAAAACTAGTGAAAAAAGTTGTAGATAGACCAAAGAGCTCATCTCATGTGGAATTTTTTCTAGAAAAATACGCAAACAAATTCGACTTAATCTTTCAATTTTTTCCCCGGAAAAGATAGAACATGCTTGGAATGAATGGCGATTTCTTTTATGTGAAATTAAACCCGCACAGCTCTTTCAAGCATGCGTGTAGAGTTAAAACGTTTTCATCCAACAACATGTTCGCGCCCATCAACGCAAATGGAGATACACAGTTTTTCGCGCTAAAAATCGGTTTTTCACTTAACAAGAATCGCCTAGATGCATGAAATAATACCCTAAACTGTTTCATGCATACAGGCTATCATTGTCAAATTTAATAGATACAAAATGCAGAATTACAAGGAATTGCTAATTTCACCTCGCATTCATATCACTCGCGGCTTTTGGGCGCTATATAGACTCTGGTACCATATTTAACTCCTTGATTTTCAACAGTACATTTTTGACATTGATTGTCGCATTAGGAATGAATTTCAGATTTTCATCATACACTTAGGGCCGGATTTACCTACTTGCCGCCCCTTCTCATTCGTTTTGAAACATGAATAAAATCTATCAAAGGAACGTGCAGCGAGGAGGGGTGCATCTAGAGTGCATAAGACACGTTTACTCGTGTTGGACACATTTTTGGCGAAGCCCTGTCAACATTCCTAGCAAAAGATCACGAAACTTTGCGCGAAAGTTTAGCTCTGTAAACCTATCTCTGTGTGGAAAAGGTTTTCCATTTATAAGAAATGAACGAAAAAATCATGAAAGAACAATCTGACCGCGCAATGCGTGAAGCATTCCTACAGTCTTGTAGGCGTTCTGCGTTTCACACCGACTGCTCCCGAAAACGCACTGTGTTTGACGCAATGCGTGAAGTATTCATGCAATCTGGTAGGCGCTAATATGTGTTGCATGCCGACCGCCGCGTCGAGGACTTCTCCTTTATCATCTCAAGTCCTCGTCTGCATTGCTCTCTGCGTCGTTTCAGGCCAAATTGCGTTTTTGGCTCCTCTCTATACTCGACTAATTAAAGGTGCTGTCTCTTATATCACCGAAAGACGACAAAATTAGAAATTTCTACACTCTCAGGAAGTGGAGATTTTGTCGCCTTTTCTCTTTTATAATTTTTCCCCCTGAATCCGAAACTTTTTTAAACCTACATTTAAAAAAATTGCAAAATTTGCCGCCCCCTAAATTTGCCGTCATGGGCCACGGCCCATGTGGCCACCCCCTAAATCCGGCTCTGCATATACTCATCGTGAATTTAAGCCACCTTCGAATCATCAGCGCCTTTTGCCTTTTCCCTCTTTAGTGACTGATTTTAGCTTCCACCTCTACGGGCCGATTACTGAAATTGATAGACAAGGCGATAGGCAACGTAGACATAGAGAGTATAAAGCTATCCTATCGGTTGAAATGGGTGGTTCCTATAGACTAAGGGAGAAAATTATGAATTCACTATAGGGTCCGTCGTGTGTTGCCGTTACTTAGTCTAGTACCTACCTTCTTTGTCCATTGAAACCAACCGCATCCATCAATAGGATCCCTGTATATTTCTTTTGTCTCCTACGTCTATAGCTTTGTCTATCAATTTCAACAATCAGCCAACAGTGTTCTGTAATTATTTAAGAGGGGCTGAGGGATGCCTGATTTCAAATCCGTTAGAAGCGCTTCTCGTGCTTTTTAAACCAGTTGATTTACAAAACTTTATATTGATTAAAAACATTTGCTTCTTGAAAAGAAGTTTGCAACAAACCCACTTCCACCAATAGCATCCCTGTATATCTCTTTTCTCTTCTTTGTCTATAGCTTTGTCTATCAATATCAATAATTGGCACATTTTGTCCGACTCCATATTAAAAGTCGAATGGAGCACGTATCCTATGACTTTGTTTCCCTTTTCGCGGTAGCCTTGCCACGGCCGTATTACTTGGGTTCGGCGAGGTGTTTGCTCCAGGTCAGTGCTTATAACGGTTACTCGGCAAGCTCCAGTACCGCGGAGGCACTGCTGTAAACGCGGATGGAGCGCGGAACGGGCCGAGCTTAGGGTACGAACCGCGGAGTAGTGTTCGCGCAAGCACAGCTAACGAATACCCGATAATTAGCCGCCTTGGCTTACGCTCCACTTACCGCACTTTTCCGGCCACCAACTGCGGCCGCTCCGAATTAGGGACAGAGCAAACGAATCCACGGGTTTGTAATAATCCATCGTGCTGAGGAAAAAAGCCGTATGGACATTCGAGAGTTGCCAAGTTTCCTCCGATTAAATGTTCATTTTTGAGGAGAGTTGGTAATGTTTTCTTTTGATAGTTTCAGATGACATCGACCTAATGGAGATGTTGCATGTGTGAGGAATTTGCGATTTGACCGTTGGTTCTTACGTAAAAGTTTGCGAGAAACACGATGGTGCCACTGGTTTTCTCTGAAGCGGGTGGTTTGAATTCACGCGTCAAGAATCATTAAATATCTTCGTAAGGAGTTAATTTCGGTAATTTTCGTTGTGCGTATCGTGTTTTACGTGAAATTTTGGTTAGGAAACATGTATCAGAATGCTGAAATTCGTACCTTGTCTAGTGGTCCATTGATTCTTTCGTAACAGTTCGCGAGAAACACGATGGTGCCACTGGTTTTCTCTGAAATCAACTCCCAAGCTCAAAAAAAGCTCTCAAGTTGAGGCCAGAATGGAGCGGATATCCTACGCTACCCTGAGAGTCTACTTCTACATCAAGACAAACTCTCCATGCAAAGATAGGGAGCAAATACATTGACAGGGCTGCCACTTTATTTGGGGACTCCAAAACTGAAAACATGGCAACCCCTGCTAATGGATTTGGTCCCTATCTTTGCATGGAGAGTTTGTCTTGATGTAGAGGTGGACTCTCAGGGTAGGGCGGGATATCCCCTCCATTTTGTCCTCATTTTGAGAGCTTTTTTTGAGCTTGGGAGTTAATTTCAGAGAAAACCAGTGGCACCATCGTGTTTCTCGCGAACTTTTACATAAGAGTCAACAGTCAAATCGCAAATTCCTCACACGTGTAACATCTCCATTTCCTCCAATTAAATGTTCATTTTTGAGAAGAGTTGGTAATATTTTCTTTTGACATTTTCAGATGGCATCGACCTAATTACGAGGAAAATTCTCTGAAAATTCGAACGGGAAATATTCACAAGTTTCCCTGAAATTTCATATTTGATCAAAGGAAATTTGGCAACTGACGAAGGTTCATACGGCGTTTTTCCTTATCACGGCAGCAATGGCTCGAGGCTTTACTCGCAAACGCGTTTCTGCGTCGCTCAGGCTCGATTGACGTTCTTATTTTGGTCATGTGTACTGTCATCCTAAGGAAGAACGCCGTATGGACATTCGAGACTTGCCAAATTTCCTTCCATAAATCGTTTATCTATGAGGAAAGTTATGATTTTTTTCCCTCGACATTTTCAGGAACTTCAGGTGAAATTGCGAACAAAATTACCTGAAAAATTGGAAGTAAAATATTCATATGTTCACCAGGAAATTCGTGTTTTATCAAAGGAAATTTGGCGTCGCCTGAAGGTTCATACGGCGTTTATCCTTAGCACGGCAATAGTACTTTAGAGTCGTATTCATAGTCCGATGGCCCCACGTATCTCCGTAAGCGACGTCGTAGTGTCGTAGACTTTCTCTGCCGTGCTGAGAAAAAACGCCGTAAGAGCCTACAGACGCTGTCAAATTTCCTTCGATAAAACTCAAATTTTCCAGTGAATTAAGTAAAATTTGTCTTCCAATTTTCCAGATAATTTTGATAATTTTGGAAAAATATTCAAAACTTTCCTCGACGATTAACATTCTATCGAAGGAAATTTGGCAACTCTCGAATGTGCAGACGGCGTTTTTTCTTAGCGCGTGGCAGCACACTGGAAAAAAAACACATTGGATCTAGAGTCCAGACTCTTAAAAACATCGACAAGAAAAAGTACTCTTGATTCAATCAGAATCTAGCTTAAATCAAGACCCAAGCCTCTTAATTTAAGCGGATTTCGTTTTGATTCAAGCAAAAACCCGATTGAATGAAGAGTATTTTTTTTTATATGTTTTCAAGAGTCTGGACTTTAGATCCAATGTGTTTTTTTTCCAGTGTAAGTATTGTCATTCTGTATATTTTCCTCGGAAACCCAGTCAACTTAAGCATGGCCCTGTAATTAACACAGAAAAGTCGGCTACTTTTTCTTACCGTGCACTCTTTCCTACTATGCAGATGGCTACAACTTATTTTTCTCCGTGCTCCTCAGCATTCAGTCATCTCGTGGACAGTATTTTCTTTAAATCCTCGTATGTCAACAAGACTGAGTGTTTACCTTCCACTTTGTCTATCTTGTTCCAGAAGAGGGCGGGACGTGACACGGATTTTGCCGGCCGCGGACGAGATGCGGCTGTTCAAACGTCGCTGCTCGGATCCCAGCCCGCAACTGGTGAGTCTGGCACCTCTCACCGTCGAAGACGACTTCGAGGACCCCAAACTCAAGTCCCGCTCGGGTCACTCCTCGCCAGCAAGGGCTCCAGCAACCCCTCTCACCGGAATTCCACCCCCCGTACCGTCAGCTGGTAAGTTCATCGGTCCTTCAGTACGTTAAGATCTGCAGAGGGTCAGTTACGCAGTCACAGAATCGCGTTTTGATGGTTTATAACAGAGACAAGAGACCCTCCACTAGTATTTTGGCCATTGTGGAAGCTTTTACTTTCGGGACTTCAGCACTCCACTGTTGACTTACCTACATTGTTGATGTTCAACAACGTGTTGGTAGTTTCGTTTCGCAAACAAACCGAAAATGGCAGACGTTTTGGAAACTTGTTTGGCTTATGACGTCATCCGAAGCTCATCATCGACCATGTAGGTAAGTCAACAGCCGAAACTAGGGTGATGACTGTTGCTCCCTAGTAATTGTCCATATGGAATTGTTGAAACCCCGAAAGTAAAAGCTTCCACCTGTCGCTAGGAGGCCAGTGGAGGGTCTCTTGTCTCTGGTTTATAACGACGGTGTAAGTCGGCAATCACACACTGAAAAAAAAATCTCGGTGTATTTACTAAGAAAAGGGTAAAATTACCAAGAATTCAGGGTTCTATTTTATCCCAGTTTTTTCTTGGTAAAATTACCATTTATGGAATTGGTAATTTTACCGAGAAATCTCAGTGGAATTATTGAACTTTCTCGGTAATTTTACTGGACCTTGGTAAACACGCAAATATTTTTTATCGACTGTGGTAGAATTACCGAGATAAAATGGCAAAGTTACCGGGAATTGATTACCAATAAAAGTAGTATTCTTACCTGAAAAAAACAGTAAAAATACCGGTTTTTAGGCAAGTTTACCGCAGTCTGTCTTGGTAAAATTACCAATAATTGGTAAAAAAGTGAGATGGTAAAGGTACCAACGGACCTTGGTAAAAACGCCGAAAATTGTTTTTTCAGTGCGTGCGTGGGACCCGAAGTTTAGGTCATATGGATCTCTGAAGTTTTCGGATTGAGCATCCGAACACTTTAGGTTCAGCTGCTGAGGTTTGGATCACACATCTGAAACTTCAGTTCTCACATCCGAAAAACTTCGGTTCTCACATCTGAAGTACTTCAGATGTAAGAACTGAAGTTTCAGATGTGTGATCCAAACCTCGACAGCTAGACCTAAAGTGTTCAGATGCTCAATCCGAAAACTTCAGAGATCCATATGACCTAAACTTCGGGTCCCACGCACGAGGTTTTTTTTCTCCGTGTGCAGAAGGTCAGTAACGCCAGTCACAGAATCGCGTTTTGATGGTTTATAAGCTTATGAGGCATGAGATGGACCACATTTTGAGATAAGGAACCACGATTTCTGGCTCATTTTAGAAACAACATATATGCCTTTTCGTTCCCTATGCAGATAGGTGCTTTTATGGAAGAGCCAAAGATAGTAGTTCCTTATTGCAAAATGTAATCTAGGTGTCGCCCATCGAAGAACACTGCGCATAACGTCATATTCACCGCGGTAGCATATATCATGATTTCTTCCATTTTTGATTCATTAGGCAGATACGCACATTTCGTCATTTTCCGTGCGAAGAAACGTAACTCCATTCAAAAGGTTGCAACCTAACTCAAACAATTTGATTTTTTACAAGAACTTAGCTGTGTAACTTTTGTCCTAAATTTCTTCGATTTTTGTATGAGATTAGAGGAAAAATCAGTGAGATTTTCGGCAAGAAACACGCAAGATGCCCAATCTTCATAAAAATTCAATATGGCGACATTAAATGTTGTTACGTTCTTTTGTAAGAAGAACGACGATTTGAATTGGTTACTGCATCTAAAAAACGGATGAACCCAAGTTGAAAGAAACCATGGTATACACTACCGTGGAGGATGACCAGTAACAAGTCAGTCAAATTATTGTAAAAAATTATCCAAGGAAAAGTTGAAATCCAGGGATTCTTAAACCATAAATAAAAATTATAATTTGTTAGTTTTTTTTTTTCAGTAAAGACGTCTTGATTTCATCGTTCATTCATCTTTGTTGCAGCACTTTCAACGTGGGGCAAGAAGGTCGGCAAAAAGCTCGACAAAATGAAGAGAGCCGACTCCTCGGAAATCCTCTCATCCGCGGGGCGACGGAAAAATTGGAGCCCGAGCCCAGTTCCTAGCAACATGCCGAACGGCCAGACCTCCAGAGCGAAACGCATCTCACGAGTGGAGTCCCTCCGGAACCTCTTCTCCCGCGGCGGTGCCAACAACCACGCCGTCAAAAAACCCACCAAGCCCTGCGAGAACGAAGAATGGCTCAAAGAGGAATGCCAGAGAGGCATCACGGATCTCTACCAACTGGACAAAGTCCTCATGCCGAACCGCGAGAGACACTCCGGAAAAACCTCCAACTCCCGGCGAAGAGTGCTATCCGAGAGCGTCACAGAAAGTTTCCTCGAGGAGCAGTATCTAGTAGAATACCTGCTCAGCCACAAGAACACTATGGGACTCAGCGACGAGAACCACAACCTGGAAAAAGGCTTGAAGACATTGAGCTACGACGATCTGTTGACAGCTTTCGAGACTTTAAAAGAGAGGGATCGGATCAAAGCGCAGAACAGTCGGCTGTCGGGAACAGCGTTGGATCTGTGGAAGCGGAATAACGATAGCGGGGGCGTCATCCCGAACGGCTCATTTAATTACTTAGACTCGCTAACCCGGGAGGGTGGCAATTACGACAGACCGAAAACCAATCGGTCCGCGAGCGAAGACTGTGATAATAGGTCGCCGAAATTCCCGAAAGTTCAATTTAAATCGAACTGTAAATCAGAGTCGGACGCGGGTCTTTACTCGAGTGTGGAAAGCTCTGTCAATAATCTCGGCAAGATCCTTACGAATATGCTCTATGTCAAGGCGGACGAGAGTGGGTACGAAAGTGATTCGACGAAAAATGGCGCCGATTCGCCACGCAATTCGATGAAATCCACGGCGTCTACCTGTTCCAACGACCCCGCCATCCTATCTAGTCATGCTCCCCGCAAGAACTGCTGTCAACCGGAGCAACTCGTCAAATGTGATGACGCCAAGCTTGTGCTCAACCATGGCTCGGTTGATCCCAAATTTTTGGCGGTGGAGCCGGGGATCAAGTGCAATAAAACGGATGAGGAGAAGCTTTCGCTCTCGAAGATTCATGTGCCGAGATCGCGGTTTCTGTCGGCGCAGGAGGAACGAAGCTCGTGTGGCGGTCGGAAGTCCCGATGCGACTCGAGGTCCAACCCTGAGGATCGGTCGTCCCTCCTAGGCTCAAAATTCGCTCAGATGGATGGTGAGTATGAAAATGAACTCCTTAAAATAATTCCTGTTGAATTCACTATGATGAGTAAGAATAGAAACCTGTAAGTCAAATTACACGAACAGGGTGGTAGAATAGTGCTGCGGGTCCACACTATTCTCCGGGGAAATCAAGGTCAAAAAGCTTAAAAAATGTCATTAGGTTCAGAATACTAATAAATGCGAGTACCAGTCAAAGTGAAAGTAAATCTCCTATAGTAAATAAGAATAAAAACCCTGTAAATCAATGCTGTCTTGCTAAGTAAAAACTTCGTATGAGCAATCGTATGTTGTCAAATGCCTTCTCAGAAAATATTAATTTTTTTGAACCTTGAAATTTTCAGACTTTTTGATCAAATCACGAACGAAATCCTCTGAAAAGTCAAAAGAGAACTATCCATGGGTTTTCGTGAGAATCCATGGTTTGTCAAGGGAAATTTGGCAACACCTGATGGCTCATACGGCGCTCATCCTTAGCACCGCAGATTGTACAAGAGGACTATTTTGGGAGATCAATTTTCGAGGACTGTGTAATTCAAAGATACACTCTTTCCATTTCAAATATTACTAAGCATTTCATCTCTAATTTCTAAAATTAATAATTTATAAATTTAAATTATTTACCAATTGAAGTATCTAAGTTTTCTCATACTTGCGAGATTTTTCAATCCTACAAGTCCAATTTTTTCCCCCACCTTACCAGGGTCGGATTTTCCTACTTGCCGCCCATGGGCCGCCTGTGTTTTGCCGCCCCCTTCTCATTCGTTTTGAAACGTCAATAAAAACCATCAAGTGAACGTGCCAGCTGGGGAGGGGTGCATAAGACTCGTTTACTCGTGTTGAACACATTTTTTGGGAAAGTCCTGTCAACACTACTAGCAAAAGGTCACGGTACTTTGCGCGAAAGTCAAGTTTCGTAAACCTATCTCTAATGGACAAAGCCTTGGATTCATAAGAAATGAACGAAAAAATTATGAAAGAACAAACACAAATTTAGTTTAATGATTTTAAATTCCGCCGCCGCCGCGCCGCGCCGACCGCACCGTGTTTGGCGCAATGCGTGAAGTATTCACGCAGTCTTGTAGGCGCTATGCGTTTCGCGCTGACCGCACTGTGTTTAGCGCAATGCGTAAAGTATTAATGCGCTCTTGTAGGCGCTATCCGTTTCACGCTGACTACAATAACCGCACTGCGTTTGATGCAATGCGTGAAGTATTTGTACAGTCTTGTAGGCGCTAATATGTGTTACATGCCGATTGCCGCGCCGAGGGCTTCTCCTTTTCAGCTCAAATCCTCGTCATCATTTCTCCCTAAGTCGCGCCGATCCAGGCCAAATTGTGTGTTTGGTTTCTCTCTTAACTCGACTAGGTGCTGTCTTTTGAATCACTGAAAGACGACAAAATTAGAAATATACTCTCAGGAAATGAGAGATTTTGTCATCTTTTCTCGTTTGTAATTTTTTTTCTAAATCCGATTTTTCTATACCTACATTTAAAAAAATTGCAAAATTTGCTGCCCCCTACATTTGCCGCTATGGGCTGCGGCCCATGTGGCCACCCCCTTAATCCGGCCCTGCGTAAGATGATCTTACCCATTTATACATTATTTTTCCAGGCCGAAAATCCCATCCAGGATCAATTCCGAGCCCAGACCACCAAACCTTCAGA
Source organism: Bemisia tabaci (assembly GCF_001854935.1). Classification (NCBI taxonomy): domain Eukaryota; kingdom Metazoa; phylum Arthropoda; class Insecta; order Hemiptera; family Aleyrodidae; genus Bemisia; species Bemisia tabaci. The sequence continues at coordinate 5,664 of NW_017561788.1, read as the reverse complement.
CGCAACTCAATATCCAGCATAGAAGAACGTGGCTTCAGACTCCGTTCCGTCCTCGAGCCAGATAACTCGAAACCGCCCACGAACAACCGAAGAACGATCGTCGACATCGTGGCCAACCGGTCGCCGGTGAGGGACATCGGTGGCGTTTCCTATCTACGGCACTCGACCTTGGAGCTCCCGGTCGAGGGGAGGTACCAGCCGGACAGGGTGGTGTCCAACAAGCAGGTTTTCCAAGACTCTCTAGTATGTAAGAACTGCAAGCCGCTGCAGAAGTCGCTCGAGGGTGCGGCCTGGCCGGCGTGTCAGTCGAGCCTCTACTACCAGTTCCTAAAAAACCGGAGCTCGAAGAAGCCCCCTGCTAATCCGACGACAAGGACGGCGACGAGCTCGAGTGGGGGTAGTGTCAAGCAGAAGGAGTTGAAGAGGATACGGCTCATGAAGGACGAGACCGGTGAGCTGGGGATCTACATCGAGCGCCAGGACCCTTCTAGGTCTGCAGCATCGTCCTTCATGATCTCCTACATCGAGCCCAATGGAGTTGTCGACAGGTTTGTTCCATTTGTATGTATGTCGCAGGCAAATAGTCAAATCAAGCATTTCATCAAACGCCTAGGCAGATAGTCTTTTGATGGTTTACAAAGACTTCACTGAAAAAAAAACTCCGGCCGTGGGAGCCGCAATTACCGGCTATATAGACATTCCGTCCGTTCCGGGCTCAAAGGCCGGAAATTCCGGCTGCTGGAGGCGTAGCTTCGACTGCTCCGAGTTCG
>NW_017561619.1:0-23873 GCF_001854935.1 Bemisia tabaci | reverse complement strand
GCTGTGTACCCAAAATTCCAGGTAGCCTCATTTTTAGCTACCAGGCGCCTGGACTATTATCAAGGATTTGTTTATGACAACCGTAATGCTTCTATATAGTCTTTTCTGCCTGATTGTCGTCAGATCAACTTTCTGTTTTCCTTCTCTTCTGTAAGTGCCTGGGCTACAAGGCTCTAAGGAAAATTTACTTAATTTTGCTATCAATCCTTGAAGAACATGTATGAATCTGCAACACTTGCAGCATGAAATCAAAATTTTTGAAGCATGATCATTGGAAAATCAAACTTTAGCCGGCCACTGATAAGACACCACTCAATAGATTACACTCCGAATTTGACTGTGATTTTCCATAGTTTCATTCCTAGACAAGAAGTATTTCATCTGTAAGCTTTGAAAACCTTCTTTAAGGTAACTCTGAGTATACATAAACTGGTGAGCCACTAAAATCAAAAGACACTTGGAGTAAGTAGGTAGACCACAACATGCATGACAAGTGAATCCCTGGCAGATACTTCAGCAGCAAAATGGAAGGTCTGAAGCCTCTGGAATTCGAAGGCCTCAATAATATTGAACAGTATGGTGCTAGTATGAAACTGCGAGGAGGAAAAATAAACTATTAGAGACAACTTACAGGTACTTTGAGAGCACACCTTGAGGCATCGACTTTTGAGAGGTTGGAGACTTTTAGAGGTTGAACTAAAGAACACCGAATTGAATATTCTTTGAGGAGATGCGTTTAGGAAGAAATATACTTCGTACTTATACAAAAGATCATGAACTTCGAGCAACTTTAAATATTCAAAGGACCCACAACACTACTGAGAAGATGAAAGACGACGTTTCTTTACTACCTGTTATCAAAATCTAGCGAAATGTAAACAAGTCGCAACTCGCACTCCTATTGGTTCCCGCCAATTTCAGTGGCGCGCTCGCAAAATATACAAATTGACGCGCGAATTTTCAAATATGCGGCGAGTCCTCCGATCGAGCGCACACTGAAAATCAGCATTGTACCTGACTTTTTCTCGGTTCTTTTAGGTCGTGCGAAGTCAGGGATCGCGGTTACGGATAGGGAATCGATCCTGAGGCATCCAAATTTCTTGGTCCCCAAACCTCTCCAGCCCCCTGGAGGGGGGGGGGGGGCAGNGGGGGGGGGGGGGGGGGGGGGGTTATGATTCTGAAAATCGGGGTTCCCGACCGAATGCGATTTAATTGCATCAGACTCAGGAGGAATGGACTATTGTCCATATTTTTTTCATTTTGATGATTATATTCCAAAATCTTGACGGCAAACCCGAAATTTGTGGAGGGGGCACTACGCACTTCTCTCCTCTTCGGGGATCATTTTTAGGCCTAAGGTGGGGCAATTTCGGACTTCTAGTCGTCAGTTTAAAAGAAAAATTCTCCTAATTTTCAATTCTGATGCATTCAATTTCAAGTATTTTCCTGAAATATTCCCTTCAAAACCTGCATTGGAGCTGAAAGAATCTGAGGACAATTAATAACCGTTTGATTCAATTGATCAAAATTTCATATTTCGCGTTTGCATACTTTTCAGTTTATTATAGGTTTTATAAAAAAGATTCTTTGGACAGGAATGGCAGACTTGTGCCTCTAGGTGTGATAGATCTTCTTTAAGCACTGGAAAAAAAACACATTGGATCTAGAGGCCAGACTCTTAAAAACATCGACAAGAAAAAATACTCTTGATTCAATCTGATTTAAGCTTAAATCAAGAACCAAGCCTCTTAATTTGAGCGGATTTCCTTTTGATTTAAGCAAAAATCTGATTGAATCAAGAGTATTTTTTCTTATCAATGTTTTTAAGAGTTTGGACTCTAGATCCAGTGTGTTTTTTTTCCAGTGAGGTAAAATCAGGATGTTGGGTGATTTTTTTCAATAACTCGATGTTCGCTTATTTCCGCCATATAGCTTCTCCTTTAGCAAGGGACATGATACCGAATCAGCGAGCGAGAAAGGAGCTCTTGGCACCGCTTAGGTACATTTTAGGACACATTGCCAGTGAGTCGTAGAGTATTCTCACTACGCATGATTGATTGCTGCTTGAATTAGCTACCCGGGGCGCCTTCAATGTTGTATTTATGTGACACGCACATCCGTTGAGCACGAATAGCTGCCTCGAGGGGCCGCTATCATTGTTCCGTTGTAACATTGGCCAAGATGTTTTTGTAGCAGAAGGCATCTTAAATCGTCGTTGTTTTTTTGTTGGAATAACGCAATAGCTTATTTTTTACTAATGTTTTAGTCAACTATTTCACAGTTTTTAAATGTTCATTACCTAACAACATTATTTATTTCCCTGATTATAATTAAAGGAACATCCAGAGTTAATAAACGTGTTCAGACAACCGAAAGTCTATTCGAACAGGAAATCTTTAATAGACGAACTTTTTCTGCGTGCATACGCCCGATCGAGATGGAAAAATATTAGCATGGAAACAACATTGGAATGCATTTTAGATTTAGATTCACTTAATTTTATTAAACGTTTTTGAGAAAAGCTCCAATCTTGCCAATCGTCGCCCGTAGAAGGGGAACCGGTACTTCTTTTTTAGGTTTTAAGAGTTCAGGACAGCCAAATAGTGAATAAAACTTTTTTTAAGATCCCAACACAATTTACCAGACTGTGAAGAATCCTACACCAACAATTTTCTAGCATTACGCCGCACAGTGGATCAACCAAATCTAGGATAAATTTGCCTCAACGGGAGGGATCGAACAATATTTGGAAACTTTAAAAGCTTATAACTCCGTTTAAACAAAACTTTGAGGTTTTAAAAGCGGTTCCATTTGTTTCCTTGTAAAATTATCTGCTAGAAGTACCCCTAAAATTTGAAATCTGACGAAATAAACATCAAAATTCGCAGTTTTAGTCAAAAATTTTAGATCCGACCTCTCTAGTTGGCTCGATCCACTGTGCGCCAGTCTCAAACTTTAAGGCCTGCCCCGGACGAAATTCCCGGTAAAAATTACGAAACGTTTTCTTCCGACTTTCGCCAAGAGGCAGCACGGATGAAGCACAGTGCGTCAGCAGCGACAACTTTCCTCATGGAGTCCAAACCATCGTTGCCAAATCGCCACTCAAAACTTCTCTCATGAACGCCACCGATATTGAAAATTTATCCTAGATTTGGTAACACTCGTAGAGGCTTAGGGTACGGCACCGCACGGCGTTGTTTCAACAGCTATTCATACAGACCGCTTCCCCAAGTCAAACAAACGGGCTAATTGAAAGACGCATTGTGAGTTGTAGCCCTCAACAACGGTTCACGGCCGGAATTGCCACATTACCTAGGCTCCGCCACAGCGATATATCGATTACATTCCGATTTTTTACCGGGCCGGTTGGTACGGAATCGATCGATTGCGTAACTCGTGGTACGACGTGGAATTCTGTATTAAATCGTGAAATTTTGCATCCCTGCTCGTGGCGTGGCTTTAGAAGCGACTTTTGCAAGTTGAAACGAGGTAGACACAAAAATTCATGGACTCGGGTATCCAGCTCTGGGAGGGTTTCTAGGGACCAAGAGCCCTGCGGCATGCACCCGACTGTTCTTTCCAGCTCGTCAATTACGGGCAAGGATTGTCACGGAACACGACAATGTTCAGAGAAATCTAGAAGGCATGGCAATACTTTTTCCTACGCTGCATGGAAAAAAACTTCTGTTAGACTGACTGAGCCTTGGTTCATTGAGACACTAACTGGTATTTCCAATCTAGATGACCGAGGTTTTTGGTCATCGCGGCCGAACTTCGTTTTAGATAACTAATTTCCCTGTTGCAGAATACGATCTGAGTCAGGCTAACACAAATTTTGATTATCTAAGCCAAATTTCAGTTCTTTATGACCGAGGACTTCAATGCTCCATGTGTCTTACGTATTCCCGTGGGTATTGATGATCTCTCAAAACCCCTTGAGGATGGCTGTAGACTCCGTCCTTGGGGAATAAAAGGACAAAGGCTAAGAAAAGAAAAACAGGATTTTTTTGTCTTTGTGTGGAAGGATCGAGATGTTTTCATATTGTTTGCGATAATTGCCCAAATATCATGTCACTAGTCCTAAATAATTACACAGTGGTCCTTTTTCAAGAGTTAATACGTAAATAATATGTCCCTTTTTCTGAGCAGTTCCATCCATTTTATTCAAATTAACTCGGAAATTGTTTTAACATGGTTAAACTCTTGTTCTTTCTTTTAGTGAAACTAAAGGAATGATCGAGGGACCAACTGTCTAAGGGGCGATCGGTCCCAACTTTTACTTAAGATTATCCGAGGAGTATTATGGTTCTATCGCAAGATCTTACAGGGTGATCAACCGTGGAGATCAACCGCCCTAAATTCACGCTGAAGTAAAAAAAAGTCTGAAGTTCACTCCTCAGCGCAAAATGTGTGCAGCTTGTAACAAGCATTTCTTCCCCACGCCTAAAGGCACTACTTATTTTATTCGTAATCAGCAATCATGTTTGCCCAAAAAGAAATGTAAGTTAACAACCTGGATGTACAAAAACTCTCGCAAACTATTCACGATCTTTTGCTCGTGTGATTTCAATGAATTTAAAAAAAAATGTCTCCACCTCCAATGAAGAAATTCTTTAAAACGATAAAAATCACACTTGAGAAAGATTGATAACAGTTTACGAGACAATTGATATTATTTAGGTTAGGCTCTACAAATTGCGCAAACCTGATTGCCGAAAAAAAATGTTTCCGTGAATGCGGGAAATTTGAAAGCGCGTCATGAGGACCATGCCAATTGTATGAGAAATACGCAAAAATTGAGATAGGCACTTCTGCGCTGGTTACACGCTCAAATTTCCACCAATTTCCGATCAAATGTTGACTGGTGCGGCACTATCTTCCATCAAATTTCTGTGGCCTGCAAAAATTTGATGGTAGACGATGGAGCTGTGGGGCTCATCCTTCATCTGATTTCCACTCAACCGTGCTTATTTCGTGCTTATTTCAATCAACACGCTGTTTTAATTAATTTTACTCATCAATCTAGATAACTATCGACCGCCATCTTGGTCATCATTTTGATCGGAATTTGATCGTGTAACCAGGCCATTACGTCAGAGGGACGAGGGATGACGTTTGTTGAGATCAAACCCCATTCGTCTGAATCTCCAGTGCGTAACAGACCCATTCACAAGGAAATTACACCGATTGATAATTTGAATTAAAGCTCTCAAAATTAGATCAATGCTAACACCAAGTAAAATGAAAGTAGCAATCTAGGATTTGTAAAATCGAGATGTGCCTTGCAACTTTCACCGTCAAACTGCCTTATTTAAGGTGGAAATGAACGGGTTCTTAGAGACTTTTTGCTTTCTTTGGAAGAGCACAATGAGATGAAGGCAGCATTTTGAACTCCGAGCGTCTACGAATCAATCATGTGCTCATCTTCGTTGGTGGTTGGACCAGTAGTCGATTGACAGCGTTTAAGGCGCTGGAAACAGCAGCATAAATTACCATCTGACTGACAATGAGCGCGTTGAGTCTTTCATGAGAGAACGTTTATGACGTCATCCTGAGAGTTTATGTCATGCCTTACCTGGTGTCTCCTGTGCGAAACTATGATGAAGCTTACCTTTTTGTTGCCGACGTACGATTCCTGAAAAGAGCACTGAAAAAGTTCGCGGTCGATTTTACCATGCATTGACGCGCAGTGATACAAAGATGGTAATTTTCCATACTGACGTTTGAAATCTTCTCCAGTATGGTGAATGCTAAAAGAAGTATTTTGTTCATTGTCATACTAATATCATTATGTCACAGTGGGATAAAATCGACCTTTTTTTCTTTCAGATGAAGAGAAAGAGTTCTAAAAGAAGGAATTGGACCTCTGTACCCTCTTTTCTGACATTACTGACATCCTCCATGGCATAAGAGGCTGGGGTTCATTAGAGGCTGTTCATAAATCACGTACCTGACCAGATTTTGCCGATTTTTTGAAACACCCACCCATCTTTTTTAATGGAAATTTAATTTTGGTCCAAACAATCCCAACATGATTAGGTAACATTTGCCTTGATACCCTTCCTCACAAAAAAACTCGATAGAAGTTTATGTTTGTACAACCTCGAAAGGCGTATGAATTAAAGGCAAATCTGATTAAAAAAGTAAATATTTGAAGCACTGATGTGAGTGATATATAGTGATGTGTGTAGAGAGAAAGTTTATACTGACTTTTTGATGCTTACCAATTGGAATGAGGGAGCAAATTTTCCACAGAGAATGCATTAAGACTAGTTTTACTTGAAATCATTAAAAACTCAACTTTTTGAAAAACTGCATTTAGCCCCTTAATAATTAATGATGAGTAGTTTTTTACCTAAAATATAAAGTATGACAGGAGGTTTGCAACGTCGCAAACCGATATTCGTGGTTTCGGAGTTTTACCATCGGCATAGTTTAAATTTTGCGACGTTGATATTAAGTTACGTTATTCTTATTTCGTTTGAAGAACAACAAAAGGACCCAAAAAGAAACACACCATGCGGGCACTTAATAAGAAGAAGTTATTATTCTTCATGCATAAACAGGGCCGGATTGAGGGGATGGCCACATGGGCCGCGGCCCATGGCGGCAAATCTAGGGGGCGGCAAATTTTTCTATTTTTTTAAATGTAGGTATAAAAAAATCGGATTTAGAAAAAAAAATTACAAACGAGAAAAGGCTGCAAAATCTCTCATTTCCTGAGAGTATAGTAATTTCTAATTTTGTCGTCTTTCAGTGATATAAGAGACAGCACCTTTAATTAGTCAAGTTAAGAGAAAAACCAACACAATTTGGCCTGGAACGGCGCGACTTAGGGAGAAATGATGACGAGGACTTGAGATGAAAAGGAGAAGCCCTCGGTGCGGCAATCGGCATGTAACACATATTAGCGCCTACAAGACTGCACGAATACTTCACGCATTGCATCAAATACACTGCGGTTATTGTGGTCAGCGTGAAACGGATAGCGCCTACAAGAATGCATGAATATTTCACGCATTGCGCCAAACACAGTGCGGTCAGCGTGAAACGCATAGCGCCTACAAGACTGCGTGAATACTTCACGCACTGCGCCAAACACGGTGCGGTCGGCGCGGCGCGGCGGCGGAAGTTAAAATCATTAAACCAAACTTTGTGTTTGTTCTTCCATAATTTTTTCGTTCATTTCTTATGGATGGAAGGCCTTGTCCACTAGAGATAGGTTCACGAAACTTGACTTTTGAGCACAGTTCCGTGACTTTTTGCTAGTAGTATTGACAGGGCTCTCCCAAAGAATGTGTTCAACACAAGTAAACGCTTCTTATGCACCCCTCCCCCGATGGCTCGTTCACTTGATGGTTTTTATTGATGTTTCAAAACGAATGAGAAGGGGGCGGCAAAATACAGGCGGCCCATGGGTGGCAAGTAGGAAAATCCGGCCCTGGAACATAACTCACGAAATCGTCTCAACGTCACTAAAATCTGACTCTGAAAAGTAACATATTGAGATGAGAAACTCATAGTTTCAATGTCGAGATCGTTCAGTACCTTCAAGAATCGTTTGACGAGAGAACTTAAGTCAATATTTAAATAAACTCTGAACCGTATGCGTATAAATTTTAAAAGAGGTCTCGGCTCCGTTCAGCTACGAGAGAAGCAACCGAAATCCGGTGTAGAATATTCTGTCGCCGTATATTATTACCAGTGCCTCTAATTAGTGCACCGGCGGGTGCGATGAATATGCATGGATCTCGACTCGAATATTTTGCACCCTATTCAAGTCAGTTGAATCCCAGAGTTTCAAAATCGAACATGCCCGCATTTTAATGAACCTTAAAGTACACGTAGTCTTATGGACCTCATAGATCATTGGTAAGTGATCCCATTGGATTTTGAACATCCAGCGGTTCAGGTGGCCTCCGTGAGTCCAAGACCACCTTCTTCGATTCTCCGGCTCAGGAAGAACCCCGTATGAGCCTCCAAATGTTGCCAAATTCCTACAGATATAAATTTTACTTTGAGAAGCTGTGCGCAAAACCTACAGCAAAATGTATGTAAAACCTAAATAAACTGAAAGCTATCGGGATCCGTAGTAAATCTTTCTATTTTTAGATTTCAATCGTCTTAAAGCATTTGTTTCACATAAGTAATCAATTCTAAAATGATCTATTGGTCTTTTGATATAAAAAGAGGAAGCAAATTCAAATGCTTTAAACACATTGAAATGATTCTTAAGAAAGATTTTCAACGAGCGGTTTGCGAGACTGACCGTTCATGTTGGTCAGATTTTCCTCCAATCTCTTCAGGCAAGCCTGATTGTCGGCGACTGCGAAAAAAGTGTCCGCGGCAGTAAATTTTAAAATGCGAGGTACGGACTGTGCAAATTATATGTATTTTGCAGTGCAACTAAGAAATGTTTGATATGCTGGACTTGATTTCCATGCGATTTTCATCTGTAAGTCAAAAGTGTTCCCCAGAAAGTTTTATTTTTTCGAGAGAAGTTTGACAATGTTAGAATGCTCAAATGAGGTTTTTCGTTAGACGGGAGGATTCGAAACTGTGGGTGGCGAGGCGAGGCGGTGACTTGAATCGATACCTCGGGTGGAAAACACGTGTTCTCTTGGATACGTACTTGAGGTATTCAAACAAAATGCTTTCGAAAATCGGAGAGCTAACCAAATTAACGCAAAACAAGCCTTATAACTATCTTATCGGCCGTGATTACCCCTCTTGAAATGTGTAAACCCGTCGTGCATCCTCATTTTCCGACAACCCTCCCTCGCGCTCGGAACAGGTTGTTGTTAAGGTGGTATCATAACACTTCCCGAGTATCGATAGCCGATCAATCGATTGGTATTTGTCAAATTTTTTCAAGTATATTTAAGGCCTGGATACACGCTCAAATTTCCGTCAATTTCCAATCAAAATGATGACAAAAATGGCGGTCAAGTTTTATCAGGCCGCAAAAATTTGATGGTAGATGGTGCGCACCAGTCACCATTTGATCGGGAATTGATGGAAATTTGAGCGTGTATCTAGGCCTTTTTACGCAGAGTTAAGACAACTCAATTGTGGTTGGGCATGGTGTCACAAAAGTGTGCACCCAAACGGACGGTATTGAGGGATAAGGATAAGGAGTCCTGCGATGTCTGTCATCCAAAAACAACATCAACAAAATTTATCAAAAGCTATCCAAAAAAATTGCAATAAAATAAAATGAGATTGATTTGCGGATAATTTCTTAATCTATTTTCATTTTGGTGCGATGAAAATAACAATGTGCTCTTGATAAATCACAATTATGCTATGTTTTCATTATTTTTGTTCACATTCAAGCCACCGACACCTTGGTGGACACTTTTGTGACCACATGAGTGAGAACCAATCAGAATTGGATTTTTTTTAAAGGCCACTTTAAGCCCAACTAAAATTGAGTTGTTTCAACACTGGGTATAAAGGGACTCGATTCAAAATGACCCCAAGAGCCCCATCATGCTGTAGAAACTCAGTCTACGTAAATTCCAAGCTTTCTTTGTTATTACTATAGAATAATTTTTATGTGAGTACATCAATGTGACAGAACTATAAGCTATACTTTGTGCTGATAACAGAAACGTCCTGTAACTGTAATATTGAAAGCCCGTAGCAATGTAGAGAGAGTCTATTGTTTTTACCACTTAATATTGTTCGTGTGTAAATCCTTCATTCTCTCAGGAAATACTACATGCTTTCTCTATTGGTTTTACATGTGCTTTACATTAGTATATAAATTGTAATAAACTAAAAATAAAGTTACAATAATCTTAACAAGCGTTATTCTACACATATGATGAAGAGGTTGATAAGAAGGTTTGTATAGCTAACAGGTAACTTTGATTTTTAGCCTTTATCAATATCAGTTCTATTGTTTGTTGATATAGTTACAAAAATTTATAATTTTCAATTGCTTCGAACAATAATTCAAATAGCTACCCATCTTAATAATTTTATGTAAAGCACAAAAAATGAACAATATGATTTCACAGCAATAATTCAGATATTCGTACTAAACTCCGTTTGATACTGAATTCGAAAAAAAGTACTTATACATGCTCAAAGATTAAAATTTTACTCGTCAATTACAATAATTTCACCTCTGTATTTATGATTTTATCATAATGCACCAAGTATAAACTCAAGAAATGTATGCATCACTGAATTTTACAATTTTTCACAGACGGATATCTTTATCCTAATTAGAGTGTTCCTCATTTCTGGAATATATCCTGAATTAGAGAGTTCTAACTGCAGAAACTTAAATTTAATGACAAATACATAGTGCCTGCTGCTTGGATGAATTCATTGACTTCATGATTTACAAAAACATAATCACAATTTTGGAGGCTGCTTCGTATGGCGATTTTTGTCCCGGGGCTTTCTCTCACCCGCATCTTTAATTGGACTGCATTTTGCAATTTGGAACTATAAATTCTGGCCCGGTGTAAAAACAACGTATGTGCCATTAATTTCCCTATGCACCTACGTATTTTTTCAGATGAGCCAGAATTTATAGGTCCAAATTGCAAAATGATATCCAATTATCCTTACCTGCGAAGGTGTTCAGTAATTTCAGGAATATCATGCGCTATAGCTTTTATCACATGCTGAAGTCAAACCGGTGGCGATTCTTGGAGGCTGCAGTTCTCAAAATTATCGTTATGTGTGCAGTATAAACTCGAAGAGGCGATACATCGTTAAATTTTGTGCAGATACTCTTCACAATAAAAATAGAGAGGAGGACATGTCTTGCTGGGTCTCAACTCACTCATTTCAATCATCAAGTTTCGTTTAAATGTTGGTCTACCATCAAGTATTATAAAACATTAAGAACATCATGAGCGTAATAATCCACACAGCATTGTTTGATTATTTGTTTACTTACTTATTGTTTACTTATTTTCGATAATAAAAATAAATCCCTTAGACGTAAGATACGTCTTTATATTGGAGGAAATCGGAAAACTCAATAACTTTGAACTGAGGTGGGTTTTTTATTTCCGGCTGTTGTTCTGATTTTACTGAATCATTGTTTCTCTTACAGCTATCTTTAGTCGAAGTCACAGGTATTGAGACTGAGGGTACAATCGTAAAATTTCTCCTCCAGGGTTGCTAAATTTAGGGAAGGACAAACATGCATAATTTAAACTCATTATTGAAGAAAAAAGGTGGCTCCTTCTTTGCAAAATGTCTAAAGATTTGATTCTTTAAAATATTTTGGAAGATACTTCTGTAGAGGTATTCACTCTAAACAAACGCATCAACATTTATTTTCTTTTTAATAAAACAAATTATACTGATTTCGTTATAAACATCCACTCTACCGATGTGTCCGGTATTTACTGACAATCAGATTTTTCCTCCTTTCCCCATTTGATGCAAATTAATAAAAAATGATGCCTTTGGCTACGCGAGGATTGTCAAAAAACGAATTTAGACAAAAGTTCATGGTTCATGACGGCGATTCCAAATGATCCATCATAAATTAAGATGTGTTGGCCGCTACTTTCTAGTTCAACAGAATTTCTTGACACCATAATCTAAGATATGTACTCTTTGACGGAGGTGCGATGACATCATCTGTGCTTCGATGACGACGGCTGATGGTAGTGATGGTGTTAGAGATGTTTGAGAGTTGAAAATGAAGAATGGGGGTTGCCCACAAAGAGAGCAACTCCATGACAGTGGTACAAAAATTATACTGTCGAAGGATAGCTCTCTTGATAGTACTAACCCTATGATTGTTTTGACTGCTCTCGCCAATACGATGTCTTGCACTTCCTTCTGCTCCAGATTTTCCTGTTCATGTCCAATATATTGGCAAAGAGTCTTGTTGTAGGCTAATGTACATTAAAGTCAAGGGAGAGAAAAACTACATTCAAATAAACAACGCATTTTGCAATCAGGAATTACAAGTTTTGGTTCATCCGTAAAAATACCTATGTGGATTGGGAAACTGATGAAGTATACGACCATAACTAAAATGAACTCGGCAAACCCTTCCATGCTCAAAAAACACAAATGATTTGATGGGTATGTTTATACATTGTATGGGAGACTAAATATGAAAAAGAAAACAATTAATTTCATGGAAATGTCTTTGCCATTTGCGGCGACTTTTGCAAGTTTTGTTTTAAAATCATCGAATAAATCTGCTAATCTACCATTCTAAGTCTGCAAGTTCACAGAAACGCATTAAGTCGCATTTTGGAAAAAATTAGTTAGGCGTAATTTTTAACTAAGCTAGTCGTAGATATTCTCCTGTCAAAACCTCAACGTCAAGGAAAGATATTTTGATATTTAAATAGTCGTAAAAATTTGCCAATGATATAGATTCTCATGAAGGAATAAACCTTCAAACCTTCTTTTCCAGGTTGAAACTTAATGCGACTTATTGTTGCGTTTCTGTTATCCGTGGTCAAATTATTCACCAATTGTTTTATTTACAATGTAACGCAAACTTAAAATATAATGAAAGCATGTAATTTTCACGAGATGAATGAAGTAGTACTAAAAGTAACAGAGAAAGTAAAGTAAAGTAACAGTACAGGGTGATCCAAAAGTCCCTTCCACCCCCCCTAACTTTTTACGTAATTGAGGTAAAGATTTGAAACTTGGGGGATGTTCCTAGGTCAAAGGGAGCTACTTTTTGGCCCCCCTAAAATTTTCAGGGGGGCACTCCTTGGGGGGGGCAACGGCCCCCAACTTTTAATTTTCAAATGGGAAGACCCCCTTTGTGATAGCTCGTTCGAAAGAGCATAAAAAAAGAAAACTTTTCGCGCAAACCTGAAGTCAATATCTCAAACCGTTTCAAAATGGCGGCCGGTTAAAGTTCAAAATGGCCGAAAATTCACACTGGTTATTTGTCGATGGATTTGCGCGAAAATCGGTATGTAGGGGTATTTTGACACGAGAAAAACGAATTTGACGTTAGATTTTAAAAAAAAACCGAAATTTCCAAATTGGCCGCCGGTTAAAGTTTAAAATGGCCGAAAATTGTCACCTCGGTTTTTTGCTGATGGATTTGCCTAAAACTTGGAATTTGAGAGTATTTTGGCATAAGATAAACAAATTTGAACTAACATTTCTAAAAAATCAATTTTTGGTCATTTTGAACTTAAACCGGCGGCCATTTTGGAAATTTAAATTTTTTTGAAAATCTAACGTCAAATTCGTTTTTCTCGTGTCAAAATACCCCTACATACCGATTTTCGAGCAAATCCATCGACAAATAACCGGTGTGAATTTTCGGTCATTTTAAACTTTAACCGGCCGCCATTTTAAAACGGTTTGAGATATTGACTTCGGGTTTGCGCGAAAAGTTTTCTTTCTTTACGTTCTTTCGAACGAGCTATCACAAAGGGGGTCTTCCCATTTGAAAATTAAAAGTTGGGGGCCGTTGCCCCCCCAAGGGGGGCCCCCTGAAAATTTTAGGGGGGGGGCCAAAAAGTAGCTCCCTTTGACCTAGGAACATCCCCCAAGTTTCAAATCTTTACCTCAGTTCGGTAAAAAGTTAGAGGGGGTGGAAGAGACTTTTGGATCACCCTGTATAATATGAACTCCGACCAGGAGTGAATTGTTTATTTTTAGCTGGCCCCGAGCCCAGGTAAATGTGGTTGTGCGTATAGGGCTAGCAACTCTACCACGCAGGAAAAACCTCACGAATCCTCACTCTCAGAGATAGGGTAGTAAAAAAATATTAAATGTAGTAACACAGTGATAAAATAATCATGCAAGCGCGGTCTATCTTTTTAGCTCTTGGACGGATATTACGAAGCTTTAATCAGATCCGATATGAAAGGTAAATTATGCGCGGTCAGGATGGCAATAAAATAGATTAGAAAACTATTTTTAAAGAGAAATGCACTTGAGCAGATGTGGCGCAAAATAATTTGTTGAATATCATCATATCAAGTTAATTAGTGCGCTACGCGAATGCATGCCTACTTTTCTTACCTTTCGTTAAAGTCTCCGAGGTCAACAAATTGATCACTAGACAAGGCACGCATTTAAGCTCTCTGATATATGAATAATCTTCAACATTTCACATAGAACACGAGTTTTTGCGATGTAAATTACTGAAAAAAACTCCCGACCAAGATATTTACTTTTTTATTAAGCGAAAACTTTGAATTTTCCGCTCACATGCAAAAAAAGAGTCTACTTGAATCAAATCGTGCACTGCAACCATAATCAGTCCATATCATATAACTTTAAGAGTTCATGTTTACTTTTTTTTGGGGGGGGGATACAATTGCAACCAACCCCTACGAGCTATTTTTAATAATAAAACAGTAAATAAATAAATAATGAGTGATAAGTTGAGTAATCAAGGAGTTAATTTCAAGCATGCGAGTGCGTATATTGCTGACTTTGACCTGTGGTCCGTCAGTGTTATTTCTATCGTAAGTGCTCCCTCTTCCAAAGTTAAAAAAGGGGGGAATCGAGTAATAATAAAAGGAAGGGAGAAGGCAGATAAAACAGTTTTTCTGCAAAATAACGAATTTTTTAAATCTTCAGAGCCTAACGCTCTGAACGTTCTAATGATTAATTTATTTACCAGGTTAAAATTAGCTTTCCATTGTACGTTCCGTGTTATTCAAACGATAAATATTTGACACTAAGGGGCTACGCCCCCTGATTGCCTCGCAATCCAACTTCCCGAAGCGGTTCGCGCCTCAGGCGTTATGCGTTACGCGTTACTCTTATGATTTTACATTATACAGGGTGATCCAGGGTTAAACGGCCAGACCGCAAGAGCGTGTTCTATCGGTCAAAATAAGAATTTTTTGTCAAAAACACTGGAAAAAAAACACATTGGATCTAGAGTCCAGACTCTTGAACAACATCGACAAGAAAAAATACTTTTGATTCAATCGGATTTTTGCTTAAATCAAGAATCAAGCTCTTAATTTGAGCGGATTTCTTTTTGATTTAAGCAAAAATCTGATTGAATCAAAAGTATTTTTTCTTGTCAATGTTTTAAAGAGTCTGGACTCTTTTTCTTCCAGTGAATTGAGATTTCAATTTTTTTAAAGATTATTTATGAATTCAGGAGATAATAGTAGAGGGAAGTACAAATTTTCATGAGATTTGGTTCACAACCGTTGCCAAAATTTAGGAAAAACGATTTACTTTCCGAATTTTTTTAAGCCGTAGCTCCGACTGGGGGCGCAATTTTGGAAAAAACTTTATACAACAAAAAAGTCTTATTTTGAGCCATAGAACATACGCTCCTGCAGTCTGGCCGTTTAACCCTGGATCACTCTGTGTAAAATATATAAGAATACTTATTGATGGTCGAGGCTTTAAATGAGGGAGTTTTGATGGAGAATTGGCAAGCGCGGCACTGATGACTATCTCCTCGGATCCTCCTCGATTTATAACGATTTCTCCGGCTCGCGGATTGGCCGAGTCGGGAAGGGGGGCGGAGTTAGTAGTCTGAACCCGTTTATAGTGGCCAACACACTTTCAAACTCAATGAAACATCCTCGATTCGTATGAAGTTATCCGCTTTACGATCCGGTATCAATGTTATAGGCAAGTCACAATGTCGCATTTGGATCTTAGCATAACCTTCCCTTGATCCACGAGCGTGCCTCCGAATTTATTATCATGTAAATTATTCTCACTCTTCCTCATAAAATGGATAGCGTTTAGTAAACCGATCGTATATCTACTTTGAATAACCTTTACTTCCATGTATGGAACCTATCATGGAGGCGGAATTTTGTTTTTTGGTTGAATGGTGATTCTTGAAAGTTTTCATCACCAGGTTTTTCCCTCCTAAAACTTCGCATAGTAATCGATATCTCTGCCCCACCAAGAATCGATTATTTATAATAGCATTCAATGTAGGAGAAAAAGTGTGACCATTTTCCGAGGATCACCACTGGGACACTGGAAAAAAAACACATTGGATCTAGAGTCCAGACTCTTGAAAACATTGACATGAAAAAGCAGGACTCTTGATTCAATTAGATGTAAGCTTAAATCAAAAGGAAATCCGCTCAAATTAAGAGGCTTGGTTCTTGATTTAAGCTTAAATCTGATTGAATCAAGACTATTTTTTCTTGTCGATGTTTTTAAGAGTCTGGACTCTAGATTCAATGTGTTTTTTTCCAGTGGAGGCTGGAATATATGGGAGGCATAGATAGTCAAATTTGAACTGAATTTTGCAATTAGGAACCACTATCCCTGGCTCAGTCACAAAAACACGTACTTGTGTAGGGAAACTAATGCCGTATACGTCGTTTCTAAAATAAGCTAGAAAAAGTAGCTCCTTTTGGCAAAATGAAGTTCATTTGTTGACAGCGAGACCGATTGTTGCAGAAAGACGATTCTTCCAGCGCAGACTGTAATCGTCGAAGCATAATACTGCCTTGCCAAGGAAGAACGCCGTATGAGCCTCCAGACGTTGCCAAGTTTCCTCCAATAAAAATCGAAATTACTGGGAAAATTGGGAATATTATTTTCCAAAATTTTCAGACAATTTTGTACGCAATTCAATCTAAAATATCTGAACATTTCAAGAAAAATATGCACGAATGTTGTAAAAAATACATGTTTTATCAAGGGAAATTTGGCAACTCTTGAATGTTCATACGGTGTTTTTCCTTAGCACGGCAGAATAATTCAAGCTTGGTCGGTGAAAATGACGCACGCGCAATGTGCTCTGGACGAGACATGCGTCATTATTGCATAGCTACGTGGCTTCAATTATGTCATATCTTATCTGAGGTGAGTCTATAAATAAAAAGCCCGGCAGAATAGCGATACCTGACGACAGGGTGCGTCCGGGGATTAGTTGATTAGTTGGAGTTGCCCTCAATTTAGATAAGGCCTTAATGGGTAGGTGCCCGCGCAGACTTCTCTAGTTCTCTCCCCTCCGGAGTTTTTCCCACCACCCGCACCTATCCTGCCACGCTGAGAAAGGACAGCGTATGTAATTTCGGGAAAATTAAAAAAAAAAAGATATTTAAGGTGATTCAATTTGACCGTTTAAATTTCGTTTTTTTGAACTTCTCCCTAAATTTGGGGTCTTGAAAACGTAATGTTGAACTAATTTTGAACTTACCGTGATAATGTTGAGGCAAAGTTAGGGGAAGTTGGCTCATTTCGCGGGAAAATCGTATGACCTTTGAACTGACGTATTTGGGGGTCCGAACCCCCCCCCCCCAACACATTAGTTTGAAGTGATTTCTGCGATTTTTACTTGAAAGTGCGTACAAGTTGGTAAATTTTCCCGTTTTATGTTTTTCTTTACGATAATTTGAACCGGAGTCATGATTGTTTGAAAATAGGACAAATTTGACATTTGACATTTGACCTATCATATCTCGGTCAAAAATTAAGATATTGATCTGCGGTTTAAGCCAAAATTCTTAGTTTGTAATGTTCTTTCCAATGATATATCACAAAGTAGGGGTTACTATCTGAAAAAAAGAAAGTTGGAGGCCCCCCTGAGGGAAGGGCATACATTTTGACCCACCTAGAAGATGGTCCTCTTCGAGATAGAAACATTCTCAAAGTTTCATTTTTCTATTTCTAACCGTACAAAAGTTAGAGGGGGCGGGACTTTTGGCACACCCTGTATATAAAGGTAGGTTTACGGCAAAACTCTGCACGAGAAAATCTGCACAATGGACAAGTAAAATTCAAATCGTCTCTTGGATGGCCAACGGATGGATGGTCTCTTGGAGCGGATAGAACGTTTTTTTCCCTCTATACATTTTCACAAATGTACGACCGTATTGCTAAAGTATGACTGGATTGGAACTTTATTGAGCGAACGAGTCATAGGGATCTACAGGAAAATTTCAAACACCTAATGCAGTCAATAGGGGCCTTGCTTGGCTTTTGAGAGGATTACCTATTGTTGGCCTCACCGAAGTTCTTTTCCCGTTCTCAATTATTACGATATTTTGCATAATGGTATCAGTCGGACACTATACTGCATAGAGGTATTTTACATAGCTCTTTATGTTTATATAACTGGTTTTCTTAACTTTATCCAATATTTTGCAGCACATTAAACAATGCCAAGGTAAAATAAACCGTTCAGTTCAAAAACGATCCACGGTTTTAAAAAAATCCTGATTGAAAGAATCTCTTTCAAATTTGATTTTGCACCAAGCATCTGCCTTTAAGATCATGGGAATGCGAAAAGCAAAATTCTTTTTACGGTGTCGTACTCTCTGATGGGCATCAACATTGATAAAATTTATTTAGTCAATAAAGTGCTGAATATATTAACAAATAGCGGGAAAGTTTAACAAACAACGTTTTGTTTGCTGGACTAATTGCTGAGTGTTCAAGAACATCGCCCATTTCCACTCACCAATATCGGTAGATACTAATTTTTGTCGCCGGAAGTAAATTTTACTTAATGGATCTATACTAGTGCGTGAGTGCAGAGATATGCTTAAGAGCAACGAACAAAACAATACGAAACGTACACGCATCTTTGACTGTTGTAACTTTGTAAGTTTTGACTTGTGTGTCTGTAACTTTTGACTCGTCAAGGTGAATTATTTTTGTATTAATGCTTTCAAGTTTTTATCAAATTGAGGTGTATAGGCTATGTATGAGGGGCTTGGAGGACAAGGCGCATAGGTGCAGTTTTTGAAAAAAATTAAGATGTTAATAATTTTAAGTAAAACTAGTCTTAGTGCATATTCTGTGAAAAACTCGCTCCAAAATTCTACTTTTCAAGCATCAAAAAGTCAGTTTGAACTTTCTTTCCGCCTTAAGGATCCATAAAATTTCGGAACTTCAAACGCGTTTCTCAAAATAGCAAAAATTGGACTTATGCGCTTTGTTCACCAAGCCCCTCAATTAATTTATATTCAATATGCAGACAGTCTTATGCTAACTTTTTATAGATGTTTGAATACTCTACTTTATATTTGAAGTTTCGATAGTTATTGTAGTAATAATTATGTGATTATTATATAATGTATATATTCTATTTCTCTCATTTAATTTTTGTGGGTTGATATTAAACGTGCGCAACTCAATTCGCTACATACGTGAACTACTGAGAGGAAAAACTGCTAAGGCCGCAGCTCACAAACTAGAAAGGCTGGGGAGGGGGGGGGTTAGGGGGTAGAATGCACCCTTAGACCTCCTACCCCATCCAACTGCGGGGTCAGAATAATTCCCTCTCGTTTTTTACAGAAATGATGATGATTTGTTTTGTATGAGACAAATATTCAGAGTAGAAGCTTTGCAACGTCGCAAATGAGGATGCGTCATTCTCTATTTCCTAGATCCACTAGTGGTAAGTGTATTGAGTTTCCAATGCGGTTATTGCTTCGTAGCTCAATCATAGAATTTTCCATGAAAAAAGCAAGCTACTTTAAGCAAATTCTTCCAGAAATATCGTGTGAGTCCCACTCTACAATATATCTTTAAATGCGACGCTCCAGCCAATGAATGATCTGGTCCTATCGTTTCGTCATCGGCCGTGAGAAAGATAATAAATTCTATCGAAGTAATAATCAAATCCTCCCCACTTGAAACTTAATGCCTCAGGTGATGCCGAATTTCTGGAAAAGTTGATTTAATGTGGGTCTGGTAATTGCTATCATATGTTTTTTTTTCTTCGTCATGAGGACGTGATAAAACTTTGGATTAGTGGCATTGTCGAGACGGATTGTAAAGGCATTTAAATCGAAGGGGAACTTTGACAAAGTATTCGGAACTTTTCTGCACACGGCTGGTGAAAAAATGAAGAGATAATTTATGATATGTTTTACTCTACGTACTGCTTTATACTCAATGACAATGTTTATGAGCTTATTAAAATTCACCGCCATCATCAAGACAGTACATTACACATATTTTTAAACAAAATCCTAGAAAAAGTAGACTTGACGACCTCTTGGTGATAAATTATCATGTTATTGTTTGCTGATGCCGTTCAGAAGTTTTAATTTCAAATAGCTCACTGCTGTTGATATAGTTTAAGAAGCATAGATGCACTCACACACATTATTGTTTTATTATTTTTTTTCTACAAATGAAGCATCTAAATCAGAATAATAAATGATGTGATGTCATAAATTATAGTTGTTCAATGAGTCAGGGGAAAGTAGAGTCCATCAGGGCCGGATTTACCTACTTGCCACCCATGGGCCGCTAGTATTTTGCCGCCCCCCTCTCATTCGTTTTGAAACATCAATGAAAACCATCAAATGAACGTGTCAGCGGGAGATGGGTGCATAAGACGCGTTTACTCGTGTTGAACACATTTTTTGGGAAAGCCCTGTTAACACTACTAGCAAAAGTTCACGGAACTTTGCGCGAAAGTTAAGTTCCAAAACCTATCTCTGTGTGGACAAGGCCTTCCATTCATAAGAAATGAACGAAAAAGTTATGAAAGAACAAACATAAATGTGATTTAATAATTTTAACTTCCGCCGCCGCGCCTCGCAGACCGCACTGTGTTTGACGCAACGCGTGAAGTATTCACGCAGTCTTGTAGGCGCTATGCGTCTCACGCTGATCGCAATGACCGCACTGTGTTTGGTGCAATGCATGAAGTATTCGTGCAGTATTGTACTCGCTAATATGTGTTACATGCCGATCGCCGCGCCGAGGGCTTCTCCTTTTCATCTCAAGTCCTCGTCATTATTTCTCTCTAGTCAAGTCGCGTCATTCCAGGCCAAATTGCGTGTTTGGTTTCTCTCTTAACTCGACTAATTAAAGGTGCTATCTCTTGTATCACTGAAAGACGACAAAAGTAGAAATTACTATACTCTCAGAAAATTAGAGATTTTGTCGCCTTTTCTCGTTTGTAATTTTTGCTTCTAAATCCGAATTTTTTTTATACGTACATTTAAAATAATTGCAAAATTTGCCGCCCCCTATAGATTTGCCGCCATGGGCCGCGGCCCATGTGGCCACTCCCTTAATCCGGCCCGGGAGTCCATATCAAATAAGTTTACGCACTTAGAGACGGCGACAGAAGACCCCAGATTTCAAATTACGAGCCCTATATCATTTGTGGCATTACATAGTGGATTGATACTCCACAACATTGTTTCTCACTAGTTCCGACCAGTTCGCCTTCAATATCTCGAACGGCAATGTGAGCGGCTCGGGAGTAGCAATAGTTGCTCGCAACATTTCGGACACTCTCACTCGTTTTATTTTACCTGTAGCGATTTAATAATGTAACTTCCCGTGATTGCCTCTAGTTGACATGCTTAATTACAATGATTCTGCTTTACCTACTACCCAAGCAGCACGAATCATCATAAATTACCATTACATTCGAAACCAGAGGATTTCGTTTATCTCCTTTAATGTCTCGCACGCCCTGATGATACCTACGAAAGGAACATTTGATTCCAGGGAAGGCCCCTCCGTCGTTTATGCATAAAGCTCAGTATTTCAGTCCCTTGTTCGAACTATAATGTAGGCAGTTAAATCTTGTTATTTTTTAAATGTGAACATCGAGAGACAACCTAGGCTGGTATATTTTGATTTGATCGGGTAGAAGCTGTAAAATTTTATGATTTGTTCGATTTTCCCTTAATTTTTCCCCCCACATGCGTGCGTAAAATTCCACGGTCGGGGAGAGAAGTATAATCTGAACAAGATCCACACAAGGCAACACACTCAGAACGCGAGTTCATTAAAAGAGAGGCTTACAGGCTGTACAAGTACGAGCCGTTATTGGTGTGAGAACATCTTATCTTAAAACAGCCGGAACCCTAAAAGTTTGCTGAAGATAGTTCACAGCCGTGAAGATAGCGGAGTAGGTGTTCCGTCAATTTAAGGGCAGCATTGCTGTCTAACTACAATTATTCGTAATTCTCCACGTGTTCGTGCGGGAGAACGGGGTTAAATCGGTCGGAGAGGCATCGATGTTTAAGGAGTGCCAGGTTGCCGCGGTACCCGTGAGAGGACTTCTCGACGGTCCGTGGAAATGGAGAGCCATCTACAGAGACAACATGCGTCATGCGGGTTTGGGCTAATGCGCTTGTGATATTTCTCATTGCGTGATGGGATGGGAGGGGTGAGGCTTGTTTGGGTACCGAGTGAACTGTTCCGATGCCGGGTACACTTCCTCTGTCGCAACACTTTCGCGCATGAGTGTTTGCACTCGACTTTGCAAACCGATTATTTTTGCGATAACCGATTCGGCGAAATCTCCTTGGTCGTGGGAAAAAGAGTGACTCCTGTAACTTCGACATGAATTCAACCCGGAGACAAATGCCGGAATCACACGCTGAATTTGGCAGCTGAATATGACAGTCATCGCTCAACAGCTGAAATCTACCAAATTCGAGTTATTTTCATCCAGATG
The DNA here is from genome assembly GCF_001854935.1 of Bemisia tabaci. NCBI lineage: Eukaryota > Metazoa > Arthropoda > Insecta > Hemiptera > Aleyrodidae > Bemisia > Bemisia tabaci. Next base: position 1,519 of record NW_017561619.1, on the reverse strand, counting down.
TGTAGCAAATCTATTCGAATACTTCAGACAAATCCGATGGTCGCCGAGAATCGCTGCTGAATTTTGCGCGACACGCGCAAATTTCTGGCATCGGGTCGATGACTTCCACATTCAAGCCACATTCAGCGTGTGCATGATTGCGGCATTAAAAACTCTCTACCAGCTCTGCGGTAACGGGTGCACTAGGAATCTAGTGCTTTAGTAGGAAGAAGGTTCCCCAGAGCTAAATTTTGTCGGCTCTTTCACACGGAGGTGCAACATCCATCAATGGGTCCAAACCACACCAGCGGCCAATCAGAAGCGCCAAGCCGGACTTAAGTGCAGTCGAGACTCGTCCTAAGTATATTTAAGTACAGTGGAAGGACCGAAAATATTCGGCCTCGGGCCCTAGCAGTTCGATTTTGAAATATTTTCTGTAGGTTGCTCATATATTGTGCAAAACGCCAAAACTGCTGATTTTCAGCATTTTTTGCGCGATTTGGCCATTTTGGCAAGAGACTTGTTCTAAACGATTTTCAAATTTGGATTTAAGGTCAAAAATTACGTTGGACTTACGTGAAAATCAGCTCTCACGAAGTCCTGTGGATCGAGGATTACACTCAGTCTGTGCTTGCAATAGTTAATTGATTCAAATTAGAATTTCGGTTATCAAAAATTGAAGATTGCCAGGGCCGAATTAGTGCTTAGGGGCCCGCAATGCTCGCGAGTAAGAGAACCTGCGCATTGCGGGTCGTATGATCCGTAAATTGAAGGCGATTTAAACTTCCAAGAAAAGAAAAGCTCCCCCTGATGCCCTCTTTTTGATCCTAGAGAATCAAAAAATACCGATTTAGGAGCCTTGGAGCCCCTGTGAAAAGAGTTGAAGTTCTTGGAGGGCTATGAGAATCATAATTCCTGAAGTCCGTCAAAATGGCAGTCTCAGGTATTCAAAAACTTGATCTGATTTCACAGGCCAAAACTTTACGAGCTCCATGATCCCTTGAAATCCCAGATTCAGGACCCCTTCAATCCTTCAAAATCTCCAAGACTCCACAGGCCCCCAAAATATTTGATCTGACCACTCGTAGAGCGAGGAAAAAACTCTACCTATAAAAACGTTCGTAGAAAAGTTGCCAAACCGTGCTAAAAGATGATTTTTCGCGACTTTTGCACAATTTAACAACTCATTCGCCACGTTAGGATAGCAGAACGCCTAGACATACATTTTATTTTTAATTTTGAATAAAAAAACTGACGTCCAAAAAGCTCTACTCCTTTTATGTTGTTGGCCCATGCATTTTGGATGATGTAGTGCCTGCAAAAATCTTGCTAAACATCAGCTTGTTATTCAAATAAATTGCTCAACTTAACACGTGACTCAACATCCATAGAGAGATTAATTTTGAGAGCTGAGTTGAGAGCATGTAGAGGTCTCCTCCACCTGTTGCCGAGCGAGAGGCCATTGGCGTGGCGTGCTTTGCGATGTATCGATTGTTATGCCATTTAAACCTATGGAAAAGGATCGATAAACAAGGTGTTC